>VYZM01002864.1:420289-432387 GCA_013398915.1 Dromas ardeola
GGGAGGGGGGGACATGCAATGGGGAAAGGCAGGGTGGAGATGAGGGGGGAGAGGGCTGAGCAGAGTCCCAGAAAGCGCATAGGCTTGCGGAGGAGCTGAGAGGACAGAATTTTTTATATATATTTATTTTTTTAAGAAGTAAATTAAAAGTCATTCCTTTGAAAAGAAAAAAAATAAACACCAAAAAAAACCCCAAACACACAGAAAAAAATGCCAACCCAACAACCAAAAGTGAGCAACTGATGCAAGTGAAGGGTGCAAGGGAAAGAGAGCAGCAAAATATGCGTTAGCCGCTTTCCCTGATCTCCATCTGCTCTGATAACTTGACCAAGGCCGCCCCTGTGGTCCTCGCTTGTCCCACCAACACCCAGAGACTGAGATGCTCCTGCGCACCGCGGGCATCACATGTGCACGGCCCCACTCCCATCTCAGCATCTGCTTTCTTATTATGGCTTTGGCACTGCTCTCCTGCCCCTTGCGTGCTGGAGACTTACCTCTCCCACTTCAAAATAACATGTGCAAGCCTTGCCCAAAGGAGAAAAGCAGGGAAAACTAGTCCCAGGAACAGCCATGCAGCTTCTGCCATTGCTCACATTCATAGAGTCATAGAAAGGTTTAGGTTGGAAGGGACCTTAAAGTTCATCCAGTGTCACACCCTGCCCTGGGCAGGGACACCTCCCACCCGACCAGGTTGCTCCAAGCCCCGTCCAGCCTGGCCTTGAACCCATCCAGGGATGGGGCAGCCACAGCTTCTCTGGGCAAACTGGGCCAGGGGCTCACCACCCTCACAGCAAAGAATTTCTTCCTCAGATCTCACCTAAATCTCCCCTCTTCCAGTTTGAAGCCATTACTGCTCATCCTATCACTATGTGCCCTTGGAAAAAGTCTCCCCCCAGCTTTCTTGTAGGCCCCCTGCAGATACTGGAAGGAGCTTTAAGGTCTCCCTGGAACCTTCTCTTCTCCATGCTGAACCCCCCCAGCTCTCTCAGCCTGTCCTCACAGCAGAGGGGCTCCAGCCCTCCCAGCATCTCCGGGGCCTCCTCTGGCCCCGCTCCAACAGCTCCGTGTCCTTCTGCTGTTGGTGCCCCAGCGCTGGAGGCAGCCCTGCAGGGGGGTCTCCCCCAAGCGGAGCAGAGGGGCAGAATCCCCCCCTCGCCCTGCTGCCCACGCTGCTGGGGATGTAGCCCAGGGTGCAGGGGTCTTTCTGCTCCCACTTTATTTCAGATAAAGGTTTTCCAGAGCTCAGGCTGTCCGTGACGCTGGGGTAGGGTGGGGAGGTGCCAGCCGACATGTTAAGCTGTGCTCAGCTCGGTCCCTATGGCTTTGCCACCCACCTGGAATGTGCAAGCCAGGTTTGCAGAGGGAGGACCAGCACCAGGTCTCTTGCATCTTGCCAGCGCTGCTCCTCTGCTTACACCACTTGCACCCTCCCTGCTTTGAACACCTTTGCACGGTGGCTGGAGACCTCCCCGTACTCAGGCTGACTGTTTGCAGGCAGTGTGATAGGGGCAGCAGCGGAGGACAAGCCTGCCAGCAGTGCAAGCACATGCAGGCCACCCAATTGCTCGTGTCTTTTAGCACAGTTTCTTCATTACTGGATGTTTTCACCAATACTCGCAAACCACACTTCTCCAACTGCTCTCTGTTTAACTTAGGAACACTTTGTGTCTCCAAAATGATGCACACAAACCAGGGCTCTGCGTGTGCATTGTCCCTCCCCTGGGTTTTGTTTAAAGAAACAGTATTCTCCCCACAGTTCCCCCATCAGCTCCTCCAAGCTTTGCACCTTATTCCTCAAGACAGTGTCTTATTCATTTCTCATCTTTTTTTCCCGATGATCTATCAAAAAACCAAAAACAAACCCCAAAGTTAAAGTCTTTACCAGAATTTTATTCCACCTCCTTCCGTAAGGGATCCAGACCTTCACACTCATGCAAAGGAGGGTGAAGGAAACAAGCCAGCGAGGAGGCTGCACGCCAGGGCTCTGCCCCATCCCACGCACCAGCCTGTCCACATGCATGGCACCGTAGCCAACCCAGCAGTAGGGTGGCAGCTGGGCAAACTTGTTTGAGCCACGAGCACCAGTCCCCTGTCATCACCAACAGCAAAGTCCAGTCCACACAGCCCCTGCTCCCACACTCCCTGCCCAGCATCCCAAACTGGACCAAAGGCACAATAACAAGTGCCAGACTGGAGGGTGCAACTAGACAAGCAGAAGCGATGGAGGCATCAGAATAGCCCCGGACTGTGGAGGGATGGATATACTGACAAGGCATTACTGTCTGACACAGCACGGAACTAAACTGTGGACTCCTTGCCATGGGATGCTGTACAGGTACACAGTAAAAGGGGTCAAGAACGGAGACTGCAGCCAGAGGAACTCAGGACAGAGACAGACTCCTGAAACTAAGCCCACCGTGGTCCCGTGGGCATGAAAAACTTGCAGGGTGTAGAAAACAGGATAGAGCACCAGGGAAGAAGAAGGATGAGAGCATGGAGAAAGCCCCGGCGTGTGCAGGGCCTGAGCCCCATGGGGATGGAGGTGGGCAACAGTGTGAGCCAGGGCACACAGTGCGGTGCGAGGTGGCTGCCCGCTGCCGTGACCACAGCCCCACCATTAGCTCCATGGCATGGCTGGTCAGCTGCCAATGGTCTCAGCCTGGGCACTGACAGAGCACCAGGCATCAGTTCCGCACCAGGAGCACCACAGAACGGCTGGTAAGACACCTGCAGAGCTGGAGATTTTATTGCCGGGAGTCGGGAAGAGCAGATGCTCAGCAGTACCACCCCTGGCTGAGCAGGCAGGGAGGGCAAGCCAGAGATGTGGCTCAGTGCCCATCTCATCCCAGGAGGTCCTCTGTGTGCGAGGAAAGGACAAGCCCAAAGGGTTCATGGGCTTGTGAAGGGGTCTGTGCACGGAGAGCCAGGAACTGCCAACCTTGCAGCAGCAGCATCTCTGAGTGGTCATGTGCAACGAGGAGGGGTTTGAGCCCTGGTTTCAGAGGGCTGGTTTGGGAGAGGCTGCTCAGAGGGTGAGGTGATGCAGGAGAGCACACGGGTGGGAGGGGCAGGGTGCTAGGATCCCCAAAACTCTTCCCGCTCTGTGGGGTGCCATCGTTTGCACAAGGCATCTGTGAATGCAGCTGCAGAGAGCAGCAGGGCGGGCTGCAGTGGGTCCCGGGTCAGCTGAGGTAGCTCTATCCCAGCCCGTGACGATGACAAATTGCAGGCAGATAGAAGCAGGCGATCTGCCCTTGTGATACCCTTCCATTTTCTAGCAATTGATGCCTTAGCGACTTCCTGAGCCAGGAACGGTATGCGTGCCATCCCATGTAATAGCCACCACAGAGTCTGCCCTCCATGAATTTGTCTAATCTCATTTCAAAGTCGTGTGTATTTTTGGCCTGCGCGGCATCCTGTGGCGATGAGGTCCACAATTTAATTACACGTCGCGTAGGATAGTAATGCCTTTGGTCTGCGTGGAACCCAGGGCCGGCTCATTTCATTCATAACTTCTCCCTGTAACCTCAGCTTCCTGATTCCAGTGGAAATTAGTCAGTGAAAGGCTGGGACTCCCGTGACTGGTGTCCTTTTAGCTGGAGGAGTCTTTGGAGGCACAGAGCCAGGGCTGACCTTGGTGGAGAGCACGGGGAGTTTAAGGCGAGCGGGATGCCCGTGCCCAGTGGGGATGAAGGGGCTGGGCCGGGTGATGCTCCTCGCCAGCCCGCTGCAGCGGGGAGGGGACCTACAAGACCCGTACGGGGCCAAGGAGAGCGACCTCGAGCAGTTCGTGGGCACTAGAGTTCATGGAATCACGGAATCACAGAATTTCAGAGTTGGAAGGGACCGCTAGAGAGCATCTAGTCCAACTCCCCTGCTAAAGCAGGACTGCCCAGAGCACGTTACTCAGGACTGCATCCAGACGGGGCTTGAAAGTCTCCAGAGAAGGGGACTCCACACCCTCCACACCAGAAGGTGCTCTGTCACCCTCACCGTAAAGAAGTTTTTCCTCCTATTTGATTGGAACTTCCTATGTTCCGGCTTGTGGCCGTTACCCCTCGTCCTGTTACTGGGAACCCCTGAAAAGAGCCTGGCTCCATCCTCCTTAAACCCACCCTTTAGATACTTGTAAACATTAATAAGGTTTCCCCTCAGCCTTCTCTTCTCCAGGCTAAAGAGTCCCAGCTCTCTCAGCCTTTCCTCATAAGGGAGATGCTCCAACCCCTCAGTCATCTTTGTTGCCGTATGCTGGACTCTCTCCAGTAGTTCCCTGTCTCTCTTGAACTGGGGAGCCCAGAACTGGACACAGTACTCCAGTTGTGGCCTCACCAGTGCAGAGCAGACTGGGCAGCTGCAGAGAGGGCAGCTCATGCCACCGGTTGGAGGCATGAAGCTTGGGGCAAGGATTCAGTGGGTGCCTGACATTGGAGTGAGGACATGAAGCAAAGCAGGGTCACAAGAAGAGAAGTGGGAGGGCTGCGATGCTGGAGCCTGCACCAGAGCTCAGCAGGGCTGCAGAGGGCAAAACACGGAGCATCTCCTGCTATGTTGCCCCGGAGTGGGGTTGCCTTGAAGGTTGCAGCAATGGGGACCCTCAGGGGTTGATTAACACTGATGTAGATGCTCCTCTTTAACATTGCTACCTAGTATATCAAATTTTAATCTCTTGTGAGTAAAGGGGGCATGCCAACATATGAAAAGTAATGCTTAGAACAACCAGTGCCCAAATCTTTCCAGCCAAGCTGAAGAGTTACAAAACATGACAGAGAGATGATGTGCTACAGGATAAGATATTTGATTTTAGTAGATTATCCCATTCAGCAAGTCCACAAAGCCTGGCTCCAGGGAGGCTCCAACACGGCCAGTCTCCAGCCAGGTCCCAGCTACGTACCTCCTGGCACAGGTGCAAGAGTTGGGTTTATGTTCTCTCTTATTTGTGCTATTGTTGCTTCTGGCTTTGTGCAGGAGTCAAGAGTGCAAGAACACAGCAGGAGCCCTGGTGGTGACCAGGAGGCGATGGGACAAGGACTGTGAACGTCTGAAGGCACTGAGAAGCACAACTGTAAGTTGAGTTGGATAATTCAAGTTGACTTGAATAATGAGGAACGTCCTTTGGCACAGAAGGTCAATAAATCACTCGCTCACTGGGCAAAAACTGCCAAGTCCCTGCTGCGACCTGGAGCAGCTTCAGGTCTAGGCTTCACATCAGCGTGGAGGGAAGGGCAGGATGGTCTCGTGCAGCAAGTGCTGCCTTCTGCACTCTTCTCCAGACAGGAGCTCGTGTCCTCTCTATCTGCACACCTGCACATCCCTGCCCCAGGTGCATTGTGCCGTAAGTCGTCACCTCCTCATACCCCTTCGTCACCTTCCCTCTCCAGATCGTGCAGGAGAAGTGCTGGAGAAGGAAGGTCTGGACAGCACTGAATGAAAGTTTTTAGATGAATAGTTTATTGCTTTTTTCACTAAAGGTAGATTCAGAGCAATCAAGACCTGTCCTGAATTTAGATCAAATTAAGCACACAGCTTCCTCTGGAGAAAAGGAAAAGTTTGGAAAAGTTTCATTCAGACATGGAAAGATGAATTAATTCCTATGGACGTTTGTGCCCAGTTGGTGAAGCGGAGCTGGGCACCCCATGCACATGCAAAGCTCAGTTACGAGGGTGGGGGTGCAGCTGTCCCTCCCCAGTGCAATCCCAGCCTCTTGCAACCGGTGCTTGTGTCCCTTCTCCTGTGGCGCCTGTCCTGGCCCCCACGTCAGCCTGCACAGCCGGCTCCACGGGTTGGGGCTGCAGGACTGTCACCTCCGCTGCTTGCTGAGACACGAGGTGCGGAGCAAACCCTGCCTGCCGAGGAACCGGCAGGGTGCTGGGCTTCCTCCCCTCCTCTGGCCACCACACAGGCCCGCTGGCATCTGTCCCCAAATGGGACCCCCAGTTCGGAGGGCTCTGAGGGTGATGATCCAGGGCTTTTGGTTTCTTTACCAGTTTTTGATGAAGAAATCACTATTTCTCATGGTGGAGCCCACAGCCCATGCAGGCAGGGCTGGCATGGCATGAACAGGAGGGATTTCTCACCTGGGAGGGAAGGCACTAAAGAGCCCATCCTCGCACTGGAGCAGACATTTCACAGCTCTCCCCGGCTCAATATTATTCCTTCCCTCCTCCCTCTGAAAGGTCCATCAGGACAAAGGCCACGTCAAAGTGTCAGCTGTACCAAGAGCGTTTCTCTCGCTTCCTTTGTGGTCCCCTCCGGGGCTGATAAAAGACTCACAAGCTTCTGGATGCGAATCCTAGTTGTGCAGCATCTTTTGTGAGCATTTGCATGGGGCTGGGGGGAGCGAAACACCCCAGGTCAGAGCAGCAGCTCCTTCTACCCGCGAAGGGATGGGAAGGAGAGTGGGAGTGGGCTCGGCTCTGCTGCTCGCGCATTTGAACTCCTTCTCCGCTAGTGTTCCGGCCAGAGGGAATGACTGACAGAGACTGATGGTGTCTCTGGCTGTGTGTAATCTTAGAGCCGGATGGATTTGGGAAATCTCTTTCATTGCTTTAAAAAAATAAGCAAGCGACTAGATTGAAGGGTCACGATTAACTGGGAAAATCTGGGCGAAATGCAAAGGCCTTCTCAGGTTCTCACCCCTGCGAGCTGTGCAGCGCATCCTCGGTGAGGGCGGCAGAGCCCAGCTCAGGCTGCGGCGCAGGAGGCACGGCCCGAGCCTGAGGAGGGACGAATCCTGGCCACGCCACAGCCCTGTGAAACAGGTCCTGAATGCAGAGCCAGAGCTGCCCTCCAAGCCGCCCAGGGCAGGACACGGCTTTGGATAACAAGCGCTTTGTAGGCACTGCTGGTCCTGCACGTCCTGCCCTGCCTGCTCCTGCCTGCCCTCCATGCCCCGGGATGCTCATGCCCTCCACTCCGCAACAGCTGCCTTCCTCCTGGGCTTCACACTCCTCAGGGTCTGAAGGGAGAGTGACAACCGGTCAGAGATGATGTTATTTTGTTGAATTATTTATTCACAGACAGGCTTTTTCAAACAGGAATTTAGGGAGGATTTGACACCCACTCCCTGCTCCCTTCCCACAGGGTCCCTGAGTCACCCAGCCCCGTGTTTATCTCCCTACATCTCCACAGCATCTTAGGGACAAGTAAAGCTGGAATTGAACCAAAACAAGTACACTGGCAGAACACAGCTGAGGGAAAGCTGTATGGGTGCAATATAAACTCCCCGAGGGGGCTGACCAAAGCCTTCTGAAAGCTGGGAAGCTGTAGTTCCCGCAGGTTCTGAAACAGGTAGCAGGGTTTCCAGCCTGCACTCAAGAAAGCTGGGATGCTGCTGTGTCTTATATTAGAAAGATCTTTGTCAAACATATAACCTTGTCTTCCGTGGCTGAAGTAAACTGAGTTTGCAGACTGGAGTGAGAAATGCCAGGTGGAGCACCTGCAGCAGCACGTTTCCCGGCTGCCCGGTAATAGGGCTGTGGAAGAAATCAGGAGGCGGGAGGCAACCGGCGGCGAAGCTGCAGCTCGGAGCTGGGGCGACCTCCAGCACTGAGCCACAGAGGATGCTCCGAGGTCCCCTGTTAGACCATGTGTAAAGTGTTCCAGGGTGAAAAGAAATCTCTTCCACGAGGAGAATCACTTGGACACCAGCACCTCTGCTCTGCCCCTGCTCTGCCCTTCCTGGCTTTGGGATGGGCTCCGTCATAGCACAAGGCGTCTCACTGCTAATCACTCTCAGTGCTAATCACTCTCAGGGACTAAGCTCAGCCCAGCCCCTGGGTTCCCCGGGTTTCAAAGACAAAAGGGATTTGTCCCTCCCGCAGTCGGTGCGGAGCCGACTCTGCTGGCCTTGTGGAGCAGAGGTACAGATCAGAGGGAGAGGTGGATGAGAGAGCTCCACAGCAAAACTGTCTTCCTCAGGGTAAGCACGAGGCCACATGCCGACACAGGATCCCATTTTCCATCCTGTGTCACCCCATGCCTCCTGCTGCCTTCCATTAGCTTCTCTTGGGCAGGGACCCATGGCACTGCAGTGAGAAATGTCCCTCCTGGAGCTACGTGAAACAGGAGGAAGCAAACCCATGGACCTTCTCCCTGACTGACCTTTGCCCCGTGTTTTACAGAAGTCCCAGGCTTTGGCAGTATTAAACCTTGCCCACACTCCCCTAGGATTGCCCTGGCCCCCACGGACCTCGGCTCAGTGGGTGATGGGCCCCACTCCTCAAAGACACTGATGTTCCCTAACTCCTGGTGATTTAAGCTGTCTGACCCTCCCAGCCCTGGTCTCCGCTGATGGCCATGCCCTGCTAGGGGTGGGCAGTGCCAGCAGGAGGAGATGCCTCCTCCTGGGGGACTCTCTGGGATGTAGCTCCTCAAAGCTGGTGAGCAGGTTGGAGCTGCTCTCAGAACGACCCCGCAAAGGCTGTGCCGGCGGTTCAGCTTGGAGCACGGTGCCCCGAGCTCCTGCAATGTGCTGGAGAGAGGGGCACAAGCCGCCCGCTGGGCCAGCTGGCAGGAGAGTCCCATGGGCACGGCAGTGTCGCAGCGTGGTTATGGAAGCAAGTCTCTGCCTCCTGAGGCCACACACCGGGGCAACCCTTGAAGGTGAAAAAATCAAAGAAGATAAAAAATCCTTGAAGATTAAAAAACCTTGAGGATGAAAAAACCTTGAAGGTGAAAAAAATTTGTCCATGCACATTTGCCTTCAGTGCAACTCCCCTGACACAGCCCCTTTGCCAGGGGAGGACGGCGTGTGCGTGGGTGCCAGGATGGGGAGAAGGGCTGGGCTGCAGACGCAGTGTGGCAGGTCACCCGGGTCCCCTGGATCCTCAGCACGGAGGTGTGCCGGGGTAGCAGTACATGAGCTGGCGCAGCAGCAATTCAACCTCTGTAGAGTCGAGTGCGGGTGACTGAACCACTCCAGTACTCCCTGTGCGTCCATGAGGGTCAGCAGCCAGCACTGAGCCCCGTCCTGGCTGACACCTGAGCTGGAGCTCCCTTGGGTCCCTCCATCACATATCAGCTACAGCCACAACCAGATGTCCCAGGGAACACCATCGCTGTGGTGCTCCCTTTGGCCTCAAGCTCACCATGACGGGACATGGGCTTGCACCTGGCGAGAGCCTGGAGCACGTTGGCTTGGGGAGGGGGCCTCAGGGCAAGCTGGGACTGCTGGGACCCGACCTGCTGGTGCCACCCAGGAAGGAGAGCTAGAGCCAGCGCTTGGGGCAGGCTGGAAGAGGCAGCACAAGGAAAGCGCTGTGTCCTTCAGCAGCATTTGTTGGGGGATGGATGTTTGCAAGAAGAGACGGGTGGGGAGTGGGCTGGGGGTGGGCTGTAGCTGGATCTTTGGTCCGGCTGCAGTCGGAGGAGATTCCTCGTTGCTGGGTGCACTGTGCAGGGCCGCGGTTTGTCCTCTTCATCTGCATGGCAAAAGTTTCCATCACCGGATGCCAGCTCTCCCCACTTTTCAGAGTGGCACAGGGCAAAAGGCAGGGCTTGTCAGAGAGGAAAGGAAGGGGTGGCAAATTTGGCAAACCCTTGTGCCACTGGGTTGGCCTGGGACTGATCATTTGGGTTTGGTTTACACTGGCAGCAGCACGTTCTCCCTGGAGACTGGCTTGGGAGTCCCTGATCCAGAGCTGCTCCCTGGCGTGGCCACCCTTAGTGGTGGCCATGTCCCCAAGGCATGCTCTAGCCCTTTTTATTTGGGACATTTTCAAAAAATAGCTGCCCTGAGCAGTTCTCTCTGTCTTGGACTAGTGTTGACAGCAACTGCCACGTACAACATGACGTGGCAGCATTGCTCTGTGTCAACACATGTGGTGACAGATGTATGCCAAGCGGGCAGAAATCTCAGAGCTCCATGTTGTTGTTTTTTAACGTTGGCGGGTGTCCAGGGATCATTCCTGGTCTCTCTGCTGAGGAGCATTCCTCCAGGTCCCCTGGGAGAGAAAAGCTCACCCTGGCAAGTTTTCGAGGACTCCATCCTGACATCCCAGCTTCTGCCAAGCCCCCGGGCTGTGCCACCGGTGCTTCAGGCTGGAGTGGGGTCAGGAAGATCAAACTGTTCCACTGGGGACTTTTCTTCTGCAAATTCCCTCACTGGAGGGTGAGATCTCCTGCCCATGAGCGCGGGGCCACAACGACTGATGCATGTGGATATTTACAGAATGAACGACATCAAGACTACTGCTGGTTGCAGTGAAACAACCCTCCTTCTTCCTTCCTGCAGTGCCAACACCTGCCCAGAAGGAGCTGTGCAGAGGACACCAGCCTAGTCAACATTGTCCATCAGGTGGCAAGTGTTACAGTCACTATGAATGGATTGAGTGGAACCAAACCTTTTGCTTGGAGCAGCCTTCTCCACCACCCTGGGCATCACCTGTCCCAGTTGTCTGGGCTATGGGCCACAGCAAATTGGATGTAATCAATCCGAATCTGTAAGGGAAGGAGGAGGAAACCCCCCCTTGGACTTCTTCACATGTAACAGCAATAGGGTAGGTTTTTCTGAAGCATTTAGGACATCTGGCACAACTGGAAATGTGCCAGGATTTGGGCAGACTGTTAACTGGAACCAGTAGAGCAATTGCTGGGCTCTCAGGGACGGCAGGGAAATGGAGGGCTGGAGTGAGCGGTATCAGGTACGGGAGACCAAGGTGCTGCAGCCAGCGCACGGCACAGGCATCTGCAGCGTGAACGTCGAAGGACAAGCTCCAGGCAGCTGATGGGGATGGTCAGGTACAGCTCACAGAAAACAGGGAGACACAAGGCCAGGCACACAGGAGGAAACCAGTTTGGATTGTAAATGGGTGAGGCAGCGAGGGCTGGGGCACAACACCATGGTGCCAAGAGGAAGAAAGTCACAAGGAGCTTGAAAAGCAGAAAGATACCTCGTGATAAGGACAAAAAAGGAGGCCAGGAAGCTCAGAATAGCAAAACCACCCTACTTGGTATAGAGAAAATGTATTTCTGAGGCACAAGTAATCCCCTCCCTGGAGCTCCAGGGGTGTTTTCACTTTCCCATCAGCTCTTTGGGACATCTGAAGGTGGTGCGGGGTAAGTGCCCGGGCGGCACTGAGCGCCCAGGAAGCAGGGCTGCGAGGTCTCACCAGGGTGCTGTCAGCTTGGCTCCTCAAAGGAGACCTTTCCCAGATGCCCCCCCATAGCCCCCCTGGGGAAGGGCAGCACTGGGCAGCCGGGGGGGGGGTTGTCGGCCCGTGGCCGTGGGGGAAGGAGGTGGGGGGAAACAGGGCAGGTACCAGACCTGCAAGATTTAAGCCCCTAAAGCAGAATGTGTCTGGGCCACCTTTCTTACCATCCCATTTCTCTTCCTGTTCCATTCCTGATGGGATGGGAAGAGAAACCTGTGAGCTAGTGACTAACATCATTAATATCGGGACTACTGAACTCCTTACAGGAATTAGCAGCTCTATGATGAACATGAGAAACTCTCTGTGTGTTTGCCTGTCCCCGTGTCCCATTCATTTGACCCTTATGGTGATATTTTTGCCCCATGGGAATCCGGCCGAGCAGGGACACCCCGGTCCTGCCCTTGAGCCCCGCTGCGCAGAGCTGGGTGCCGAGCCCTGGCCAGCCCTGGGCAGCCGTGTGGGCTTTGCTCTCTCCCTCACCTCCGCCAGGTTTTGGGGCCTGCCGGCCGCTCGCAGCCTCCGAATTCCTCCTGCTGCTTGCAGCAGCCCACGGGGAGCCCTGAGCCCGTGAGCTGCTGCGGGAGGCTGCGCTGTGGAGCCTGGCCAACCACTTGCCATGGCATACTTTGGGAACCGCTCCTTTAGACACACTGACGAGAGCAGGGTAATGTATTTCTACTGAAAAATAAACATATCTCTAATGAAAACCTGGTGCACCGTCGTTTAGTCCTTTTTTGTTGTTGTTGTTCCTTAAGTGAAAATTAGGGCTTTTGTCTTGTCAGACCCAAGCCTATCCCCATACTTGCCATGCCAGCCCATCAGCATTATTTCTCAAGCATAAAGAGAGCCTGGAAAACTTAAACAAGCAAATAGAAAGCAACAGAACAACACAAAAGAGACAAAGATGTTTAGCTGGGACTTGACCTCTCCTCTCCTCTCCTCTCCTCT
>VYZM01002864.1:444553-458910 GCA_013398915.1 Dromas ardeola
GGGAGGGAGCGCGGCCGGCGGCCTGCCCTTGGGGCCTCACCGGCCTTCCCGCGCCGGGGGCCACGGGGGGCGACTGGCGAAGCCCCGGCACCCGCCACAGGGCTCACAGGGAGCAGCCGGGCGTGGGCCCGGCGCTTTGGGCACACGGACGCCTTTGCCGCCTGGTGCGGGAGAGGCGCGGTGCGGCGGCGGAGAGGAGCTGGTCCCGCCGAGGGAGCTGAGCTTCCCCATGGAGCGGCCGGGGCTCCTGCGGACCGAAGGTTTGAGCCCAGGCTGGATGATGTGTGTTGGAGACGCAGCAGCTCTCCGGGAAATGCAGCTTCTCACCAGCCACCACTGACCCCAGAGGTCCCGTTGGGCCACCCCGGCATGCAGGAGCTGCCTTTTCCACTGGCCACTGCAGCAGCGGTGGCAGCCACCGGCCAGCAAACAGACCCAAGAAGTCCAAAGCCCTCCACAACTTTCCTCTGGGCTGAAGTGGATTTGTTCTTTGTGAGGAACTTTAGCATGCCTTGAATATAAAGGCTTCCCACGGGGACTGACTAAGCAGCCCTCCAGCCTCCCGAAAGGGAGTGGTGGAAGAGGCACAACCAAAGATACCCTACACAGAAGAAAGGAGATATCCTCCGTGAACGCTCTGAATGAAGTGGGATTCATCTAGGCCCCTCCATCTCTTGTTGCCTGCATGCTGAGTGTCTGTACACAGTTGTTGTCCTGGTCCAGGTCCAGCCCCGTTGTCCAGCTCAGTTACTTCAATAAGCCTTCAAATTGCTTAACAAATACCACACAAGTGTTTCAACCCTGAGAATTTGTACTCTGGGCTCAAAATGTGATTTATCTTCATCTATGCCTGCAAGATTTATCAGCCCCAATTTAGGGAATGGCTGCACTCTTTAAAGTGTGGTTCTAGTCAGAAAAACCAACTGGAGTCTCCTCTCAGTGAGTAGGACACATGGCCAAACCAGAAGGGAAAAACTGAGAAACGTTTTTCCAAAAAAATCCTTGTGCTTTTTGGTCAAAAATTTTGAAGCGTGGCTGAATTTAGAAACATTTGACCAACTCTGTAGCGAGCCAGGCGTCAGGAAAGGAATCATGAAAATTCAGTCAGGTTTTTTCCTCTGTTCTTCATCAAAATTTCATATTCTGATGCTATTTTTCATCAAAAAGTGCTGGCAAGCGCTATGAGGCACATCTGCCTAAGAAAGGCCATCTGCAAACTGCCACCACTTTGTAATGCGGGTGGGAGATGTCTCTGTGGATGCGCGCAAACAGAATAAGAGCACTTGTTCATGTGCTCTGGGCAAGCCTGCTGAAGCATGGGGCGTGAGGACTTAATCCTGGGCATAGAGGCGTGCACTGGTAAATACAGCAGTAATTTCTACTAACGAGCCCTGCAGACTTGCAGTTCCAATCATCGCTACCACGCTTCTTCCTTTCTTCTTGCCATGACACTGAGCTCCCAAGGGAGGAGGCTGGCTCTGCTATGCCCTGAGAGCCATTGGAGAAAGGCCAGGAAATCCCAATGCCATGGACAGCTTTGGAGAACATGGAGTCTGCTTTCCTCCATTGAAAGCTCTTCAATTCGATCTCCGAGGTGCAGGCCATGCTCAGAAGGACAGGTCCAAAAAAAACCCCAACCTCTAACGGGGTAAAACCTGAAACCAGGAAGAGCAGATCAAGAAATACAAGAAGACAGGCCATTAAATAGTTGTCAGTAGGATCTAGAGAGGCCAGCGTTGGAGCCAGATGACATTAAACCAGATCCATACTGTGAAATGCACCTTGTCTGGAGGTGGGAAGACATGGAAGACGGGTGCGAAGACCCATGCCAGAAAGGAATAGCCACAGGAACTGGATTTGCTGTTGTCCGGAAACTTTTTCAGACCAAACTTCTCTTGAAACTCTATTATTTGTCTATCTGTGCAATTTCCCATCAAATTAAATGGTAGCAAAAAAAGTCATGATGGGGCATTCTAGAGGTTTCCTTCAGACAGCATCAGAGCCTTCTGACCCCATTTGAACCCCCAGAATCTGTACATTCGGACTATGGTGCTGGTGTGGTTGCAGTGACACAAGGCAAAGAAGGAACCAAAAGGTCCTTTCAGGCTGTATGGTGGGTGTGATCCTTTCCCAATAGGTGCAAGGAGAATGTTTTATTCCTCATCAACTTGCCTGGGTCAGTATATGTTCCTCCTCCAGAGAAAATCCTTTGCAATTAAGCCTTTTCTGTGCAGATGGCGCATAAGAAAAAGGATTTTCCTGCCTGGAGTAGTGTGTTGTTAGACGTTTCTAGCTGTAGCTCTCAGGTTGGAGGTATGGAACAAAAATCTGACCTTTTATGCCCACCATCTTTGAGGCTGGGAGGGTCCCGATTTCAGTCTCAGCAACAAAGGGCACAGGTAAGTCTTGATTTAAAAGGTCTGAAATGACTCTCATCATCTCCTCTGGCTGCCTGTCTCATCCAGCCAGTCTCACCTCGTCCCGCCTCACCTGGAGTCAGGCACAGGCAGCTGGATCCCATCCACACCGCCGTCCCGGCCAGCCTGCGGGTAAGATCATCTGGGCCAGATGTCCTGAGGTGGGGGTTCGAGGGGCATTATCCCCCTGTTCGTACCCATGTCACATAGCACGGCCGTGCAGCTGTGCGGTCCCCCAGGCCTGACCCAGCCTGGTTGTTGTCCATCCCAGTCGTGCAGGAAGCCATACAGGGTTGGGATGAAGCCCCAGGACTTACTTTCCCGAGGCTGAGACAGACCCATGATGAGAGAGGAACCCCAGGAGACGACCTCGTTTCCCCTACCACCATCACCAATACGTTCTGCAGGCGAAGGCCTGAGAGCAATCCCAGCCCACTCTCTGTGGTCCCCGTGTCTCACCAGTGACGCCTGGTACTAGCCCTGCCTGTACTCATCCCCTTGGCTACGTCACGGAGGATGCCGAGCAGCTGGCATCCTGCTGTCTCTGTCTCACACACTGTTTGGCACCCAGACAGCAAGGGGCTGAGATGATGTGCAGTGACTAGTCTGTGGGGGTTAGTTTGCCATCACCTTTCTGAACAATTTTAACTAAAAAGAGATGATAAGCCACCGACTGGCAGGTGGCTGCCAGTGCGCAGAGTCCCTGCGCAGTGCTTCTGGTACCTGGAGTGCAGCAGCCAATATGCTCTCCACCAAAGAGCATTAGCTGGCAGTGCGTGTGATTTTTCCCCAGGTGGGGGGTGGGGGTGGGTGGGTGGATCACAAGTGCAAAAAGTGCTACGGATGCTGCCAGCACCTCTGAGACACCAGGTGAAATAAAAGCAGGGTCGTGGTATCTGTTATCTCAAGATCTCTCCTGTGCAGGCGGGAGTGTCTGGTCAGATGTGAATGATTTAAATCACACCAACAAATGAGATTTCCTCCTTACAGGATGCATCAGCTTGGCCACTGCTCAATGTGCTCTGAGATTCGCACTTCAGCATCATAACCCTGTGCCTTCCGTCAGCGGCCCAAAAACTGCAGCCAGGACCATGCGGGCACCTCCTCAGGACTCCCTGGGCTTGTCATAGGGCTGTCCCTAGGGCGGGTCTTTGCCCTTGGCTTTGTTTAGCATCCCCAGGCCTTTCCTATGAGAGGAACTGCTGGAAGTGTGAATTTCCATGCCTCCAGACTCCTAGCTGGACAACATGCACTTCAATAACCAGTGGAGAAAACCGCAAGGTCTCATCCCTTGCTGTAGCTGTGAAACCTGCCTCCTTCTTGTTGCCGAGTGTCCTGCTGTAGGAATCTGCAGCTCTCCCGTGCCTCCTGGTTAGGAGTAGAGCTCTGAGGCTGTGAGGACCCCTTCACTTTCACCTGCACGTGCATGGGCAGGTTTCGCTCCTATCTGTGCTAGTTCTGCTTTTGGACAAGCCAAGGGACAGTCTGATGAGCTGTCTGGGTGTTTGAGTCCAAAGCCTGGTCCCGGGCTACAACTCCCCCAGGTCTGAGCTGCTTTTGACACATCTGCCGCCCAGGGCTGAGAAGAGGTTCCCAGGCCTGCTCAGAAGAAAACCGTTGCTGCCTGCTTGGCACCGGAGCTTGGACGGGAATTCTCTTGTTTTTCACGAGCAGCTGAGCGGTCAGCACATACCACGAGCAACAGTCAGAGGAGCAATAAATAGCCTACCCAGACCAGAAGGAGACAACCTGTTCAGACTGGACCACTCATCCCCTGCGCCGGGCAGAATGACTGTTGCGCTGCGTCAAGGTCCTGTGCGTGCTGGGGAAAGAAAGCCTCCAGCCTGGCCCAGACTGCACCGAGTGCGTCCTCCAAGAAGACCCATGGTTACTGCTTCGCTCTGCACGTCCCAAGGATGTGGTAGGCAGCCGTCGGGGTTGTCTTTGCTCCAGTGAGACGTTTCACTCCTGCTCCCAAAGCTGTGCCAAGACGCAGATGCCATCGCTGCAGGCTAACTGTGGACTGCTCCTCCAGGGCTGGTTCTGGTTTGGGATCACACCCAACCATAGTCCTGCATCCCAACAAAAGGCCCAGCTTTGCTTGTTCTCCAGGAAAAGGAACAATTTGAAAATGTTAAGTTTCTGTAACTCATCCCAGGAAACCCCTGTTTTCCCAGATTTTGTTTCGTTGCCATCTTACACCACCGTAAGGGAGCAGAAGAGGTCCCAAGCAGTCAGCACAAGCCCATCGCTTAGTGTTTCCCTTTCTCCTCTTTAAGGTCCACAACAGAAGCAGGCGTGAAGGGTGTTCCTACTGCCACGGGCCAACATTTCCTCCTAGTCACCTCGTGCCGAGCATCAAATCTGGAATAACCAGGGGTTGTAAAGTGCTCTGAACCTGAAAAGTGCTAACTAAGAAAATAAAGCACAACACGAGTGTTATTAATAAATGCCAGCCGCTGTTATATAACTCCTAATCATGAGCCGTGTCTTTCGGCCCCCATTGTTCCATTGTCAGGCCCCATTATCTGGGAACTCTTACCCACCGACCACAAGAAATAGCCTGGGCTCTGCGGGTTTGCAAACTTTGTTGTTGGAAAGCTTTTCATGCAATTGTTTTTGCTTTGCGCTGTTGCCTTCCTTATTGTACAGATGTGGGTGTGTATTGCAGCCCACACCCTCTGTCTTTTGCCCCAGGATAACTTTGAAAATGAGCCGATCATCTCAGTGAGTGTTTTTCCTAAGAATTCTCTTTAAAAACAACAACATTCAAACCAAAAAACCCCTCATTTTCCTGAAGTGAAGCTTGTGCTGGGGAAGGATGCTGGCCTGCAATCCCAGCAGAATAAAGACTGCACTTTATCCTCAGAAGAGACTCCCCACAGGACTGGCAGTGCCTTAGCCCAGGCCTGGAGGAAGAAGGGAGCGTGGGGTAACCGGGTCTCTGGGACTCATTTGGAGCAGGGCATCTCTGTGGTTGCAGGGCTGGGCTATCAGTCCTCCCCCACTGGCCTACGAGCTTGCCGCTTCAGCGCTTCTTGTCCTGTTTGCCACAGCCCACACGAGGTTTCTACCTGGGAGTCAACATGAAGCTCACCTGGCACCGGTGCACGCTCGTTAGTGAGTCTCAGCTCTCCTTATGAGCTAATCCAGATGTGTGCAAAATTTTTTATGCCCCAATGAGCAGTGTGTGGGTCTTTGTGGCACCTTCGTGCCGGTCAGTGTGAGATACACCAGCGTGGGAAGCTCTGCAGGCTGGGTCATGGCTGTTCAGGTTGGTTGGGTCGTGGCCGCTCAGGTTAGAAGCGCTGTCGCTTCCCAGGGCTCAGGCTAGAACTGACCACACTGAAAAATGGCTTTCAAAATGAAAAATTTTACTGAACTTTGTCTGGGTTTGGAAGAGAAATTATAAATCAAAACCAGAAAATGTCGGGCAAAAAGCTTTTGGTGTTCAGTTTCTGATGCCTGTATTTCCTCTACCAACAATATGTTTTAAAAATCAGTGCATTTTTTTCCTCCTTTCGCTGGAAAACCTGAAATGACACAGGAAGCTAAAAATAGTAACAATACCCAACCAAGTCATTGGTGTTTTTCAATCAGCTCCAATGCAAACTTCGGTGTTGGCTCGGGAAGGATTTGTTATTTTTCTGACCAGGGCCTATATTAGGTTCCTGAATATATCCAACCAAAATGGTCTAGGAAAGCCACCAGCTCATTCCTGAATGGTTTTCTCTGGAGCTCATCCAGCACCTCGCACCTTCAGGCAGCAACAACCAGTAAGCGCAGTGATGTTCTTGGGATGAGGATGGAGGTGAGGAGCACCCATGGCAGCGCTGCAGTGTGACCGCAGCGTGGTCCCCAAGCCTGGGGCTCTGCCCTGGGGTCACCGTCCCTCACCCTCAGGAGAGATGGGCTGTGGGACACTGTTCTCACAGGACCATCCTTGGTGCCTGCATGTCCTCCACAGATAAGTCCCAGCTCTCCCAGGTGGCCGTCCTCTGGCCCATCCTGTGTTTTGCAGCAAAGGGCGGGTGCAGAACATGCATGGCCACCACCAGACATCTTCTTGCCTCCTTCTGCCCGGCCAATGCTTTCTCTTTAAGGCGGAGTGAGACGCAAGGCACAGAGGTTGTGTGTGCTGTGCGGGGAGCTGGGGCAGCCCAGGAGATCACTCTCTCGGGACCTCTACATGGCACAGAGACGTCTACCTAACAATTGAGGGAATATTTTCCACCCAAAGAATCCATCTCGTGGTCCCCTCTTCATTTGTGACACAAGGGAAAATGTGAAGCAGCCAAGACGCGTGAATCACTGTCCCAAACAACATATAATGAACTCATAAAATCAAAGGCAGGGTTTGTTTCAACCCGTGCTGCCAGGGCTCCTTGGACATTGTCTGGAATGAATTTAAGTTGTTACAAAACTCTCTGTGTCTCTGTGTGTCTCTTTCCCCCCCAACCCGTCTTTCTTCTCTTCCCCTTCATGCTCTGCTTTCCTATGAGCTTCTTCTCCCTCCTTTTCTTCCCACCGTTCCTCTCCCTCTCCTGCTTTCCTTCTCTCCCCGTTCACCCTGGCCCCTCCTTCCCAACCCTTTGCCCCAGCCCTTCCCCTCAGATCCCCGGTCCCTCCAGCCCTCCCTGTGGCTGGGGGCCGGTTACCCCCACCACTTTCCAGCCAGACTCATTTCCAGGACAGCTTCAGACAAAGACCTTTAGCCGATTCAACAGGACCCGTAGCTCCTGCTCGATGGACATGGCCATGCCAAGGGATCCCCCAGGCTCTCCCCCAGCAGGAGCTCAGCCCTGCCATCAGCAGAGGCTGGGTGGAGAGGTGACCTTCCCAAGCAGTACCTGGGGCTGGAGGAGCACGGCCATGGAGAAGCAGCATGAACCCCACTGCGAGTACTCCAGCTGTCTGTAGCCCCAGCAAGTGCCACGATGGGGGGTGGGGGGCATGCTGGCCCATGCTGGGTGCCGCAATGAGGGCCTTTGGCAACACGGCAGCAGCCGTGCTTGGAAATGCCTGTACACCCCATTTGCACATGCTGGCTTTGGGAGAGCATGGTGCTCCATCCCGCCGCTGCTGGGAGCGGGGACGTGCTCCACAGTCTTTGCTGGGCGTGATGACACTGGCAGTGGTGCAGGAGGCTGGTCCTGCCAGCACATCATTATGAGCAGGTGCTCACGCTCCTTCTGCTGCCTCCCAGGAATTGCCTTCATCCCTACAGGCCTGCCCATGTGCCAGCACTCCAGAAGACGGCAAGGAAGCAGGCGCTTAAATCCCACTGTCACTTCAAAAAAAACAGGGATTTGCTTACATCATGCAAGGTGCTGCTGCTGGCAACTGAGCGTGCTCTGGAGCCTTGCAGAGCCTGCAGGGCACTGCCCGAGGCAGCGTTTGGGCAGAGTCAGTCCCTGCTGCTCTGGGGACCTGGGCTGGCATCTCTGTGCTGCGACTCGTGGTCCCACCAGCAGGCTGGGAGAAGACGAACGGATCCCACGCTGTGCCCGGCTGAGCGGCAGAGGCACGGCCTGAGCTGCTGAGGCTTTCTGGAATCCCAGTCCAAATCTACCCAAACGCTAAAGGCTGAATTGGTTTGGAGCAAACAAGGTGCAAGCCAAACCTCAACCCCAGCCATGCCAGAGCCAGCCTAGCGAGCTGCTCCCGGCTCACACAGGACAGCCTCCATCTGCCAGGCAGGTTTGTGGACCTCTTCCCTTGGTGTTTCGCTGGGAACACCCCTGCGGCACCAGGAGTGGGCTGTGCTCCGATTGCAACACCAGCAGCCGCCTTCTGTGGTGAACGCCTGCTTCTCCACTGCTGCAGACAAGGTGTTATCCACCAACTGGCACAGCTCAGATTCCTCCAGTGCACAAGGACATCGCCCAGCTCCTCCAGATCCCTGGAGTAAGCCCAAGGTTGGTGAGCAGCTGGGAATTGAGAGCAGACAGGAGTAGGTTCCTCAGCACCTGAAGATGCTGAGGTACCCAATGAGACTTACTAATAGAGCTCCTTGTCTTAAAGCCAAGGTTTGCTGTGGACTTCAGGCCTGTGCACAGTGTTTGTGTCCCTGAAAAGTAGCACTCGGAGGTCAGATGAGGTGTTTCCAGCAGAAATCTTTGCTCTGCATCCACATAACTCCACTGAGCAGAGATGCTGCTGGTGGGCGGCTGTGCTTTCCTGATGGACCTGGCGACTCGTGGAGTGTGGCCGTTCCCTGGTGGACCCGGCCACACCTGGAGTGTGCCACAGGCTCCCGCGATCACTTGCGCAGGCGTGCAAGACACGACACAGCATCCTCTCGCTGATGAAAACACAAGTTTAGCTGCAAGCGCCCCGGTGGACGGGTTTTCCATGAATCCAGCGTACCGAGGCACCAGCTCCCAGGCTGCCGGAGCCTCTCCCCGCCCAAGCCCCAAAGAGCCGGGGCTGCTCCGGGGCTGCGGGAGCAGCGGCGGGGAAACGGCACCACCTCGCGGCTGCCCCGCCGGGGCCCCGCCGCCTCCGGGACGGATCAGACCTCGCACCGACCGGGGACACCTTTGGGGACGGCTCGGGACACGCGTGTCCCTGTGCCTGCTGTGGGGCAGGGACACGCCGGCTGCTGTAGCAGAGCAGGGGTGAGCAGAGACAGAATTGTAAGGTGAGGTGGTGAAATTCTTGAGCCATCGGCACACACAGCCACGGCGGTGATGCGGGAGTGGGAATAGTTAAAAAGGAACCGCAGCATGGCTGGAAAGGGACAAGCTCACGGCTTGCAGCTCAGAAAGCTGCCAAGAGAGGGAAAGAGGCACAAAATCAATTCCTGACCCCACTAACAGCTGCTGGTCTGGGGACCTGTAGTTAAGCATGTCTTCACCGTGGCAGCCAGCGTGAGCAGGGACGTGCCTGTCCCTTCATCATGGGGCAAGGGCAGCTGCCGGGGGGTAACATGGAGCTGGAGACATGCTGGAGAGCAGGACCTGGGGTTCCCGCAGAGCTGCAGCTTGCTGGGGGCACAGAGGTTGTTTGGGGAGGTGTTGCACATCTTACCTGGAGTCTGCACCCTCCTCCCGCAGCATCCCCCCAGCCCACGGCTGGGAAGGGCGATGGCATCAGCACAGACTGCTGGAGGTCCAGCATTCCTCCAGCCTCCCCTCAGCTCCATCTCGCTGGAGAAGCTGCAGGGCAGGCTGGCCCTCGGTCTGCCCCATCTTGATCTTGTGCTGTTAGCTAAAGCTCCAGCTCTACGCCTGACCTGTGCGATGTTAATGTACAGCATCCTCTGAGTGGGGTGGGTAGGGTCAGGGCGTGGCGTGGAAAAATCCATGTAGCATCACTCTGCAGTGACATTATACGTTGGATGTTGCAGTGCACCTTGTTTCTTTTTCCCAGGCCACATTCATTGCGCACCTTTCAGCCAACAGTCCCTGTCCCCACCAGTGTCTGCCTCTCGTGTTGGCTTATGCTTGGAAACAGGTATTTATGTCAGTGGTGAAATGATTCGTGTATAAATGAGACTCGAGCCCCAGATGCTCAGCTTTCCCCTGGCAGACGGCAAAGTCTGTGTCTGTCTGTGTTTTTGCCTGTGGCAATGTTGTGCCCATTTTACACAAGCTCACAGGGGCACCCCGACCTGAAAAACTCATTGACCCTCCTGGGTGGCAGAGAAAAGTCATCATGGCACAGTGCAGTGTTACCGGTCCCCAGGAAAGGCTCCTTTGGTCTGCCCCAGTACCCCCATGTTGCTCAGACCCCGGGCACTGCCTGCACCTGGACCCCAGGGTGGGCAGGCAGATGGGAAGTCTCAGTTCTCCGGCTGTGCAGAGGAAGGACCCAAACGCACCACGGTCGTGCTGGGCCTGCAGGAAGGCTGGTGGTGAGCGGGAGGCTGAGGGCTGGAGGCGACAGACCCCACAGGCTGGTGAGCCACAGGCAAGCGCCAAGCTGCTGGTGTGATGGAGCAGTGTCAGGATGGCTTGTGCAAAGCACACCCAACGAGGCAGCATGTTCATACCTCTCTGCATGCCCTGGAAAGACCATGTTTCAGTTCCTGGGGACAGCTGGGGTGACCTGCAGTCCAGAAGAAACTGGGTGTGGGGACAGGCTCTGAACACAGCGTGGGAAGGGAGATGTGTCTGTCAGAAGACTGGCAGCCTGGCAAAGGAAGCAGAGGAGGTGTCCTTTGAAGAGTAAACGTCACAGAAAGAAGGGAAACATGAGAATTATGGGATCACCCTGAAGACAACCCAGTGGCTAAAATGCACTGGAGCAGGGACCTGCTTGGACCAGCCAAAGGAAAACGTACTCCCTTCTGGCAGCAAACCTCTTCCTTCTCCAGTAAAGAGATTAAAGAAGGACTCAGGGAAGGTGGTAAATGGTGTTTTTCCCTGCCTGCCCAGCAAGGTGGCAGGAGCCTACCTGGGAACATGAATCACAGAATCATAGAATGGTTTGAGTTGGAAGGGCCCTTTAAAGGCCACCTAGTCCAATCCCCCTGCAATGGGCAGGGACATCTTCAGCTAGAGCAGGTTGCTCAGAGCCCTGTCCAACCTGACCTGGAATGTGTAGATGGGGCATCTGCCCCCTCTCTGGGCAACCTGGGCCAGTGTCTCACCACCCTCAGCATAAAATTTCTTCCTTATAGACAGTCTAAATCTTCCCTCTTTTAGTTTGAAGCCATCACCCCTTGTCCTTTTTCTACAGGTCCTGCTAAAAAGTCTGTCCCCATCTTTCTTATAAGCCCTCTTTAAGTACTGGAAGGCTGCAATAAGGTTTCCCTGGAGCCTTCTCTTCTCCAGGCTCAACACCTCTAACTCTCTCAGCGTGTCCTCACAGGAGAGGTGCTCCAGTCCTCTGATTTTTGTGGCCTCCTCTGGACCACCTCCCCCCTCTCGCAGCCTTTCCTACATGCTGCGACGTGGAGGCAGGGAGGGGGGAAGGTGCTGCCTGATGCCAACACGTTCTCCTTCTCCCCTCGCTCCCCCCACAGCTGGGTGCTGTGGCCGTCCTGCTGCGGGTCTGGCAAGCGGCAGAGCCTTGGGGTGCCCTTGCATCGCCGTGCCCCCAGCTCCGGCCCCCCATTCTCCTACAGCTGAGCAGGAGGGCGGGGGCGCGTAAGGATAACTGGTGTCGCGTCAGCCGGGCTGCAGCAGGGACTGAGCTACCCCTGCAGCGGGCCGGGTTCTGCCGAGCGGGTGCCTCTCGGGCGGGCGGTGCGGGGCCAGCCCGGCAGAGGGCAAGCGAGGGCCGCGCATCGCCCCGCCGCCGCCGGGCCCGGGGAAGCCCGAGCTGCCTGTGGTCCCCACCTCTCCGCCGGCCAAAAGCAAAGGCCAAGCAAGTCCTCTGCAGGAGGGGACCGGCCGTGAGTACGTGTTGCGGAGAGGATGTGAGATACCGACTGCAGAGAGGGTGTGAGAGTTGGGGTTGTTCAGCTAGAGAAGAGAAGGCTCTGGGGAGAAGAGAAGGCATGTTGCTGCTGCTCTTTAGTATATACAGGGGGCTTATAACCAAGATGGAGTGAGAATTTTTACCTGTCTCCTGTAGCAACAGGACAAGGGGCAATGGTTTTAAACTGACAGAGAGTAGGATTGGACGTAGAGGGCAGGTTTAGATTAGACATAAGGAAGAAATTATTTACTATGAGGGTGGTGAGACACTGGAAAAGGTTGCCCAGGGAAGTTGTGAATGTCCCATCATTGGGAGTGCTCAAGGTCAGGTTGGATGGGGCTTTGAGCAACCTCATCTAGTGAAAGATGACCCTGCAGAGGCATTGGACTAGATGATCTTTAAAAGTCCCTTCAACCCAAACCATTCTGTGATTCTGTATCTACCCCAGCTGACTCGGTGCTGGAGCCACAGCTTTTGCTTCAACAGTTCATGGATGTTTGTGTCCTTCCAGCAATCCATCGTTAAATGAGAAGCCTGGCTGGCACCAGACATCATGCCTTCATGTGGCACGAGGAGCAGGAATGGATGCGCACGCAGAACAGGAGCTTGCAGGGAGCAGTTTCCTGCAGGCTCCAGTGTGACAGAAACTACACAGCATTCGCCCTCTCCTCCTCCCAGCCCTTGTGAATTTGTGCAGGAATTAGTGCAATGTGGTGAGCGTTGGGTAGCCAGTTTATGGTAATGTTGAAACGCCAAGGAACACCCAGCAGGGTCTCAGCAGTCTGATTCCTACTACAGTTAGTGTCCCATCCCTGCTTGATGTTCTCAGCATCCCCCTCTTTGCCAAACCCAGATTTACATTTTTCTCTTGGGCTCTCCATCCTGCAAAGAGGGAACGTGCAGGGAACAGTGGAGACAGTTTCTAGCCTTCTCATCTGGGCTTTCACTGATGTGAGGTTTGTGGACACCAGTCCCAGGACTTGCCCGTATGGTGGCCAACACCTTCAGTGTCACGTTAGGGTTCCCAGACAGGGGGTCTGACACCGTCCTCTGGGTGTGAGAACAGCAGCCCCGAGGTGGTGGTGACACAGCTCCCCTGGAGTAGTCAGGCCAGGCCGGCTCAGCACCATGGCTCACATCCATGGTAGTCCTTGTGCTTTCTGGTGAGGAGAACACCTTCAGGTTCATCCCTGGGACAACTCCTGCTTTGTGTCACCTTAGGATTGTGGAGCCGTATCCCCTTTTGCTCCCTTGCCTTGGTCATCCCAGCCTGTTCTCAGCCCCATGCACAAAGTCCTGCACTTTCCCAACAACCACTGGCCTCACTCTGCCCTACACTCCCATCCAGTCCCACACAAGGCAAACACTGGCCCTGTACTTGCTTCCCTTCTGGGATCTGTATCTGCACTGCTGGCACTTTGTAGCTTGTGGCTTGGCCTCCTGGCTCTCCAAATGCACGAGTGTCCCTGAGAGAGACAGTGAGGCTGCAGGGCACCCACAGCATTGGACTTAGAGAGCATTGAGGTTCCCCTGTTCATGCCCTGGGTCTCCTCTGCCCTGTCACCTGATGGTTTTGCCCTTTTTTATCCACGTCCCTGCTGCTGGAGTAGGGGGAAAACACATTTTCTGCAACAAGCCTGACGGCAGCAAACAGCATTTCCCCAGGGACTCGTGGCCAGCTGGGGTCTCCTCCTTCAGCAAGCATCTGCCAGCCGGCTGGGGAGAGCGCTTCTCCTGCAACCTGCTGCCCTGGAGCAACAGGAAGTGGGTAACCAGGGGTCCTCCGGGAGTGGGGCCATGTGAGGTAGGGGCCTTGAATTTACCAGGTGAGCACCATGCCGGCACCTTGCTCTTCTCTGCACCCCCGGTACCCTCCTCGGTCCTCGCATCCATTGCAAGGGCAGCTACGGGAAGGATGTTCCCCAGGCCAAGCTGGGAGATGTGGGGGCTGCAGTGCTGTGAACACAACCCGAGTGAGCGAGGGGATCCAGGACCAGGTTTTCTGCTCTCCCCCACTGCCTCACACAAATGCTCGTTAAATTAGTTTCACCTTTTTTCCTGCCCCTCTTGCAGGTGGCCTGGGGATGTTGGGGGGCAGACCCTCCTGGGGAAGCCCACAGGCAGCCTCTCGCAGTGGAAATGCCCCTGTTTCTCTCCCCCCCATGACCAAAAATCAGAGGCCAAGGCCAGCCCTGGTGCAGCAGCACGTGAAAAGCCCCCGCATCACGGGATGGAGCAGAGACTCCATCCTCCTCCATAAGAGGAGGCTGCTCCCCGCCTGGTAAATCCCTCATTTCTTCTGCTTTGGGAAGCAGGGGGAGGATTATCGGCTGCCTTCCTTGCGGCACCGGCTGAGCCCTTGGCGTGCGGGGCTGCCGCTCCGCAGTGATGGACCGGGGTGACGGACCCACTTCAAGCAATGCCAATCCCGGGGGTCGCGGTGGGTCTGGCCGGGCGGCAGGTGGGAGCCCGCGGCCACCGGGACCCCGGCGACGGTGTCCCCCACGGGGAGGGCTGTCGGCTGGTGGGGCGCCCCCTTCCTCCCCTCCCGGCCCGCTCGGCCGCCGGCCC
>VYZM01002864.1:462864-483285 GCA_013398915.1 Dromas ardeola
TTTTTTGTTGTTTTCGATAACCTAGGGAATCTGGGCTCTGTTTCTGCCTTTTGTAACGTCAGGCTGCAACTAATTCAAGCCAGGCCAGATACTGACCACAGGTATGCCAGTGTAAATTTGAATGGAGTCGCTTACGTCTTGGTTTGGCCTGATCTGAATGGAGTTAGTTCTGGCTGATGCCAAAGGGGCTGAGGTCAGAATCTGGCCCATCCTTTCCTGAGTGCAGTGTAATTTGTATGCGTCTCCTGGCACCGCTGGGGTATCGTATGGCTTGTGTAATGCTGGCTCTGGCCTGCCAGAGCGCATTGCAATATCTATCGCTGGGAGTGCCTGCTGCAGGAAGACGCTGCCCTGTAATTGCCCGCGTGAGCTGCACGTACTTTGGGGAGCAGGGGCAGAAAGCCCGAGGGGCTGTGCAGAGCAGTCGGCTCCACAGATACGGGTCTGTACACGCTTGGAAGCTTCTGATATTTAAATATCAGAAGAGAGGAGGGAGCTCGTAAAGAAAAGCGAGGCATCTCCTCGGTGCCATTAGCTGCATCCCAAGTGGGCACTGGTTGCTCCATTAGCGGCTGGGAAGGTGATTACCGCTGCCCACCCACCGCATCCCTCCGGTCTCTCCCCACCACATAGGCTCCCTCCCGCTGGAAAGCCGAGCCCAGTCCCAGTGCCTTGGCTGCGTGGGGTTTTTCCTTTCATTTTAAATACTTCTCGGTTGTGTTTTTTTGTCCCAGCGACACATGGAATGATTTATCTGCGGCCGGAGCACGGTTTGGTCCTGATGCATTCTGCTTGTTGGGTGGAGGGAAGAAAGCATCCCCCAGCTGGCATCGGTGCGGTGGGTGAGGGACTGGTGCCCGCTGAAGGGAGGGAGGTGGTGGGTACCGCGGCAGCTCCCTGTTCATGGGGCTGGGGCAGATCTGCAGTGGGTCACCCCCACAGCACATGTGGCAAGGGAGCGGGGATGCTGTCATTAGAAAGGGTCCGTGACGAGGTGGGAATTTGCATGATCCAGTAACAGATGCGTCCCAGTTAAGGGACACGCTCTCGTCATTTGTGCCAGGTTACATCTGCTCTGAGCTTTGGGTCCCCTCCTGTCCCACCAGTGCCCTCCTGCTTGGAGGGCACCTGAGCTGCTGGTGGGCTTTACTGGGGATGGCACAGCTCAGGGGTGAGCAGTCCTCATGGACTGGCCCTATCCAAGCACTTTGGATCCAATTGCTGGATCCCCTCAAGTTCTCAGGTCCTTTGGTCCTTCCTGGGGTTTTCTGCCCCCTGCTACACGGCTGTGTCGTGCCATGAGCAGCCTTTTGATGCCCTATGAGGGTGGGTGGCTCCATCCCTGCCCCATGCTGGCACCCAGGACCTCATCCGTGTGCACAGGGTGATGCCAGCACCTCGTGGGGACCAGGCATCCCCATCCTAACCAGTTCCAAGTAGGGCCACGAGCTGTCCCTGGGGCATGCGAGCACTCCACACACCGTGCTGCCCCGGCCCAGAGGAGAAACCCAGCCCACTGCGCCATGCCAGCGGCATTGGAGAGGAGCCGGGGAAGCGGTGCGGGTCCCTGGCAGGAAGGAAGCACCATTTCCCTGCCATCCCTCAGGGCTTTCCCCTTCCCCTCCCCAGCAGTGCCGGCTGCTCGGCTTTAGCTGTGGCCTGCCCTTAAAACCCGTGTTTTCCAGTGGCCGGGCTGCGGTGGAGCACTGCTCGGGCCGCTCACGCCTTCCCCCTCTGCTTTAATTAGAGAATGCTGCTCCCGCGCCACAAAGGTCCCAGGACCAAATCTGGCTAATAACCCCCTTCCCTCCCTGCCCCGTGTTGTTCCACTTAATCCTGTAATTACCTCTGCAAAGCTGCCACTGCCCCGGTCTGCTGGGTGGTGACCCCGAGCCTGCTGTCCGCACCAGCATCCGTATTTGGGGAAGTTTGCTCTCTTTGTCCTGGCTCACCTGCTGCACCTGCCTCGTGTGTTCAATTTTGGGGACCAAGCACCCACCCGATGGCTCGGCATCGGGAGACCCAGAGCTCTGGGCACGCAGCTGTGCCCAGCATCGCTCTCAGCAGCGCTGTCTCCCGGGGTGGAGAACCCACGGTGGGGTGGAGCATTGCCCCAATAAGCCTTCTGCAAGGCGAGGAAACGCCACCGGTTGCCTTGAGAAGCGTGTTGCTGTAGGGAGAAGGGGTGTGGAGGCGTTGGATGTGGTAGCTAATTTTTTTAAAGCACTTCTGAAGCACTACGGTGGTGTGACTTCCTTCCAAACCGCACGGCTGTTAGCATTCCCCGAGCGGAGGAGTGAGGAAATCGGCCACCTCAAAAATGCAGCTGCTTCTGGGGAGGAGCTGGGAGGGCGGCCACTTCCTCGGGAAGGGTGAGCCCCACCACCATGTCCCCCCAGCCCCGCCAGAGCCAGTGGTGGATGGGAGCTGGCGGCCACCCGAGAGCCTCGCTGGGGACACCTTCGGGATGCCATCCCTGGGAGATGCACCCCATCGCTTATGTCCCTCCTCGTGCTGGATCCAGGCGGGTGCTGGGCTGGATTCGGCGCTGGGAGGCTCATCCCATTGCTCCCTGCTTAGTCAGCAGCGTCTCCATTTGATCTGAACCGGGGGCAGTGAAGATGGGAAGTGGAAAGGGGGGGCAGATGGGGGCCGGGGAGAGAAATACCCACTCACGGGCCTCTCTGGCAGCTTGCCGGCAGTCCCGGGGTCACACTGAATATGCATAAAAGGGAGCAGATTGCAGCTTGCCCTCCTCTCCGATATGGAGGTGAGGCCCGCAGAGACCACCGGCCCCGGCTCTCTTTCAGCGGGATAATGGGGTGAGCCGAGCGCGGAGTGTGCATGCCTGTGTGTGGTCTGGTGGATGATAATGATTTCCATTCATGCCCTGCCTCTGCAGCGCTGATGTGCCGCTGGGCGAGCGTTGGTTCCCCGACGGCTGCTCCCCAGCAGGAGCAGAGTCCCCAAAAGTTGGGCACTGAATCTCTGGGCTTGTGCCTTGGTATGGCTGGTGGGAGGGACGGGCAGGAGATGCTCATTCCCCATGTGTCCCAAAAGCAGCAGTAACCCAAGCCCCGGTCCCAGCGCTGCCCATAACACCTTCGCCTCTGGGGTCTCCCCTTGCTGCCATTGGGTGCTGCTGCTGTCTCGATCCCCTGGGCAGGGATCTCCCAACACCTTGGTGTCTTACCAAATGGGAAATTAAAAGGCCTTTGCAGGTGGTACAGCTGAGCATGTCCCTACTCATGTCCCTTTACTGCCATGTGGCAGGAGGTGGTGGGTGGAGGAGACTTCTCCTTGGCAGGGTTCAGCCTTGTTCGATACACCCTGAGTCACCCTGGGGTGGATGGATGCAGCTGCTGAGACGTCCCTGGGGGCTTTCTCCTCTCTCCTCCCAGCGCAGAGGTCTTCCCGCAGGGTTGTCCCCATGTTGTGTGCTGCCCTGGGCCTGGCGGGATGGGAGGTGGTGGTGGCTGCACCCAGCTGGGTCCCTCTCTGTGGGGCGTGTGGTGGGATGGGGATGATGGCGGGGCTGGCAGCATCACCGGACTGGAGGAGCTGTGCTGGGTGTCCGCAGGTATGTGCGTTGCCAGGTCTCACCAGGCATTGCAGGGGGGTCTGTCAGCATTTCGCAGCGCACAGTGCTGGGTGTGAGTACAGGAGGGGGGCTCTGCCTGTGGGCTGGCAGGGGCTCTTCTTCGCTGCCTGCTGCATGTCACCAGGCAGGTGCTGGGGATGGTCCCATCGGGATTGCATTGGGCAGTTAACCAGCCACTGTCTTTGCTCAACAGTTCCTGGACAGGCAGACACAGGGGAGCTTGCCCAGGAGGCAGCTGCCTGCAGTGAGGCCGGGGCTCTCGGGATGCTCTTCACAGCCTGGTGTTTGCGGCACGGTGCGTCCTCCACTGTGGTGGCTGCTGCGTTCCTGCATGGCATGCTTCTCGAGTAGGGGGTTCCCAGTGCTCCGGGTGCTCCAGGGACAACATCCCTTGTCTTGCTGCCTGCTGCCTGCCCAGCCATCGAGCCATAGGCTGGCGTGTCCCTGAAAGGCTCTGCAGCACTGCCAGGTAGCGGGGGGATGCAGAGACCACCAAGGGAGCTGCCGACTTTTCAGCAGTGAGCATCTCCTTTTCCATCAGCAGAGGATTAAGCAGCGAGGAAACAGCACAGAGGTGGCAGGGCCAGGATTTGTCCTGGGGGGAGATGTCCAGGGATGGGCTGAGACCCCTGTCCCCACTCCCCCTCAGTGGGCACGGGCTCTGGCCCTGGCTGCCCGGCTGAGCGTGGCTGGGAAGGGAGGAGCTTCCCCCCATTAGTGGTTTGGCAGCCTGGAGGGAGGCAGCTTTCTTCCACAGCCATGGCTCTGTTTTTTTGGCGAAAGGAAAAAAAAAAAAAAAAAAAAAACACAAAAAAATCCTGGATCATTTGAAACAGACTTTCCGCTGCCAGCCTCCTTTGGCCAGAGTGGGCAGCCGGACAGGCAGGAGCCGGGTTGGGGACTGTAGATGGGCAGCATCTGCTGGGTCATGCTGCCGGCGCCGGGCTTTGTTCCTGAGAGTGAAGTGCAAAACCCAAGTCATCCCATAAGGATTTACTAGTGGGAGAGGCGATGATGGGGGGATCCCCTCTGCCTGCCCTGGCCGTGGCACAGGCTGGTAGACACCGGAGAACCTGGCTTGGTGGCTGGGGCGGGCAGCAGCTCGTGGGACGGCAGGACTGATGCCATCCACCCAGCTGGGCAGCTCAGGGGTCTACCGCCAGCTGCGGGGCCCTTCTCCAGTGAATGGGTGAGCTGTGGTGGCTGGCGCGATGCTCAGGATGGGGCATGGCTGATCTGCAGCTTGGGGGGTGCTCCTGCAGCAGCCAGAGCTGGCAGATGGGGACGTGACCTCCGGTCTCCCTTCCACCCTCCAAGCCAGTGGTGCAGGAGGTGGGCCATGTCCCCTTAGAGTCATCCAGCGTCCCCTGGCCCTGTGCTGTGGCTGCCAGGAGAGAAGCCCAGCCAAGCCCTGGATTTGGTCCTTTCTTTTGCCTCCATCAACAGACAGGCCAGACCCAGACCTGGGTTTCTTGGAGGTGAGACCACAATAACCTCCTTTTGCCAGTGGAGGCAGTGTGGGGCGGTGGGATTTGGAGGGGATCCAACCCCTGGCTTGGAGAAGCCACCATGCCCATGGCCAGCAGGATGCTGCTGGGGCTGTGGCACGGCAGGGAAAGTGGTGCCAGCCCCAGCTGTGCCCTGGGAGTTCATCCTGGCGGGCTCCTGCCTGTTGCAAAATGTCCCTGCAAGGTGTTTTCGCTGCTGCCCCTTTCTCCTGTGCTGGTGGGAGCTGTCTCAGGCTGCAATTGGATAACTTGAGGTTTGCAGCCACTGTGGCAGCTGAAAGGTCTCCCCAGCTCTTCCCCGCCACCTCTCCTTGGCAGCTGTGTGGTGACGGGACTCCCCAAGCTGTGTGTGACAGCCGGGGCTGCCGGCAGGCGTGAGTGTTCATGTCGCTCTTGAGACGGTTTGTGAGAGGCCAAGGAAGGGCTGGACCCTCATTTCAACCTCCTCCTCCCAAACCTCAGCTCCTTCTGCCATTTCCCACAGTATTTTTTCTCCTGCTGCTGAGGAGCAAGGCATTGCTGTGGATAAGGCACCGCAAAGTAATCTCCTCCCTACCCTGCTCCCAGGATGCTGCACCAGTAAATGTGGGGTGGGAAGGTGGGCATGGGTTGAGGGCCAGACATGGGGTGTTCCCCATCCCATGTTCCCCATCCCCACTGGGCTGCCAGCGCCATTCACTCTTTGCTCTCGCCCCAGGGAGGAGCCGCTTCCTACGCCCCGGGAGGATGGAGGTCCTGCAGCTCCTGCGCCTGCTCCTAACTACCACCATGCTGGGCCTCTCCCAGACAGTGAACCCCTTCGTAGCCCAGCAGAACCCCCCGGACCCTTGCTACGATGAGAGCGGCGCTCCTCGCCGCTGCATCCCTGAATTCGTCAACGCCGCCTTTGGGAAGGAGGTTCAAGCCTCCAGCACGTGCGGGAAGCCCCCGACGCGGCACTGCAATGCCTCAGACCCCCGCCGAGCCCACCCGCCTGCCTACCTGACTGACCTCAACACTGCCTCCAACATGACGTGTTGGCGCTCGGAGACTCTCCACCACTCACCCCAGAATGTCACCCTCACCCTCTCCCTCGGCAAGAAGTTCGAGGTGGTCTACGTCAGCCTCCAGTTCTGCTCGCCCCGGCCCGAGTCCACCGCCATCCTCAAGTCCATGGACTACGGCAAGACCTGGGTGCCCTACCAGTACTACTCCTCCCAGTGCCGTAAGATCTATGGCAAGCCCAGCAAAGCCACTGTCACCAAGCAGAACGAGCAGGAGGCCCTCTGCACTGACGGTCTCACCGACCTCTACCCCCTCACCGGAGGGCTCATCGCCTTCAGCACTCTTGACGGGCGACCCTCCGCCCAGGACTTCGACAGCAGCCCCGTGCTCCAGGACTGGGTGACGGCCACTGACATTCGCGTGGTCTTCAGCCGCCCACATCTCTTCCGCGACCTGGGCGGCCGGGACGCCGGTGAGGAGGAAGGGGGCACCAGCTCGACCCCCTATTACTACGCGGTGGGGGAGCTGCAGGTGGGCGGGCGCTGCAAATGCAATGGGCACGCGGCACGCTGCGTGAAGGACAAGGAGCAGAAGCTGGTGTGCGACTGCAAGCACAACACGGAGGGTCCCGAGTGCGACCGCTGCAAGCCCTTCCACTACGACCGGCCCTGGCAGCGGGCCAGCGCCCGCGAGGCCAACGAGTGTCTGGGTGAGTGATTTTTTTTAATTATCATTTTATTTTTTCTGGGGCTGAAACCACAAAATGAGTCACTGGGGGAGGAAATGGTGGGTGCTGAGCCGAAGCAATGGAGCATGCTTGTGCGGAGATGCTGGGGAGCATCCTCCTCGCCGGAGGGCTGGGAAAGGCTCAAGCATCTGCCCTGCCTCTCCTATGGGTGTCTCCCTGGTGGTGTGGTGGTTTTATCATGAGCCAAAGCACCGAAACCCTCTGAAAAATCACAGGTGTCTTCCAGCTGGTCAGCAAACCTCGCTGTGGGATGTGGGATGCCTGGCTGGACGTGTTTCCCTTGGGCAGCAAACAAGCTGTCCCTGGGCCGGGAGGGGGAAATGTGGCGGTGCCCTGCGAGATGTGCTTTGGGACAGGGAACAGGCAGCAAAACCTGGCAGAGACTAAGGAAACACTTGAGATACCCCGATTCCACACTTTATCATTCACGTTCGGTCTGGCACGGTGCTTTGCGTGGTGGTTTTACATTGTCTGTCCTTGCAAAGGTTTCCACAGGTTAAAAATATTGTCATCGAAATGAAACATTTCCAAAAACTTCAAACTGGCATTGCTTGGCTGTCCTGCTTGTGAATCTTTTTGGGATTTTGATGGAGGTTTTTGCCTTTTGTCCTGATTTGGGATGGGGCTGGGGGATGCTAGTGCCCTGTGAAGGTCTGGGAGAGGGAGGAACAGCCTCTCGCTCCTCCTGGACCAGAGCCCAGGTCCAAGGGGTGGCGGGAGGATGGAGACAAGGGAAAGCCATACCATTAATCAGCCCCTGAAAGGCTCAGTGGATGTGCCAGAGGTCAGAGGGACTTGTTAGTATTTGTGATCGATGTCTTGTTGAGATCCCAGCTGTCAGCTTAAATATATATATGTTACAGTGGATTTCTTCTAAGAACGGCTAAAAAGGCAGCAGATTCAAAGCAAGTGCCAGAGCCGATGTTTTAAAGCACCTCACGCCCTGTGGGAATGTGTCAGTCCTTGCGTTTTCCCACTTGTCTCAGAAAGATGAGTTTTGGAGCAAAGCTCGGAAAAAAATGCACCCTCAAACTCCACACCCTGCCCACAGCTGCTGCCTCCAGTGGCCCGCAGGTCAGGCAGGGGAGGGTTCCAGCTGGTGGGTCAACCCATGGAACCCCCCGGGACGAAGGGAGGACCCCGACCCGATAGCTACCTCTCCTGTGGCACCCCACACCGCACCCTCCTCACAGCCAAATCCTCTGGTAAAGCAGCGTGATGACAGCGGAGGTGGCTCTGCCAGCACAAAAGGGGTTAAAACAGAGGAAGCTCATTTTGGGGGAACATCTACAGATCCCCTGTCTGTCTGTCCATCTTGTCCATCCATCGCAAGGCAAGGATCCCGCTCCTCAGGGCCGTGCTCCCGAGCATCCCTGCCCCCAGCGGCATCTCCCTTTTGGCAGATTGGGCTGAGAAGATAAACGAGAGAGCAGAGGAGGCGGGGACCCGGCGCGGTCCCTTCAAGCTCCCCCCTGACAAGCCCCGCACACAAAGACCCTTCCCCGAGCTGCGTGTGAAAATAGTTTTTCCTGTTGATTCGCTCCCCTTCTTTCTCCCTTTCCCCTCTCGGGCTTTGTGCCCTCTCTGAAGGGACCTGAAAGAGCTTCTCCATCACCCGCCTCCGAAGGGCTTAGTAGCTGAAAGCTGGATTAGCTCCCCGAGCCTTCCCCTCTGTGCCTTTCAACAATGACACCTCCCCAGCCAGCACGAACAGACGCAGCAATTAGCACCAATTAAAAGGAGAGGCCGCCCGGGAAGTTCCCTTTGCTCAGTCCGGGGGCTGCGGGGTTTCGGACTGCAGTCCTGCAGCCGGGCATCGGCGATGCTGGCTCGTGGTGGTGGATGGTCGCACATGGCTGGGGAGGGGTGAGGAGGAGGAGGGTGGATGGATGCAGGAGCTTGGCAGCCCAGCGCCAGCTGAGGGGCAGGGGGCTGCAGCACCCCAAAAGTGGATCCGGATGGAGCCATGGGGCTGGTACAGCCTTAGGTCGTGCTGGGATGTCACCTCCTGGCTCTGTGCTGCCCAGCGCCATGCATGGGGGTTTGTCCCCCTCCAGCACACGGGAGTCTCTGCCTGCTCCAGCATGGGGACACATTAATGTCCTGCACCATGTCACAGTGCTGGGACATCCATCCATGCAGCTGGGAGTGAAGAGAAACTTTTCTTATTTCACAAGAAATTCTGCCTCTGTCTGGTGCAGGGAAATGCAGAGGTGAAACAGCCCAGTGATGCCTGAGGTCTGAGCGTCGGTGCAGGGTGTCACCCCTCCACGGCTGCTGGAGGGTGGCTGTGGCATTTTTGGGGACACCACCGTGCTGCGGTGTTACGGGTGTCGGCGTGACTTTGGCAAGCAGTCAGGTTTTGGGATGTCGCAGCCAGGACGGCAACAGTAGATTTGCCACACTGCTGGCTTGGCAAGAGGGCACGGTGCCAGCTCCATGCTGCAGGGTGCATGGCCCCGTGCCTGGTGGTTACAGAGTGGTGCCGTCGGCCCATGGGCACAGGGGGCTCTCCTGATACCCCAAAAGGGCTGCGTGTCCCTCAGGCAACTTGCCCTGCCAATATTGGGATGCTCTGTGTGTGCCCTGTGCAAAACAGAGGACAGAGAAGGGCAGGAAAGAGAGTGCCGTGTCCCCATCCATGTGTCCCCCCAGCTTTTATCCCGAGTCAGGCTCAGCGAAGGAAAATCCTGTCAGAGCGACTGGTGGGAGCGTTATCGCCAAAATCCCGAGCTCCCCTACATGGTGCATCAGCTTTATTCCTGCAGACTCGTGCCATCTCCTTCCCACCGCTGCTGCCGGCCCCTGCCTGCACAGGCAGAGCTGCTGGGGGCAGCCCGGTCACCCCCTCGGCAGGCTGTCCCCGAAACACCCGGCCTGGGGAAGGGGGGGGAGCGGATTAGCACAAGGCAGCCACTGGAAGTAATTGATGCACTCGCTGGTAATGCGGGAGCTCTTGTTCCCTTTGTGGCCACCGCGGCGGGAGCGCTCCCCGGAGCACCGGGATAATGCACGGGGCTCGCTTTGATCTGGGGGGCTCGGCAGGGAAGGGGCTGCGCACTCCTGGGAAGCCCTCGCCAGCTACTGCTCCCTCTGCTTCAGGCTGGGGGGCTGTGGCGATCGATCTGGGATGCCGGTCCCTGAAAACACCGGTCCCCGGAGCAGTGATGGGATTTAGAGGATCCCATGTGCTTCCCTGGTGTCCTTTGCCCCTTCCTGTATGTTTGCTTTCTTTTTCTGTCTCAGTGCTTCCCATGCAATAATCCTCTCGGAAATCCCCCAGCGAGCTGGCCTGGGCTGCTTTGCCCCGTGGAGCAGGATCCGTGCTGCTTGTTGGCAGTTGCATCTGCAGCCCCTTCCCTTGCTGCATTCCCCACAGCGGGGTGCTCCTCACCCTCTCCCCAGCAGATGTGCTGGAAACTGGCAGGTTCCCAGCAGCTCCAGCCACGGTCCTTCCCCAGCGAGAGCCAGGGAAGGGGTTCGTGGTCGGTGGTGGCTTTCAGAGGTGGGCAAGCGGGCAGCATCCCTCTGTCACCCCTGCCCGGGCACCTGCTCCCCATGTGTGGCAGCATCCCAGAGGATCTGAGGTGCAGGGGAGAGGCAGCCACCGCGGTGGAGGGGATTAACCTAACTGACCATCTGAGTCCTGCTCCCGCTGGGACGGGGTTGGAATGGCTGAGCCTTGTCCCTCACAGCCCGTCGCGGAGGGCTCCCTGCTTCTACTTCCCCTCCTGCTTCTTGGCGGCAGAGGTGCAAGACCCATCCCCTCTCTCCGAACACCTTCCCCATGACGGAGGGGCAGCGTGGAGGGGAGAGAAGGAGCTTTTCTGGTCTCCGTTCCCATGCCTGGGTTGGAGGTGCAGCCCCGTCCTGCCCCGCCGCCCGGCCGGGCTCTCCTCCAGCCAAAGCAGGGGCGTAGCTGGAGTCTGCTGCGGGTTGGCAGCAGCGGCCGGTCTAGGGTTTCGCTGAGCCGGCTGCCTTGGCTAATTATTCCCAGGGAACTTGTAGGGGCGGCGAGCCCCCCTCCCACCCTGCAGGCTCCATCGCCTGCCACGCGTGTGCCTCGGTGCACGGCGCTGCCCATCCCCTGCCCGGACCCCCAAACCCCCCCGTGCCCTCAGCCCCAGGTGCCTCCGTCCGCAGTGACCCGGGGGAGGTTGTGGGGCGGCCAGGGCCTGGGCAAGGGTTCAAACACCATCAAAAGGGGGACAGAAGTTTGCTCCACTGCAAGGTGTCAACGTTTAATTAGTCTATTATTGCAAATTATTAGATCTTGTGATTGTTTAATTGATCATATGATTGTTTAATTGGGCATACTGTACAAGGGCGGAAGCAAGCTACCACGTAATTAGCCCCAAACTGTGCAATTAAATTCTTATTAATACCCCAAACAGCAGGGAACATTCAAGCCTTTAATTAGTGATTAACAGGAGACAGACAGAGCTTGCAACCGAGTCGGCGCTGAGGAACAGTGCAAGTATTTAGCCGGGTAAGAGGGGGGACCCGTCTGCCCCAATTAGCACCGGGTGGCTGCGCCGGGGGGGTGAGGGGACGGTCACGTGTGCTGGTGTGACCCTGTCCCCAAGCAGGGGACAGCCACCCATCCCAGCCTGGCCAAGCCTGGGCAGGTCTCCCGTGTTGACTGGCCAGGATCGTGCCCAAATCCCACCTTGGCTCGCACTAAGGTGGGGGCGGTTTGCTGACACCCAGCCCCGGCTGGGAGAGACAGCCTGGAGCGGGCGGCATCGCTGCCTGCAGGCAGAGGGGACGGTGCCGGGCAGCAAGAGGCGGTTTCTCCCCAAAAGCCAGCACCTGGGAGGATTTGTGACAGGTTCCCAGGAAAAGGTGGCCCCAGGGCTGATGGGGAGGTGCCAGCCAGGAGGGCCCCCAGCCCACGGCAGGGTCGGTGGGGCCATGAAAAGTCCCCGGCCAGTTACTCTCTCACCAATTAAACGAGGCAGAGAGGGACCCGCGCCGAGGGCAGCGAATCATTTACCTGACCTTTCTCCTCCGCTGCCCGTTGCCTCCCCTCTGGGCTGCCGGCCCCTCTCCTTCCCCAGAGGGTGCCGGCAGCTCGCGGGGGCGGCCTGGAGCACTCCCAGTGGGATGGCAAAGCTGCCTTGTGGGGTGACTCAACTGGCCTTTCACTGATGCAAGGAAATAGCCCCCAAAAATTGTTCCTTTGCCATAGTTACGTGCGGTTGCCTCTGCTCAGCGGGCACGAACCACCCCAGCTTGTCCCTGTCCCGTTATCTGGTGAGGGCAAGAGCAGCCTGTATGTCAGGGTATTTCACCGCGTTGTTCCTGGCCCTGGCAAAGGCTGTCCACGCGTCGGCATTCCAGGCACAGCAGCATCCCCGGCACAGCAGCATCGTAGGCTGCCTGGGACCACGGGCAGTATTTGCTGCTGTCCCTCCAGGTGCTGCATCCCATTGCCTAGCCCCGTGTCAGAATTTGCCTCAAAAGTTCCTTTTTTTTCACCATCACCTAAGAAGAAAAATGAGCTCAAAAGGCCCAAGCCCCCAAAGGCACCTACCGCCACGCCAGGATGTTATTTTGATGCCTGCCATGTGATTTTTACACTAATCTTGTAACTCGGGGGAGCTCTGGGGGGAGCTGAGGTTTGAGCGCGTGGTGCCGGCAGCACCGAGGCCGGCACCAACCTCTCACTCAACTCCTTTAAGCCTCCGAAAAGGCTCTTTTTTAGGGCTGGGGTTTGCTCCAGCTTTCTTCCCCCAGCGTCTCCAAGGCCGGAGCGAGGAGGGAGCGTTTGATCTGCGTGGGCTGAAGCTCCCACCGGCGCTGCCGGCCGGGGGGGAGGCGACTTCACACGACCGCCAAGCCAGGCCTCAGCAGTTAAATCTGGGCTGACACGTTAATGAATTTCACAGTGCGCCTGGAAAAACTCTCACCCAACCTCAATTTACCAGCGTGGGGAGGGGGCCAGGGCTGGGGGAGGAGGGCGCCGCGTTTTGCCGAAGGAAATCTTGTTCCCATTATCTTTTTGCGAGGGTGTTAAGCAGGAGCGGGCAGTGCTCTGCCTTTTTATCTCGCACACGTGGAATTGGGGGTGGGGGGCCTGCGCGGTTCCTGTGGCTAATGAAAAAATAGCGTGCGTGTGTGTTTGCAGGAGCGCGCGCGTGTGCGCGCATGTGCACGCATCTGTGCATGCATACTCATGCATGTGTATGCACACACACACGTGAGCATGCGTACGAATGTGCATGCATGCACGTGTGAGCGTGCATGCTTGTGTGCAGGTTTCTGCACATGTGTGTGCGCACATGTAACGGTGTGTGGATATTTGGATGCACATCTGTGTGCGTGCACGGGCGTGTGTGCATGTGTGTGTGCACATGGTGTGTGGATATTTAGGTGCACGTTTGTGTGCAGGCATGTTCACGTGTCCACGTTTGTGTGCACATGAGCTTGTGTATGTGCTTGTGCACATTTGTGTGTGCGCACACGTGTGTGTGTGCCCACATGGGTCACTGTGTGAGCTTCTTTGTGTGTGTGCACATGCACACAGGGTAGAGCCTTAAATATAAGGAATTTGGGGGCTCCGTTGCTGATGCCAAGCTGGCACCCAGTGAGGCAGCAGGGGCGATGCCGTCGCAGCCCCTGGCACGAGGCAGGTGGTCCTGCCAAAAGCCAGCTGGGCTCTGTCACCGGAGCCGGCAGCTGGGGAAGGAGCAGGGGGACGCAGGGCTGCAGGTGCCCGGCTGGCGCGGCCAGACCCCCCGGCTGCACCCCTCCATCCCGCACACGTCTACCTTCAGCTGCACGCTGCCCCGTCCCTACACGTGCCCTTTCTCCTCCGCCCTGACCTCCCAGCACTGGCCCCGTGGGGCGGCGGATGCTGCACATCTGGACGGCACATTGGGGCCAGCTGTGCCGTGCCCATCCCGCTCCCCCGGCTCAGGCGACCCGGCCCCCAGCGGTGGTGGGGGGCACGGGGGCAGCTCCAGCCCACCCAGGGGGGCTCCTAGGTCTCACCTCCAGCCCTCACCCTCTCCCCTTCCCTCACAGCCTGCAACTGCAACCTGCACGCCCGGCGCTGCCGCTTCAACATGGAGCTCTACAAGCTATCGGGGCGCAAGAGCGGCGGCGTCTGCCTCAACTGCCGGCACAACACCGCGGGGCGGCACTGCCACTACTGCAAGGAGGGCTTCTACCGGGACCTCAGCAAGTCCATCACGGACCGCAAGGCCTGCAAAGGTAAGCCAGAGGTTCTTCGTGTGGGCAGCACTCGTGACATAATCTCTCTTGGTCTCTTTGCTCTTCCTTCCTCTCCTTGGGACATCCCTCTGCTCTGCTCGGTGTCTGGCTGCTCCCTCCGGCAGCTGCAGGTCACCTCCAGCCTCTGTCTCCCTGATCACCTCTGCCAGGACATCACTTGGAATCCAGCATCTCCCCAAGGGATGGGGGGAACAACAGGCAGGGAACGAGCAGGCTCCAGGAGCCCCGTCCTTCCTGGGAGGGTCCTGGTGTGGCCGCAGTCGGTGTTTGGAGAGACGCTGGGAAGGTGCTGGAGAAGGCACATGACTAGATGTGCTGGAAACTTGCCTCTGACACTGGCGTTGTCTGGGCCATAGACATGCTTGGAAGTGTTCAAGCTGCTTCACAAAATGCCCCACGGTGGCTTCCCTGCCTTGGAGGGCTGGGGATGCCGAGGGAGGTTTCCATTTCCTTGCTGGGCTGCAGTGCAGGACCTCACCATGTGCTTTTCAGTGATGAGGTGGCTCTTGGGACCTGTTTTGGGGGGATGCTGAGCATCATGGCTTCTGGTGCCTGCAAGCAGGGTGGCTTGTCCCAGAGCTGGACAGAAGCCACGCTGGCTCCAAGTCATCAAGCTGCAGCTCAACCTCGCAAGGTCCCCTGCCTGTGCCAAATATCATGGGACCTGCACCTCTCCTCTACATCCTGGCCAAACCCGTCTGCTTTCTCTTACCTCTCCCTGCTCAGCCCCCTCTGTGGAGCCTTTTTCCTCTGTGAAGCCTCACAAAAATAGTTTCACCAAAGAAGCTGAGATAAGAAAACACGGTGCCCGTCCCCAGGGATTGGTGGGATCCAGGCTGAAATGCTGGTGCAGGCAGGAGGTTGCCCATGGCAGCTCTGAGGCCGGGAATTCATCCCTGATCCCCTTTTTTCCAGCTTAGATTGCAATTACCTCCCAGAAGGGAGTGCAGTGTCCCCTCCAGTGCATAGTGCAGCCTTGTGGGCTCCGGCACCTTCGCTGCTGCAAGGACGTGACGCTAGCATGTTTATGTAGGGTCTACAGCAACTGCTGAACCCGGTTTTGGACCATTAACATTGTGGCCACAGACCTGAATCGAAGGATCTGGCTTTTGGGGCTCCTCTCTCAGCTGCATTAGTGTTGTTTTCAGGTATGGCTCATTTGGGTCCAGGATGTAATAGGCAAAATCCTGCCATTGCCCGTGCTGTGTGAGCCGCCTCTGCCCATCCCTGTTCCCACGGGAGCGGTGGAGAGGATGGAGCAAAGGGAGAAACTTCCCACGTTTGACCGACGCGGTGGTGGCAGTGGGAGCACGGCTGAGCGGGCACTCTCAGGGGGAGCCCTGCCCGCAGCCAGCTCATTAGCAAATGGCGAGCTAATCATTTTTAATAACCCAGGCAGCTGACTTGGCCGGTCCCACCTTGGCAGCCCATGTCCCCAGGGGACCACGCGCTGCTTCCCAGCCCCATGGCCTTGGCCAAGCCATGTCACGGATATGGCTATGGGCACGGCAGCCCCCCGGATGCAGCAAGGGTTTCCCATTGATGGGGCTTGTGCCAGGTGGCAACCAGGTCCCAAAGCTGTGTCAGGTGCCAGCATCCTTGGGGTGACACTGGGAGGCACTGAGAGAGAGGAAGAGGAGGAGGCAGGACAAGACACGCATCCCCAGGGTCAATAGCACAGCATCCCAGGTCATGTCCCATTCCTGGCAAGAGTCCTGGCTCTGACTGAGGCCGGGGAGGGGTGGCAGCAGCCCCCGGCTCCTGCTGCAGCACTGCCGGACTGGGGCAGCTGCAGCAAAATTCCCTTTTCCATGAGGATTTTCTTCAAGTGCTGGGGGCTCGGGGGCAGCCCTGGCTCACTCCGACTGGCACCGGGGCTCGTGGGGTGCAGGGGTGGCTGTGCCACCCCCACCTCGCCTCACATCCTCCGCGAGCAGCACCCAACCTCCCCACTCCTCCCTGAACGAGAGGTTTCTGCTCCCCATTGGTCCACCAGCTCCTTCTACTTTTGCTACCAAAATTATGTGACAAAGTCCCAAGCAAAGTGGAAGCCTTGTGGGCGTGAACTCCCTGCGGGATCTGGGGTCCCCGGTGCTGCCTCTGTGTTGGGCATTGAGGTCTCCGTTTCTGCTCCAGCCAGGAAAGAGAGCACTCACCAAAAAAACAGTAGTAAATAAAACTATTTGGGTCGGGACAATCCTTGTTATCTGTGCAGGCTGGGGGACGATGTGATAGAGAGCAGCCCTGCGGAAAAGGACCTGGGGGTACTCGCGGATGAAAAGCTGGGCATGAGCCAACAATGTGCGCTTGCAGCCCAGAAGGCCAATCGCATCCTGGGCTGCACCAAAAGAACCGTGGCCAGCAGATCCAGAGAGGTGATTCTCCCCCTCTGCTCTGCTCTTGTGAGACCCCACCTGGAATACTGTGTCCAGCTCTGGAGCCCTCAGCACAAGGACATGGCCCGGTTGGAGCGGGGCCAGAGGAGGGCCACGAAGATGATCCGAGGGCTGGAGCACCTCTCCTATGAAGACAGCCTGGGAGAGCTGGGGGTGTTCAGCCTGGAGAAGAGAAGGCTCCGGGGAGACCTTATAGCGGCCTTCCAGTCCCTAAAGGGGGCCTACAGGAAAGCTGGGGAGGGGCTGTTTGCAAGGGCATGTAGCGATAGGACAAGGGGCAATGGTTTTAAACTAGAGCAGGGCAGGTTTAGATTAGGCGTTAGGAAGAAGTTCTTTACACTGAGGGTGGTGAGACACTGGCCCAGGTTGCCCAGAGAGGTGGTGGGGGCCCCGTGCCTGGAGACATTCAAGGCCAGGCTTGATGAGGCTCTGAGCAACCTGATCTAGTTGAAGATGTCTCTGCTCACTGCAGGGGGGTTGGGCTAGATGAAGTTTAAAGGTCCCTTCCCACCTAACACATTCCATTCCATTCCATTCCATTCTATTCTATTCTAAAAACAAGCAGGATTTGGCTGGTGCTGAAAGCAGGGAGGGGGGTAACTGAATACCTGTGTGGGTACAGGTCTGTGGGACCAGGGACACTGCGGGCGCAGCAATTCCTACCCGGGCTGTGGCGCAGGTCCCTCCGTTTTGAGGGCTGAGGATGGAGGACGCAGAGGGGCCCCGGCTGCCTCCCTCTGCCTGCACCTGCCTAAAGCAGGCAGCAGCCTGCGGTCTGCCAGGGTATGGAGCAGGGCAGCAGTTGTGGAGCATTAAGGTGATGGAAAGCGTCTCAGATTCAAGGCGGCTCCTCCGGAGGGGACAGTGTGGCGGAGCATCCCAGGGTGCTCAGGAGCTGGTGGGACGGGGCAAGGGCTGATGCCGCTGTGCAGGAGAAACACCAGCGAGCGATGCCCCGGCTGCGAAGGAGCGGGGGGCTGCGGCAGGTCCCCCCCGGCAGACAAACCTCCCTCCCCTGCCCATCCCCATGCTAAGCCACCAGCAGGTCTCTGTCAGCCCGGCCTTGGGGGTCCCGCTTCCGGACGGCTGGCAGGGTTTGCCCGTGGCTTAGAAATGCCGCACAGGTTCAGCCCAGCCAGATGAACATGTGCAGAAGGGCTGTCCCCCGCCACGGTGCATATGTTGAGGAGGATCTGGCAGTAAAGGCAGCACCCTGGGTCTTGGGAGCCAGTTCCTGGCTCTGCCTCAGGGAACCAAGTTAATAATAAAATCCCTGATGCTTCTGCTTCTTTGGCTGCCCCTTCTTCAGCAAAGCAGAGAGTGTTTCCACCCCTTTCTTGTACTTAGGCAGTGGTGGATCTGTTGGGATTGGGAGCTCCTTGGAGCAGGACCTGGGAGCCTGCCTGGTGCCATTAATGGGAGCTGGTGCTGCCAGAGAGATATATAAATACACGGAGATGTGACAAGAGAGTTTGGGCTTGGTTTTTCCAAAGATGTGTCCTGTACCTACAGCTCAGATACCTACACTCCTGCAAGAAAAAAAGAAAGAAAAGGCAAAGCAAGGCTCGTGAGTGCAGATCTTAAAAGCAGGCGTGGGACAAGCTGCTGTGAACTGACATCTGCAGCTTTGAACGAGGGTACTTTGCACCCACCGCAGTGTTGGTCCAGGGTAGAAGCTGAGCATCCCGACAAAGGCAGATTTTGCAGGTGCTAAGGAACAAAGTTCGGTTTATATTCAGGATGCAAAACTCTAGCCAGGAGGCCAGGAACTATTACATTTTATTTAAACAAACCCCAAAGTATGTTACTAAATAACTGTCCAACCATGGTTCGTCTCTGCTGGGGTGCAATGTCTTTGAAATAAATATCCAAAAATACTAAAATGTCGACTGCAGATTGCACAAGCCCGCATCTCCTGCCGGCAACTGAGCCGAGCCCTCGGCCGGCAAGCGGGGAGGCAAGCTCTTCCCTCCAGCCGCCAGCCCGCCAGCAGCCAGCGTCACCGCTGGACGCTGCGACACGGAAAAGCTGGGAGGATGGAAAAGGCAGAACAACCTACAGGATTAATTCAATGGTGGTAATTGAAAAGTCAAATAAAGAATGGCTGTGCATTAATCCCTGTAATTTAAACAAAGCTGTAAACCGTGAGTGTTCTCCAATGAAAACTGGTGAAGCAGTAGCAGCTAAGCCTTAAGACGCAAAAATACCCTCAATATTAGGTGCAAGACATGCTTTCTGGCAAGCGCAGCTCGATGAGTTAAGCTCCGAGCTAGTGACTTAATCCACCATTCAAGCACTGCAGGCCAGATCCTGGCAACCGGCAGGGCTGGGAGCCGCAGGGCTCGGTGTGTGGGCAGTGGGCAGGGAGCTGTGCCGTGCCGGCCCTGCCTTCCCGCTGCCGGCATTAGGTCCCCGGCCAGCCCCCCTCAGTGGGTCACGGCAGGACCAGGAGGGATGGAGATGCTCCAGCTGGGGTGGTGAGATGCAGCCGTGCTGGGATGTGGGACTGGTCGGGGTAAGCACTGAGTGCTGCCTGGGATGCTCTTCACATCAGGAAGGAGCAATGGATTTTGGTGGGACTGCAGTAAACCTCACCATGGCGGGGTGAGGGACCAGAGGGTGGTCTGGCAGAGACCAAGCTCATCTCCCAAAGACATCTATCTGTTGCGGACATAAGATGAGCAAAACTGCCTTAATTGCTGATCCAGGTAAAACACCAGGAGTCATTGAAAGCCGCCTTCTACTACATGAAGAGGGATGTGCTTAGATGAATTGGATCCTGATTGTGCTGAGATTTATGTCCATCCTCAGACTTTACACCAGGAATACACCACTGGGGCCCAAGAGATTATCCACAACGTGTGAAGCTAAGCGCTTGTATAAATCTTTGCTGGAAGTGTGCCTTTGGCCATAAATTTTTTAGGGCAGGGACTGTCTGTCGCTGTGCGTGCAGAGCAGGAGTGATGGCTGCAGGCACCTCCGAGCTCTCCCTGCACGGTTACGTCTCTTGGACGAGCGAGTGTTTGGCAGGGCTTGTGCCCAGCCGCTCCAGGGTGGGTTGGACTTCACCAGCTGGCGATGGGCGCTGTGGCCCTGGGAGGACTCCGAGCACCAGTGGTGGGGTGAGAGCCCACCGTTCAGGGCAGCACCGGGGTGATGCTGGTGGCACTGGGCTGCCCTTTCCAGCAGGGGTGGTGATGAGGATGGGTGACGCTTCATGCCCAGGCCCACTAACAGAAACCCAAGCCTTTGCTAGCGCAAAAGAGACAAAGCAATGGATGGTTTCGAAGAGGTGTACCTGCCAGCTCGTCAAAGGCACCTGCTTCCTCCAAGTGGCTCAGGATCCAGCCAAGCCCATGCAGAAGACCCCTGAGGAGTAGGCATAGGGAGACCATCCAGATGCATCTGAAGCAAATGCAATGTCCCAGAGCACAGTAGTTCAAATTATGATGATTAGCCCGATGTTCTCCTCCAGGCGACGCAGCGGTGCTGTTCCCATGCGTCATCCAAGCTGGCCCAGCACCAGACTGTCGCTGCCAGCTTTGCTCCTCGCAGTCCAGGGCAGGACCATGGCTTGATCTCAGGACCTTTGGGGGTCCCCAATGACCTGACGGTGGGTGTTTGCAGGAGACCCAGGAGAGCCAGCCTCCCTGGCAGGAGACAAGCCTGTTGTGGCTGAAGAAAGACCCTGTGTTTCCGACAGCCCCGTGTCATGCCAAGACTCCCTTGCTTGCTGCCATTTGTTATCACAGCTGAGCCCCCAAAATATCCTTGTCAGAAAGACGTCCGCTTCCAGTCCCAGCCAAGATCTGATAAGGATGAAGCATCTGGTCCCCATTAGAGGCTGCTCGCTCTGGTTTCTGGCTGTGCGGCAGGGGTCTGAGGAGCAGTGCCGTGGTGCTCCCACCAGTCCCATCTGGTGAAAATTAGGGAAACGATAACATC
>VYZM01002864.1:489408-509971 GCA_013398915.1 Dromas ardeola
CCGCCCCCTGCCTGCTGCCCGCACCCCGCACCCTCCCTGCACCCTGAACGCTGCCTGCTGCCTGCACCCTGCTCCCCTAGGAACATCCAGGCTGTTCCAGAAACAGAGCACACCCAAGTGGGCTCTCAGCCCCCCAGCACCCCACAGTCCTCCCCCCCAGGCAGCCTCCAAGCCCCTTCTCCCCCCATTTACCCACCTCCCTCCCTGCCTTTGGCAGCAGGTGCCGGACTGCGGGAACAGGGGGACATTGTTCGGGGCTGCGGTGCTCAGGTGCTGGGCTTCCCCCCTCTCCCCATCCTCCTCCCTGCTGGCGTCCTGGCCCCGGGTGCGTCCGGGCTTTTCGCTGATGTTGCCATCCTCTGCATCGCTCTTCCCAGCTTTCTTCTGCCTTTCCGACCCTCCAGAGCCTTTGAGGTCCGGCTTTGATCTCTCTGCCCAAGCAGCTAACTGGCTCAGCAGTGAAACGTCCTGGGTCCACTTCTCATAATTTTTATTATTATTATTTTAAAATATTTTCCACTTAGTGGGGAAAAAAAAAAATCCTTGTTCCCCGTTAGCAGAATTAACAAAACTCATGGAGCACAAAACAGGGCTTTAAAGGAATTCAAAGTCAGCAGTAAAAGATTTGCAGCCATAACACCTAATTAAGTTACATCTCTCTTAAAACAAAATATTCCGTCTTTTTTTCAAGGCGAGGAGAAGTAAACCAGATGTGCAAACTTGCCGCCTCTCACACATGCTCTCCCCATGGAGACGGGGGATGCCCGCCCTGGGCTCGCCGGGCGCCACCCACCTCCTCCTGTGTCCCTGCCAGTGCTTGCCCCACTCCATCCATCCCTCCCAGGGGCTGCCCACCACCGACAGTCAAGACGTTGCCAGTACCTGGGGTGCTGCTGCCTGCACCGTGGGCCGGTGCCAGACCGGCATTGGCAGGCGGCAGTTGGGTGGGCACATGCCTGCAGCAGTCGTCGCCCCCGGTGTCCATGGAGGGTCCCGTGGGGTGAAGGGGCTGAGAGCTGCCCAGGGACACAAACGGGACTGAGCTGTGGCACAGGGCAGGAGCTCCCTTTTGGAGCCCCCTTCACAGAGCAGGAAAGGACAGAGCAGTGTGTCTGTGGTGGGGCTGTAGTGTATCCCAGGGATGCAACAGTGCCCGGGATGGGGCCGTAGCATGTGCCAGGGGGATGCAGCAGCATCTCAGGGTTTGTGGGTGCACTTTCACAGCCTCAGACCGTGGCAGGTCTCTGCTGTCCACCAGGCCTTCCAACAGGGCTCGACTGCCCCATCAGGCTGCACAGACATGGCAGGAGGGGTGGGCAGGAGGGCCACTGCAGGCAGAGGCTAAACTTAATCTTCTTTCCACCACCCTGCACCACGAAGTTTAAAAGGGAACTGGGAAGGTGAGGGATGCTCTGGGAGCTGCCAGGGGAAAGGCGCTCCTCAAGCGGCTTCTCTGATGGCCATCCAGCTTCTCCTGATGGTTTTGTGGGGTGGACAGAGACCGTGCTGCCCAGCTGGGCTGGCAGAGCAGGCAGAGCCGCGGCCATGCTCCCCAGCCTGTGGGAAGAGCCATCACCCGGCACATGGCATCCTGGCAGGCGCGGGAGGATGGAGCTCTGGTCCATAGCTGTGTCCTGGTGAGCGGTGGGGGGCTGAGACCCTGAGCAGAGCCCTGCTGTGGGGGGGACCCTGTGGGGACAGGACAGGGTGCCCAGGGAGAGGTGGTCTGTGGGGGCACAGGCAGGACCCAGCCACCCCCCGGGTGGGGACTGAGCTGGCAGCAGCCCCGACACCCCTGGCCTGGCCACTTCCCCAGCCACAGCACCCGCACCCGCCCCGCGCGCAGCGATGGAGGCCACGAGCACAAAGGCAAGGAAGGGAAACAATTCGTGTTACTTGGTCTTTTTTTTTTTTCTTTCCGTGTTTCTTACCTAAATTGAGCAGGAATTGATTTTATATTTGAGGAATGTTCCTCAGCACAAAACCGAGGTTAAAAAAATCCCCAAACTAATCCCAAATTGTTATTTCCCAACGCTGTTTTCTGACTCTTTGGAATCACAGTTTTATTATGTTAATCATGAGCAGAAGCCCAGGGCAGTTACTGGTTTTCTTTCTGCTTTTCTTTCTTTTCTTTCTTCCCCATTGCTGAGCGAGGTGGGTGGCAGGTTGGCTGAGGCTGCCCCACAGCCCAGTCCCACCACCCATCACCCTGCCGCCCGCGGGCTCAGCACCAGTATGGCCTTGGCACCGTGCGGTGGCCGCCCTGGCCATCCTCCTGCCGGACACCCTACTTGGTGCCGCCGTCCTCCGCCACGGCACCCAGTGCCCGCGGGCAGGCCCATGGCAGAGCCACGACGGATGCCGGCTGCAGCATGGTTTCCGTGCCCCTTGGCCAGCTGGCGCTGCATGGTATGGGGCTGGCAAACTGCTGCAGTGGCACGGCTCCCAGCTCCAGCTCCAGCGCTGGGGGCACTGCAAACCCGTACGGTCCTGCATCTTTGCCAAAGGCTTGCACGGGGCTGGGGTCCGGGCTGGGCCCTGCAGTGGGCACAGGGGACACACCCTGCACCCAGCCCCAAAAAGTGCCATGTAGCCCCCCCATGCCAGGGCAGTTGCTTGGGCACACGGACAGGCTCCTCCGCTCTGCTCAGGGATGAAAAGGACACTCATCCTGCCAGGCACTCCCCAAAATAAGGGGGACTCCCTTTTGGAGTCCCCTTCAGGTAGCAAGAAAAGACGGAGCAGTGTGCTGGGGAGAGGCCTGTAACATGTCCCGGGGAGCAGCGTTGTCCGGGATGGGGCTGTAGTGTGCCCCAGGGATGCAGCAGTGTCCGGGATGAGGCTGTAATGTATCCTAGGGATGCAGCAGTGTCCGGGATGGGGCTGTAGCACATCCCAGGGATGCAGCGGTGTCCGGGATGGGGCTGTAGCACATCCCAGGGATGCAGCGGTGTCCGGGATGGGGCTGTAGCACATCCCAGGGATGCAGCAGTGTCTGGGCTGGGGCTGTAGCACATTCCAGGGATGCGGTGGATGGGGGCACCTTCAGCATTGCAGCCAAGCGCTTCAGTGCACTCAGCAGCCACCCTCCACGGGGGACCCTGCACCCCCTCCGCAGCCACCACCACTGTCCCAGGGCGTGCAGCGGGGCTGGGGCAGTGCTGCCAGACCATGCAGAGGGGCAGCGTGCCGGCATGGGGAAGGCTGAGCCGAGCATCAGGGCTCACACCCCTCTGCCAAGAATTAGCTTCATGTAGCGCTGCTTCTATCGATGACAAATTTGGAACAGGCGGCACAAAGTCCCCGATAAAAAGGAGCTGGGCAGAAAGGAGAGCAGCAGAGCCCAGGGCGAGTTTGTGCTCCTGGGCTTCTTTCTTTCCTCTTCTTTCCTCCTCCCCTTGGCACAGGGCGCTGTTATTCCCTGTCTTCCCCCAGACCCTCGCCTCCATCCCCACCAATCGCTGTGGCAACCCACAAACAAAGACAACTTCAGGGACTGCTGGCTCTGTCCCGGGATGTGGGGCCAAGCTGGAGAGAGAACCTGCAAGAGGGAGAGAAGAAAGATGGGCTTAGAAAAAACATGCCATTTGGAAAGAGACAAATTGAGATGTTCAAAGGAAGATGGCAGGGGGAAAGAAAGGAAGAGAACTGCGCTGCTTCAGGCAATTGTTGGGATCAAAGCCTTTGAGGAGAAGGAAAGAGGCATTCTCTGCCCTCCCTCTGCTTGAGATGCAAATCTCGGGTCTTTAGAAATGCGCAGAAAAATAGCCTCCTTGAGGACATGAGCATCCCGAGAGCTGGGGGACAGCAGGGAGGGATGCTGCCTGGAGTGGAGGACAGGCTGGTGGCCTCCCCATCCATGCTGGAGCAGCCTGAGCAGGGGATGCTCAGGCAGCAGGAGTGACCCAGCAGAGCAGAGCCTCTTCCCTCACCCACCTGCTTCCCCTGATCTGAGTCCCCTTCCCTGCTTTTGGGACACCAGTGAGGCACAGGTCTCTGGTGGGGTTGCCCCATGAGGGTGCTTCCCACCACCCTGGCCCCTGAGGGCTGAGTCACCCCTGAGGATCATGACCCCCTTGGTCTGGGGTCAGACCTTCCTTTGGGTCCCCTCCCTGCAGGGCCGATGGTGGAGTTGGTGCTGAGTCCTCTGTTCCCCACGTCGCCCAGGTTTGCAGGGCCACAGCTGTCCTGCTTGACTCTCTTTGGCCATGGCCCCTGCCTGCCCTCCATGGTGGCCACCATCACCTCACCTGCATTTCTCCCATCCATCCCCTTCTGCGCCCAGAAGGAGAGTCCACCGCTGCCTCCACCACCCCTGTGCTGCTTTATTCTGCTGGACACCATCACCTTCAGCACAGGAGGTGACACAGTCTGCTCTGTGGGCTCAAAGCCACTTGATTTCTCCCCCCAGCTGATGTGGTGTCAGTGTTCATGCTGAGATTTGAGCGCCCAGGAGGCAGCCGGACCTGACAGACCCCCACCCCCGGCAGCAGCCCAGGCCCTGGCTCAGGAGCCTTCTGGAGGGTGCTGGGATGTGGATTACCCACCACCTTCTGCCAGACTGGGTCTTGCTGCTGTCCCCTCCACCCTGTTCCCTCTTCCTTGTGGTGGGACGGGACCCCACATGCTTCAAGCCCCTCAGTGCTCAACTCTGTTTTTCCTCCACAGACTGTGACTCCTACTGCAAGCCAGCCAAGGGCAACTACAAGATTAACATGAAAAAGTACTGCAAGAAGGACTATGGTAAGGACCTCCTCCTTCCTTGGGCCACGCTGGGCTTTGCCACAGAGGCAACCGAGGGCCAGCTGCGGGATGGCCACGGGTGGGGGAGATACAGATGTCCCAGGGGATGGGGAGCACCCAGCATGGAGAGGGGTCCCCAAATCAACCCTCCCAAAGGTTGGCACAATGAATGAGGCAGGTGGGGCTGCTGAGGACAAGCAGTTCCCATCACCAAAGCTTCCTTTGGAGAGAAAGGCAAAGCATCCCCTGTCACCGTGCCTCCCCCTCTTTTCCCTCAGTGGTCCAGGTGAACATCCTGGAAATGGAGACAGTGGCAAACTGGGCCAAGTTCACCATCAACATCCTTTCTGTCTACAAGTGCCGCGACGAGCGGGTCAAGCGCGGCGACAACTTCTTGTGGATCCACCTGAAAGACCTGTCCTGCAAGTGCCCCAAGATCCAGATCAGCAAGAAGTACTTAGTCATGGGGATCAGTGAAAACTCCACGGACCGGCCAGGACTGATGGCCGACAAGAACAGCCTGGTCATCCAGTGGCGGGACGCCTGGACACGCCGCCTTCGGAAACTGCAGCGGCGGGAGAAGAAGGGGAAGTGTGTGAAGCCCTGAGGGGTTTCCACCCCTCCCGTCCCACCCCACACTCAGCCCCAGCCCGGCTGTGTGCTGCCAGACTGCGCCCAGAAACTCTGTACATATATATAGTGTGAACGGACTCTTCTGTCTATAGTGTATATTTTGGCAATGGTTTCCCTTTGTGTGTGTGTGTGTGCACGCGTGGGTGTGCGTGTGGGTCATTTTTTTCTAAGTGTGTATTAAAAATAACACATTAATGACAAACCTTTAATGAGGAGCAAAGTGGAGCAAGATCCTGTGGGTGCCTGAAGGAGCTTGAAGGAGATTGGTGTCCTGCTCCAGGCATGCTGTTTGTAGCACTCATTTTCTAGGGCTTTCTTTTCCTTTTAACAAAGTCTTCTGCCCGGTGTTGACATCTGAGTTTACAGCTCTCCCTTCTCCAGCATCCAGGGCCTGCCTCTTCCTCGCTGTCTGAGAACGTGCTGCTGTCAGACCTCTCTCTGCCCTTCTCCTTGCCTAGTAGGAACAGGAGATCAGAGTCTTCTGTCCTTCATCCCAATGTGCATAAGGGCAGGCTGAGTGGAAACCGTCCAATGCTGCAGAGGGACCAGCCCCGGGAGCTCCACCAGGAAGAACAAATGAACTTTTGCAAGGCCTGATTCTCTGGTGACCTTGGGTTTACACAGACCAGCGCCACCACCTGGGGCAGGACCCATGGGATGCTGCAGTGCCATGGGGAGGAGTCAGGCCCTGGTGGTGGGTTGGTGTCCACCAGGGAGAAAGGGACAGACTTCACAACTCCCTGGCCATTGCCTTATCCTGGTCCAGGCGACCCAGTGGGAAAGACCTGAAGACACCCATTTTCCTCTCCCATGTCCACCAAGGCCTGCCCTGCCAGCAGGGAGTGGAGTGGACAGGCTGACCAGAGCCATCATGTATCATCATCCATCCTCCCAGGTCTATGTCCCTATATTCTCAGCTGGTACCAACTGACAAAATTGCACCTATTTCTGTTGAGCTGACACCAAGTGACCATCTGCCTTGGTGTGCATCCTTCAGAGCTGGCCTGACTGCATGCTCTCCTAGGAAGTATTGCTGTGGTCAAGGTTGTCCGAGGAGATGCACAAGGCAGAGGTGGCAGGAAGAGAGAAGAGCTTTCATTGACCCACCTCTAGTCTTTTATACCTTCTTCACCATGTATTAGTCTCCAGTTCAAACAGACATCAGTATCTTCCCATGTTGAGATTGTAGCAGTCTTGGCATAATAAATATGAGTAGAAATAATAGGTGCTCTGACAATAGATATTCCTTTCCCTACAAACCTTGCCTTGCTCATTGAATGGCTCAGCAAGGTATTGTAGCCTGTATCACAGCCTTTCAGTGCTTTAGGATGATGCTTTGCCCTTTTGAGCTCATAGCAGCTTGTGTGGACTCCCATGGGTGGCCTGGTGCTTCTGAGCTCCAGCATCCCAGCATGCTGCTGGATCCTGGAACTGAAGGGACTGGTGGAGGACTGTTGGGGTTCAGGACAGGGGAGTTTGGGGAGTGAGGATCTAGGCATGGGGGGATATCTGTGTGGACAGGCCAGTGCCCTAGTCGGGGAGCTCCGTGCATTGGTGAAGCTGCTGGAGATGCTGAAGGTGGCTTTTCAGAGGTGCGGAGGGCCTGCAGTGCCATCTTTCAGGTCCCATGGATGCTGGGATGCCTACGCAGAGTATGGGCAGAGCTGGGGCAAGGCCAGAAGCTGAGGGGAAAAGGGCATGTGGGACCACCTAGGCTCAGATGAGCTGGTCCTATGCCACACTCCTGACGTAGACCTCCCCTTCCCTCCTTCAACTGAGCTGAGGGGACCTTCCTAACCCTGGTTCCTCTTGTTCTGGTTGTCACAGGCTGTTGGCCTCTGCCATGAGATGGCCCTTGAAGTACATGGGCCACCCAGCCCTCCTCTTCCTCCCAGGGCTGTTTGCACCCAGGAGCCTGGGAAGCAGAGCTGCTGCCCTTGCCCCAGGCCACTCTGACCCCCTGCACCCAACAGTCCTCACCCATGAGTCAGTGGTGGAACACCTTTGGTTGTGCTTGGCTGGGACTCCCCACAGCCCCAGAGGCTGCTTGGCATCACCTCACAGGGTGCAGGGGCTCGCTGGTCCCTCTTCTCAGCAGCTGCAGCCCACAAAGGAGTGGGGGGGCACCACTGCTCTGTGAGCATGGGAGCTCATCAGGGCAGGTCTACAGAAGCATGTGCTTTTGCCAAGCAAGTACAGCCTTCAGGTGAAGAATGGTGTGTCTGTGCTCCAAAAAAAGCGCTCTGCACAGCCTGCTGGGGCAGGAGGCTCCAGGGTTTCCTTTGGCACATGATTTCTTCTCCCTTGAAGTGGAGCATCTAAAATTCTTTGAGGACTTTGATGTTGGTGGTTGAAGTTCTCCATTTATCCTCCCAGCCGGCTCTTCCCTCTTGTTTCTGCCATCCACAACTGCTGACACAGAGGGATGGCTCCCAGCTGATGTCCCAGTGCATACGGGTGTCCTGCTGGGGCAGGTCAGAGACACCGGGGCAGGACAACTACATCCCCTGTGGGCTGCCACTGAGGATAGGAGCTCTCCCCCTTTGGCTGGGGGATGTCCTAAAATCATGGCTGGAGGACTGGAGCAGGCCACTCTGCACCTTCACTAAGGCTGCTGCCTGGAAGACGTTCTCCTGACTTGCCCTGCTTGTGTCCCCCCAAACTCCGAAGCACGAATTCATCATTCTTCCTCTCCCTCTGCCTGGTACAGCCAGCTGGAAACTCCTGCACCCCGGTTCGGCTGTCCCTGGGACACCAGGGCTGGGTCACCTGGAGCTGGTGCCGGCATGCCAAGTATGGTGGCAGAGGCACCACAGGGTTGCATGGAGATGCTGCTTGTCCTGCCCCACAGCTCGGGGCAGGGCTTGGCGCGGACACTACCGCAGGCACCGTTTTGGGGAGGCTGCAAAACCAACTGGGGGCTGCAGTGCCATGCTCACAGGGATGCTGCGGAGTTGGCCCTGCTGGCTGTCCATTTCCATGCCCCACTTGCCACATGAGCAGGTCGCTGGCGAAAAGGCGCCCTTTGCAGACAGGGCTGGCGACAGCGCATCCAGCCTGCGTGCCAGCCCTGCACAGACCCTGCTCCGCGCAGCCCCACGCCGCTGTGACTCTTCTGGCCACATTTAATCAAAGGCGGGTACCAAACACAGCTGGAGACGTCCCCAGGTGCAAGGGGCAGCACCCCATCCGGGGAACCCAGCCTGCCCAGCCATGCCCAATGCCCTCTGCAGTAGGTTTTTTTGAAGAAGTGATGCTGCCCAGGGGATTTAGACACGGAGCTGCTCCCAGATGCATATTTAAATCCCTCCACACGTTCCTGTGCCTTTTTATCTTCTTTTTCTGTTTCCTTTATATTTTAAATGCATGACTGGACTGGTCAGATCCAGGATGCTGGTGGGATCCTTTGCAAGTCACCCCATGCAGATTTGGGGATGGGCTCTGCTGTGCTTCTTGGGGTGCCCTGGCCCTGGCTGCTGGGACAAGTGGTGTAAATACCATCCCCAGGGTACCCGTGCATGGGGACCCCAGCCCTGCAACGTGGTGGCATCTGTGAAATATGTAAAAAGAAAAGCCAGCGAATGTTATGGACCATAGTGTAACATATATGGTATGTGCGTTTGGGGAGTTTATTGTTATTTTATTATTATTATTTCTAATAACATGAGTCTAATAAGTACCAACCACTTAATTCTGTGTCTTCTTTGCGTGCACAGGCAGATTGCACGTGGGCTGTGGGCTGGGGGGGCTTTGTCAAGGGGTTTCTCTCTCCCATCACCCCCATCTCTGCAGGTCAGGGCTGTGCTGACCCACAGGGTTTCACGAGCACTGCAGGAATTTCCCCGCAGCTTTGTATCTGGACATGAGTGGGCTCAGGACGTGCCATGGGGCCGCTCCATACATCCCCAGATGCACCAGGGACCGATGACTAATGGCCCATCAGTGGCCCCCAGGCCCCCATCTACCTTTCTGGGTACAACAGGGACAGCAGACCCCAGAGAGCTCTTCCACCTGACCGAGACTGGGTCACCTGTCTACAAAAGCCTCCAGCTGGCTTCTTTGTACTCATCGGACTCATCAGGCAAGTGGTGGGCTCTCCCCAGGCCCCCACCCACCTCCGCTTCTCTGGCAGCTCAAGAACCTGGAGTTACCCAAACCTGGAGGGCTTCACAGCCACACAGGTTAAATAGCTGGAAAAACGTTTCCACCTTCCCATCACGACTCTCCAAGAGCCGTAACTGAAAAAAACAGGAACATTAATGATATTAATTGCTGTTTATTTTATTTAGGTATTGGTTTTCTATACTCATTAATGGCTTATGTAATTATTTCGTTGCTGTTTATAACATTAACATTTAAACAAAGCCACAGTTAAAAGAAAGAGCAATCAAGCCAAATTTCCAGTAGGCTTAACTGCTTTCAAAGCTAATTTAAGGGGGGAAAAAAGGGATAATTAGCAGTCAAGTAAGGAATTGCCTTCCTGCCTGCACTGATGCAACGGGAGGCTGGTTGGCGTGAGCTCTGTCAGGTTGGAGCTGTGCTGGGGCACTTCCCGGGCAGGGCTGTGGGGTGTGCACTGAGGCCACCCCCTTGGTGGCAGGGAGAGCTTGTCACGGCGAGGTGCTGCCAGAGCCCGTGGGTGACGCCGGGGCGGGGGGATTTGGGTGCCAGCATGGGACGCGACGCGGTCCTGGTGGCCATGGCCAGCAGCCATAGGCTTTGCAAGGGCAAGAGACGCTGCAGAGCAAACCCGCCTTGCCAGAATGAAGGTACAGGTTTTCCAAAACAGCTTTTCAAGGAAAAAAAATATTAATTCAGCAAAGGATCTGAGAAGACTTCGGCACGCTCCAGTGCACTCCCATTTCCTAGAGCACAGATGCCTCGTCCCCACACGGGAACGGCCAAAGTGACCACACACATTTTGCATCAGTGTTTTTTTTTTTTAACAGACCTTTTCCTGGTATTCAGATGGGGCAAAATGTTTGACATTCAAAGGCAGCGGAAAGAGAGGCCAAGTTTGCAATTTCCACCCTGCTTTGGGACTGAATTTTGCAGCTGGTTGAAATTTTTCTCATTTCAAAACGCCGATGGACATTTTTCATGGAAAACAAGAATTTGGCCAAAGAAAGAAGCAAAATGTGAGAATACTACAGAAAAGTCAACACTCTTTTTCTGTCATCCAGCCAGCTCCACTCATGAGATATCACATGAGCTCAAACAGCAGAACCCCAACCTTAGTGGACAGACAGATGGGTGGATGGATAGACAGATGGATGCATATACAGATTATTTCCCATCATTTTGCTCTTTGTAACCAAAGTCCATGTAAATAAAAATAGACCTGAATCCCACAGGAAAACACCTCCCTTGGGTGCAGCACAGTCAAGAAAAGAGCATTTTGCTGGTCCGACGGGGCACAGCTCGGTGCTGTGGGAACACGCTGCCTGGTGAGGAACTGTGTTTCTAACTAGGTGCAAGACCTACTTCCTTGGTCCCTTGTCATGGCCTGATATGGTCTCCTTGTTCTCCTTGCTCCCTTGATGGTCTCTGGTACACAGAGCAACTTCTCTCCATCCTGTGATGCAAATCCACATAGGTCTTAGTAGTGGCTCCAGCTGTCAGAGAGCAGGGATGGTGGCCCTGCCAGCCCGTCCTTTCCATGCTTCTGTGGTTAATAACACAAAAAGTCGTACTTTGTCTCTTGTGGACATGGTGTACTAGGGAGCGGTGGCCTGCTGCCATCCCTCAGGTGTGGTGACCTGTCCAACCGCCCCACTCAGTGCCACATCCCCCATCCTGGCTCTCTCATGCCCTTGGTACCACAGCACTCCGTCCGCCATCCCTTACCTAAGCATGGCTTTACAACCCTCACAAGCCTTGTTAACCTCCCACATTTTGCTTCCTAAGCAAACCTTGGCCTCTACATTTCCCAGCCCTCCTCCTGCCCTCCCAACCAAGGCTCTTCCATCCACCCAGGCTCCTGCCAGAGGGGCTGTAGCACCAGGGCAGGATGAGATTTTCCCACTCATGACCATGTCAGCCAAGTGTGCAGAAGGGTTAGCTGCTTCAGCCACTCTTGTCCTTGCAAAACGGTGAGAAATGTGCTATTCTTCAAAACGCCACATGTATTTTTACAAGCCTTGGGGGCCTTTATTACATCAGAGTTAATCGCCGCATCATTCATTTGTTTGTCCCTTTATTCCTTCATCCAGTCTATCTGTCTCCCCGTTCATCTTTATTAGGGCACAATTCACTGGATAAACACATGCTCCCTGTGTGTGCAGGATACCCGGCACCCGCGTGGGGCACGGGGAGCCAGGGGCTCAGCTCAGCAGAGCCTGGGCAGTGGGGAGGCAGCTTCCCATGTCAGCCGCGCGGGGGGAACATGAGGAAACCATTAATCGATGGGCTGGCCCGCGCTGTGTTTTCCTAAGGAAGAGCCGAAGACGGGGAACGGCTGGGGTCAGAGGGGCACCATCTGGAGAAACCCGTTGACTCCCTCCTGCCAGGGTTTTCCCACCTCAGCGGCAATGGAGAGGATGAGGCAAAAGAGAAGAGCGGTGCCCACCAGTGCCCTGGGGATGGGGGGACCCTGCTGCACCCCACGACCTGCATCTGCACTGTGGTGGCCCTAAGGCATCCCTGCGATGTTGCACCAAAATGTTTGCCAGTGGCACAAAAGGACTGTCCCACCCAGGGATGCTGCTGCCCTGGCAGAGCCATGCTGGTCCCCCTGTGACGTGGGCACAGCATTGCTGAGCCTCCTTCCAGGCTTTCACCCCTCAGCTGCTGCCATAACCTCATCACTCCCGTTTCATCCTCTGCCATTTGTGTCCCCAGCCTGAGAGGCACAGGACCTGGGTCGGGTGGCTTGTTCAAGGAGATGGGGCATCTCCGTTAAGTCAATGACAGGCTGGGTACCTCCGCACGGGGCAGGATCAGGCCCTCACTGCCAAGCTGCCAGCCAGCATCCATTGAAGTAAGTCCTCTATTTACACAGCCACCACGAGACTCGCATAAACAGCCGATGTTTTCATCTTGGACACAACGCACTACCCCGAAAGCTTGGACAACGGGCCTCTCCGCTGTCAAAATAAACACCAGCCGCCGCTTCCCCCTCGGCGCACCCACGCGATGGGAAATCATTGGCCTTTGTTTATTGGGAGGAGCAGGGAGAGATGGCACTTCCAGAAGACGTCTGATGCTGGGGGAGTTCAGAGGAGGGATTGCCTGTCGGAGAGCCAGCAGCAGCCACCAGCTGACCCCCAGGATTGCCGCAGCAGGGACCATGGTTCTGCTCATGGCGCAGGGAGAGAGGGGGTGGAGACGGGGCAGAGCGGACCCAGCTCAGCGTGTCCGAGGGTTCCGGAGGGGCCTGGGTCAGGTGTCTCCCTGGCACTGTCCATCCCCACAGAGACCTCTGAAGCAGCAGTGTAAATCTGGGCACTGCGTCCTGCCTGTCCCCTGCCTGTGCCCTGCCGGACAGATGACAGCGGGAGCAAAGCTTCTCCAGCGCTTGCAGCTCCGGGGCTGTGCGATGGGTCACCAACCCGAACTCATGGCCCTTTGAGGCTTTTGGTATGTGGTGACTCTTTAGTGTCCCTTCCCAGTGCCGCTGGCCACCCACACTGAGATCCCTGCGGCCCCGGGGCCCAGCCGGGATGGGGTCGGTGCCGCTCAGGTCAGTGCCCCGGCAGCCTTTGGTGCTCTCCACGCCGTGACAGCGAGGGTTTGCTGGTCTATCAGGAAGCCCAGCAGAGCCCGGAAGGCTCCGGCTCATGTCTTGAGCCAGAAATCAAGGTGGCTTTGGCCGGCACACCCATACAGAGCTTCACACTGTCCCTTTTCCAGCAAAGCCAGTGCCTGGATCTGGGAGCGAGCAGGGTGGCCAAAGAGGGCCAGTGGGGTGGCCAGGCAGCGCTGTCCCCTTCACCAGCAAGGCTCAGCTCTTCCTCCTGTCCTGCCTGGGTCCAAGATGCACAGCAGCAGCCCCATGGGTGCCAGTCCCCACCTCCAGCCCCATCCCTCACTCCAGCACTCAGATCCTGGCCTTCAAGAGCAATTGCTTTCCAGCAACCTGCTGGATCCCATGGGGAAATTCCCGGTCTCGTCCATTATGCAAAATTAGCTCTCAGAGAGCGCCTGGTGAAATCGCGGAGCATTCGTCTGCTCTGGGCGCTTTCAGACTTTTCCCTGGCATCCAGCGGGACGGCCATAAATCTCTGCTACTGCCTCCGAGTCGAACATTTCCTCCGAGCCCCATTATTAATTTTCTGAAAGATCCCATAAACCCCCAGATGGAAAAATACGGAGATATTTGCACATGTGCCGTAAAACACATTGCCCATCTATTTCAAATGGATGTGGCAATATATAAAACATACTTAGGGCATGAGCCAGGTTTCACGGTATTTAAACAAGGCGGCATGATGTAATTGGAATTTACAGTATAGGAGCAGATTGAAGCTGGTACTTGGTTGCATACCATATATCTTCGATCTCCTGAAGATTTGGCCTGCTTTATAATGCCAAATGCCTTTTGTAATTGTCACCTATATTTTAAGTGGATGAACAGCTCCTTTCGTGAAATATAAGGGTTGGAAAATATATATTTTTTTCCATATGAATTTTGCAGCCTCTCCGGAGAGGAGAAATCTGCCTTGTCCCCCTTGCAAACAGTATGTATTCCCAGGGATGCAGGTGTCTCAGAGCTTCACTTCCCTCTTCCCCCTGCCCAGATGGCTCCTGTCCTCAAGCAGCACGGTGTGCCACCACCTCTCCTGTGCCATGGCCTCCAGTCCCGGAGGCTCTGTGGTGTGGGGTGGGGGTGAGAACCTGCTGCCCACAGCCATTGTTCCCAGGACAGGAGCGGGTGGCGAGCCCCTGGTGCTGCTCCTGGATGCTGAGAAGAGTAGCCGACACTCCAGGCAGTGCTCGCAGGAGTGTGAGCCAGGCAGAGAGCAGCCCCTGGAAGAGGTGTCACCATCAGGTCCCCAGAAGAGGTGCTCCTGCAAAGCCTGTCAGATGTGCCCCCACCTCCCTGCAGCCCCTTCAAGCCAGCACTGGGGGGAGCAGGGGGCAATGGGAGGGTGATGAGAGAGCCCAGGATGCTTAGAGGCCACCAACAATAGGGTTGTACCCATTAATGACGCAAGCACCTCTCTGCCATTGCTCACAGGACAGGGTGGGCAGATGGGCGCAGCAAAGCTGGGGATGTTTTGACTCTGGCAGCCCATTTCCTCCCAGCAAGGTCCTGATTTCTCACCCCGTCCCCATGCTGCTCAGCCCCCTGCACTGCTTGCTGATGTAGGGGATTTCTGGGGAAGTGGAGGGACACAAGGGTGTCTGCGACTGAGCTGGTCCCTTCCTGCTGCACCCCCTCCCTGCCTCACCCGCACCCTTCCCGCGGCACCTGCCTGGCCTGGGGGGACCCCCCAGCACAGATCGGGGTCTGCGACCCGGCGTGGGAAGATGGTGCAGCCCCGCGGTCAGGGCAGGAGGTGGTTAAGTGCCCTGCCCGAGGCCTGGAAACCTCCTGGGGCTCCCCCAGCCAAAGACAAAGGCAAAAAAGGGAAAGGGAAAAGATACCAAAGCACAAAAATTGAAATTTTGCTCATAGATGAGGTGGTGGCTCCATCCCAGCCAGTCCTATGGGTGGGCTGTGGGCACAGGGCTGACAGCACCCTGGTCCCCAGCCCACTGGAGCCAGGGTGCTGTGGGGGCCCTGGGGTGGCTGTGGGGTGCTCAGAGGGGTGCTGGGGAGCCCACCTGCAAGCCCTGGGGTGGCGAGGGGGTGCCAGGAGCCAGAGCCCCCCACACCTGCCAGCTTCAGGCAGGGCTGGTGGACTTGGTCTGGCCAAACTCACTGGCCCTCTCTCCACGCTCCTCTGAGCATCCAGGGGGTTTGGATAAGGAATTTTTTAAAAAATGCATAAATCACATTGTTCCCTTTCGGCAGAAGGAAAAGCCCTCCAAAAAATGTCAGTTAGAAATAATCCAAGTGATTTGTTTGGAAAATTTTGAAGCGCAGGTCCTCTTGAGAGCCAGGATGGCCTCTCGGCCTTGCTCTCCGGAGCCAGGAACCAAAAGCCAAGACCCCGACTCCAGGGCAGGAAGCCTAGAAACTCTCATAGCCACGGCTCGAGCTAGAGTCCAGCAGAGCTGTGGGCCACCTGCAGCTGAGCCAGGATCAGGACCCCACGAGCCCACCTGGAGCCAGAGCTGAGCTACCCCAGGGCTTTCTGGACACAGCGGTCCAGCCTCCCGGGGGCTGCGCTGGATGCGGAGGAGGGAACCAGTCGACTGGTTCAGTTGGGGCAAACTGGCTTTTTCACAGGGTAAAACCAGTTTGGTTGGGACTTTTCAAACTAGACCTAGCTCGACCATCAAGCGTGGTGCTGGCCACAGATGGATGAGATATGGGGGCCGGGGTATGCTAGCTGCTGGTGTGGAAACCAGGTTATTTCTCCTTGGCATCCCCTGCCCCAGCCTCAGTGGCAGACCCTGAGGTGCTGTCCTGTAGGATGTTTTCCTGGTCCACAACTCCAGACTTAATTTCTGCTCATGAATGAGCTGATTTGCTCTGCAGAACTGTGTTAGCAACCATCTGTTAGCTGGACTTGTGGTTTCTCTAGACCTCAAGAGACTTCTGTCATTTTCTGAAGGGCTCTTACTTCCAGACAGAAGGTCTCTGAGGGTTTCTCATGAGATTCAGGTGTGTACAGCACAGTGAAACCTCCTCAACAAGGTTGTGTGTGTGCATTTCCAGTCCTCAGACCTCTTGGAGACCTGACTATCAGATAATGTTGAGCATCAGCTCTCTGAAAGCCAGAAGCCTTTCCATCATTGCCACGAGGGAGGCTAGACCGGCAGGCATCTGGAATCACTTCCCATGCTTGAGAGTTTGTCCTTCACCAGGCCAAAGGATCAGCCTCACCTAATGCTGAATTTCTGGCATTCGACTAACTCTCATGGGATGTGTTCTGCAGAGGTGTTGGCATGATCAGGTCAGCACAACACTCTGAGCCACGTTAGAAGTGCTGGTGGAGATGCTTGGCTCCTCAGTTGCTCTGGGGCCAGTGGCAGGTTTCTGGTGTGGGTTAAATGATGTAGAGTTCCATTCTGTCATCTTAACTGTCCCTTAATGGCATGTTTCTCCGAGATGAGCTCTCCCAGCATTGTTGGTAGTCATCAACAGCCCACCATCAGGTTGCTTCTCTAGGCTGACTGCAGTGGTCATCCAATATTTTATCTCATTAATTCTAAGGGGAAGGGGAAGGCAACAAAACGAGCTTTTTTTGCACTACCCCCATGGCGCTACTTATCAGGGTACCTTTACAGATGTAAGAAGAGAAGAAAGCAGATGGTTTAAGCCCCGTGGCTTTATCTAAGGAGTCTACAAAACCCTGCAGGGAAGGGGTGAGATTGCCAGAGCCTGGGAGCATTCAAACCCAGGCAAAGCAGCTCTGACAAATGGATGGAGCTGGAGGTGATGGCTCAGGAGAGGATAGCATAGATAATGGCAGACAGGCACCATGCTAATGATTCTCTGCCTGAAGAGACTGCAGATGGAGCAGCTCTAGCACATCAGAGACACATGAGGCCTTTGTCTATATGGCACATGGTGGGTACCCACGCTGCAGGGCTGACCGGCACAGAACAAATCTTCAGCAGCAGTCCAGAAACATGACCAAGAAACCACATTTCTGTATCTCTGGATCTTCCTTGCACGTTCTCACCACCCTCCTCCATCTTTCTCTTATTCATCTCTCTCACTTTTGACCTCTCCCCTCCTCCCGCCAAACTTTCTCTTTTCCCATGTTTCTTGCTGTTTGGCTGCTCATTCTCCTATTCCCGTCAGGGATGATAAATCACCTCTTCGGATGAGCGTCATCAACATACCAGACTCATCCTTCTTTTGACCTCCTCGGCTCTGAGCCACTTCCAGGAGGTAAGAACTGGACCCAATTATGCTGGAGAGGAGATCACCAGTTGACCCAGTGAAACAGGAACCTGTCCGTTCCCCCTTTTTAATACAGTCACAAGTCCTGCGCTTGTCAGTCCTGCATGTCCAGTCGAGACCGCACATCCCTCCGGCCATCACGCTGTGCATCCAGCTGGGACACCTCATGCTAAAGAGATGGCCATGTACACGTGCCCCTCTCTTTCTCTTGATCTCCCATACCTTGCTCCCCGCCCTTTCCCTCCCCCAACACACATCTGCTCACACAGTTCCAGAGAATTCGTTTCATCTCACCATTGAGCCGTTTATTTCTTTCCAGAGAGTTAAAAGCCTGTCTCCCTTGATTTAGTGAGTCAAGAGTAGCTGGGAGGGAGGGGGGAGAAGAAAAGAATGAAAGAAAGAAATAAAATAATGAAAAAAAGGTCTTGGGAACATCTGGAGTTGCTCTTAAGCAAGACGCAATATTCTCGGCCAGATGTTGAGTGACTGGCTTCTACTTGGGAAATGTCAACGTGTCAGACGTCAAAATCCCACCCGACCCCACCTTCCCTTCCTTCTTTGCTGCCTCCTTGCCCTGCTTTGGTTGTGCTGCTCTCAGGGTCCCCCTGGGATGGCACCTAGAGGAAGGGGCAATTTGTCTGGGACCTTGCTGGGTGTCACCGGGAAGCACCAGTGGGCTGAGCTTGTCACTTGGAAACAACCGGTTCACCAAGCAGAGGGATATGGAGAGGGTGGGTGAGCTCATGGCGGTGCTGCCTGTGATGGATGAGGCAGAGCCGGGCAACTGAGGAGGCATCTGCAAGCGGTTTCAAAGAGCCGGGAACAGGGCTGCAGCAGGACAGTCTGGGTGGTGAAGACATCTGAGATCTCTGGCAGCAAGGCTTTCCCAGCAAGGCAAAACAAAGACCTTTCTCAATCCCTGGGTGAACTCAGCTGAGCAATCAGCTGCCAGAGAGGCAGGAAGGGCACAGGCACGCCGGTGGTCCTGGGGCTGCTTCCCCACAGAAAGGAGTTCTTGGGCAGACCACTCATACTGAATCATCGTCGTCAGTGTAAATGGACTATGAGGATTTATACCAGCTCCAGAGCTGTCCGGGTGAGCAGGGAGAGCAAGTCAGCGAAAGCCGGCATAGCTGAGGGGGTGACATCCATCTTGAGACGGACACGCTCCGTGTACCACGACACTCTGCTGCAGCAGCCAGCAGCAGCCGCTGGAGGTGTCATCCCTCATGGGCTTGACGTGGCACATCTGTCAGCTGCCCGAGCCGGCACCACGGAGCCCTCTGCTCTTGTGGGGTGCCCCTCTGTGGTGCCCTGGACGCGGTCCATCGCCCCCCGCCCCATAGTGCCCATCCGTCATTGAGCCGGCACATCCAGCAGTGCCACACAGGGATGCTCAGGACTGAAATATTCCTTCTTCCCACCAGTGGTTTATAAATTATGAGCCATGACATGAAAAAGCAGAACTGGGAGTTAATCAGAGGAAAATCCCAATAGGCTGCTCGGGAGGAAGACTGGCACCCCAGCACAAGGGCAGTGCCGGGTGGCACCCTCCACACCAGGCCAGCTGCTTCCCCATGCTGGGTGCCCTGCAGAGGCTGAGGTCCACCCATTCGAGCCTCACCACCTCTTCTACACATCTGGCCTCAGCTCCCACTGCTGTTACTCCAGGGCCAAGCTATGGTCTCCTCTAACCTGCTGCTCTTCAGCCTCCTACATGCTCTGGGGCATGGGCTTGATTGGTCCAGGGGAGTAATCATGGCCAGGACCATCCACCTCCCTTCACTCACACCATCCTGAGGATCAATAAGGAAAAGGACCACTACTGCTGCCAGTCAAACCCAAGCACTGTCTAGGGCCTTGTAGGTGGCTTTCATCTCCCACATCTCATTTTGGTGAGTGCCCAGAACCCAGGATTTGTGGCCAACCATATGGGTTTTTTTGGGAGCTGGAATCTATCCTCATGCCTCAGCAGTGTCCAAGTACCAGGACAAGCTCCCCAGGGAGCATCCAGGGCCTCCCACACATCAGAGGTTACTCTGTGTGCACAAAGTACCACCGATGTCTTCTCATGCCACTGAGCTGGACCAGGTTACGCAGAGACGCCCCTCCCCAGCAAGAGTGGGAAATCAAGGGTGGAGAAATAAAGAACAGCTGAGCCATCCCCCCCGTTGCCAAACCCTGCATGTGGTTACCTCAGCATGCATTGCGCAGTGTCACAGGGCTGCGATGGCTGGGACCTGCCTGCAAGAGGCTCTGAGTCACCCCAGCAGTGCCCACACTCGGGCCAACCCTCCTGCTTGGAGATGGGTCCCTTTGGGCACTGCTCTCCCCTCCTGCCTGCTAGCTGCAGGGTCCCAAAGTCCACTCAAACCCTTCAGTTATTGCCTGAAGAAGCAGAGGAACAACAGCCAGAAGGACCATCTTTTGCCTCTTCAGGGCAGGGACCAAGACCACCTTAGCCAGTGTGTGGAGGAAAGACGCAGGACCAAGGCACATGTCTGGGTCTGTCTGCAGCCTTCCCTCCATTTCTTTCCTTTTCCTGGACCAAAAAAATAACAGCTGAAAGGCATCTGCCGAGGGCACAAGAGAAACCCAACTTTTACATCACCCCATGGTCCGAAGGCTTCCTCTCCCCGGGCACAGGCGGTGCTGCAGAAGGATGCACAGTTCTCCCATCTCTGCTGGTCCCAGACCTGCATGTCCCAGGACATGAAGAAGTGTCAGCCATGCCTGTTGCTCAGCAGCCGTCTACAGCAGGAGGGCTTGGTCCCCACCGTGACCTGGTGCATTGGCAGGGAAGGCCCTGGGGGACAAGAGACTGCTGTTGCTTGGGGGTGACCTTCTCTGGGTGCCCAGAACCTTCATCCCTATGTGGCATCAAAGCTCTCTGCTCCCTCCTGCTACGAGAGGGGACATCCCCCCTAATCCGGGGGAGGATTACCAGGATACAATCTGTACAGAGACAGAAGCATCTCTGAGCAGTGAATCAAGCTCTGGTCCCCTTCCTGAAGGAGCATCCTTCCCCACACTGCTGGGGAAGACCCCGACCCCTCCACAGCGGTGGGATTAGCGGGGCCCAATCCCACATTGTGTGAGGTCCCTCTCCCTCGCCGCAAGCTGCCCTCCAGAGATGGACGTGGGGTGGAGCGGCATGAAAGTGTCAAGCGTGGGCACCGGATGAGCCGGATCCTCCATGAGACCCCCACAGGGCGTCCCCACTCC
>VYZM01002864.1:510148-546097 GCA_013398915.1 Dromas ardeola
GCCCCCAGGAATGCAGCGGCGGCAGCTGCCGGCCTGCGGCTTGCTCAGACCTTGGATGGGCCAATTAAGTAAATAGAAAATTTGGAGCGCGGGATCAAAGCCGGAGCGCGCGGGCTTTATTTATTTGGAAAAGGTCAGATTATATTGGCAGATGTGTTAAAGGAGAGAGGAGAAAAAAACCTTTTGAAAACATTGGCCTTGATTTGAGGTTTCCTGACAGGCGGGCCGGGGTTTTTTTTCTTTCTTTTTGGGCCGGGGGGGTAGGAGTGCTGGCAGCGCGGGGGGGTGGCAGCGAAGGGCACGTCCGGCTGCCTTGCCCGCACCGGGCTCGCCACCCCTGCCCACCCGCCTCCAGGCCCCCTCTGCCAACAGCACCAGCCCCAGAAACGGGAGTCCCTCTGGCTCGGAGCCCATGCCCTGCCACGTCACGCTGGCCACGGTCCTCTGCAGCTGGTCCCTGCGCTGTGGTCCCCAGCCGTCCGGGGAGGTGGTCTCCAAGGTGGACCTGATGGACTGTCCCCACCACTTCCCTTCTCGGCCCCTCCCATCAGTGCTGGGCTCGGCATGCCAAGGCCGTGCCACCGCTCCCCCAGTGCCACCCTGGCTGTCCCCAGCCATCCCAGGTCACCATCCCTCCACTGCTCTGCTGCCTTTTTGGTTGCCCCAGCTTGTAGAGGGGGAAAGCCCACCAAGCGGTGCCCCAAGCAGGGGCAGGAGAGTGCCCAGCATCGCCCCGCTCTGCCCGTCCTGCTCACAGGCTCCAGGGGGGCAGGGGGACCCCAGGATCGCCTCCCATTGATGAGCCCGGGGGCATCCCCAGCGCCATCGGCACTGCCAGCAGTGTTTCCAAGCCAACGCCTGGACTGGGGCTGGACTGGGTCCCCCAGCTCCCACTCCAGACCACCACCTCCCCACAGGTGCTCAGCCAGCTCCACAACACTGTAAAGGGGGACAGACGTCACCTCCTTTAGCACCCCAAAACCACAGGAGGGTCACACAAGTGTCAGCATCCCTCATCCCCAGGCTTTGCTCTATTTCCCAGCTGGGAAAAGTGATGGCGGGGGGGTTAGAAGGGAGGACACGGCACGGGCGGCAGCATCCAGCACCAAGGTGGGAAGGCGGCTGGAGGGACTTGCGATGGAGGAGAGGAATGTGTTCGCCCGGGCAGGAAATTGTTGGGCTCAGCGAGCACGGGACCCGCCTGCTAAGAAAACAAGCGGAGGCCGAAAGGCAGCGGAGGCGCAGCACCCGCGGGGGGGCAGGAAGGGGGCTCCAGGGGCAGGAATGCTGGCTATGTCCCCGCTCCGGGCAGGTGTGCCGGACCTGCTGCTGGCCCCGCTGCTGGCCCGGGCCAAACCTGCAGCTCAGCCCCATTTCCTCCGCACAGGCAGGCCTGGAGCTGAGCAGCAGCCAGAGAGGTGCAGGCAGCTCCTCTTCAAGCCCTGCCTCAGTTTCCCCAACCTTAAAATCAGCCTGCGCATCAGCCACACGCAGTGGCGATCCCCATCCTGGGGGTGCCAGAGCAGGCATGAGCTGTCAGTGGGGCTGAGAGCTGCAGGGCTTTGCTGTCCGCAGCCCTGGACCTCGCTCAGAGCCATGACCAAGGGAGCTTCTGATCTCCTGTGTCCATGGTTATGGAGAAGGCAACCCCTGCATCACCACCAGTCACCCTGCTGGGTCTTCTCCGTCTGCACGCTGGGAGCCATGGGGGTGGTGGGGTGCAGAGCAGAGCCCAGAGGGATGGGAGTGGGTCAGACCAGAAGCAGAGGGAGAAGCCAGAGATGGTCCTGATGGAAAGGGCTGGTGCGCAACGGTAGGGTTATGGTGGTCACCAGGGGCAAGGTGTCCCTCATGTTGGCAGCTGCCCACTGCCTGGTCTCCCACGGGGTTGCCATGCGTGGCCACCCCAACCACCTGCCCCACTTTGTCTGCACCAAGGGGTGCGTGGTGCAGCCCCAGGATGGGTTTGCAGCTGCGGGGACATTTCTGGGTCCTTTCTGTTCCCTTTATGGGACAGCACAGCACGAAATGCCGCCTGGATCACGGCGCTGTTTGGAAACTCTGCTGGCATGTAATACAATATCTGGCAGGGGCGTCTATGACTTTATCTACAACAGATCAGGTTGAAGCAAAACCTTCTGAGACAGCATCTGGAAGTGGTTTAACCTTCGCCAAGTTTTGCATGAAATACCAATTTTCCACCCCTTTCATTTAGTTTATTGAAATTAGGAAGGGAAACTCCCCCTCCTCCCTTCTACCACTCCCCCCGTCCCCAGGTTCTCCTCTGGGGCAGCTCAGCTTCTCACCGCTCTTCTGGAAAAGCTGAAGACGTCATGGAGCTGCGTCTCAGGCCGGGGAGCACCTCCCTGTGCTGTGACGGGCAGCAGGGCTGCGCCTGCCTGGCTCCATCAGAAGTGCCTGGGACGAATGCGGTCAAGCCAGGTGGGAGGCAGCAGGAGCAGGATGGTGGTGAGGGACCCCGCGGGGGCCAGCACTGAGCAGGGATGGATGCATCATCCGGGGGTTGTGACCTGGGGGAAAGTCCCACCATGCTGAGTAGGGGCACAGCTCATCACACGGGACCCAAGCAGGAGCTGTGCAGAGCAGCCAGTGGCATCACAGACTGGATGTGCCAAGCTGCTACCAACGCCGAGGTTTCGCAGTGCAGATGTTTTAACCAAACCTGCTATTTTCACCCGAATCTCCATTCTGCCGAGCCGTGGGCTCTCACTGCCGAGCAGGGAGACACGAGTGGCCAAGCAAACCACCGCACATGCTGGAAAGCCCTGCCAAATTCTGTACTCGGCTTCAAACTGCTCAAGCAGCTGCCGGGCTCCACAGCCTTTCCCTGAAATTTTCCTATAAAATTTATCACCTGAGGCGGAGGGACAGAAAGGTACAGCTTTAGGAGGGGCAGTACTGGCCTTGCCAGTGGCTCTGCTTGCAAAGAGCCACCAGCTGGGTCCCGGGCAGTCCCCAGGGGTCAGCTCGCACATGTGCCATGTTTGCAGGATCCCAGCAGGTGTTTTTAGGATGGACCTGGCACGCCGACTTTCGGGACAGATTTGCATGTGTTTGCCCATGTGAGGCGAGGGCTCACGGTGGGACGATGTCGTTCCTGGCACGGGGCAGCGGCAGTATGTTGTCCCACGGGAGACCTGGCAGGGGACAGCGAACTGGCTCTCCTCCTGCCATGGGGATGAGACTCAGGGGACAGGGACGTGCTGAGGCCCCTGACCAGGGCAGATGTGCTGGAAAGCCGGGAGCTGCAGTGCCTCAGCAAGAAACTTCTGCATTAAAATAACTTCCATCTTCCAGGTTGGAACCGCATCCCAGATCTTGCCTGGCAGGAGGCAGTGCGGGCAGATGCTCAGCTGCCTACAGCTCCCACCTGCACTGGTCCATCGTGCCATGGGGACAGTCCTTGCAAACTCTTCCCTGGACAACCGAGGAGCACAGGGAGTGTGTCTGGAGGCGGCACCAACCCAAGCAGCGTTAGAAGCCTGGGAACCCCCTCTGGGGTTGCCTCCCACTGGTCTTGGGGACCTGGGCTGGGAGCAGCCAGCATGGTACAGCCCTGCGATCCAGACCAGGGCGCGGGGTTCGATCTTGCAAAGGCCCTGCCCCACCACGGTCCTGGCCTGCCACGGCTGGGGCTCTGTGCTGGCCCCCCCTCGCCACGCGGCTCCGGCCCTGGCCATGCCACAGCTCCCTGCTGGGCTGCGGTGCGGCCAGCACCATATGTCCCTGCGGTGCCCCCGCAATGCTGCTGCCAAGGCTGAGCATCGCTTCCTGCCACTCCCGCTCCTGCAAAAGGGGGATGGAGGGAGAGGGGGCCCCGTGTGTGCATCCTCAGGGTGCAGCAGGGTGGGGGGAGAACATTTAGCCCCCCCAAGGCCACAGTTGTTCTTCCACCTTGCCCAGGGACCTGCTGCAGTGGGGATGGAGGGGTCCTCTCCTGCCCCATGGTAGGGATTTTGGGGGTCCTCTCCTCCTGCATAGACCCCCAGCCGCTGCTCCTCCGCCGTCCCACCCCGCTGCCCCCCCATGAGGGGCTGGAAGGGCATTTGTTTTCCGCTGGCGTGGATCCACGCGGAGCCCGGCTGCCAGGCGGGGAGGGGATGCGAGGCTAAGCCAAGAGAGGCGTGTGAAGCTCAAGGTATAGCTGTCCTCGTCCCTGTCCTTCTCCTCCCGCCTCCGTCCCCAGAGCACTGTGCCTTTCCCATCTGCTGGCAGGGCCGGGCTGGCTGGGAACCGAGCCAGAGCAGAGCAGGGAATGCACCCGGCTGCAGCAGTCTCAGGCCTGGGGGGCTGTGCCGAAGCCCCTCTGCTCCGGGGAGAAAGGTGGGGCTGCTGGAGGCTCCAGGAGCCTTCCCAAACCCAGGCACTCCCTAACACATGCTGCTGCCTCAGCATCCACCCCGCGTCCCCATCACCTAGCCCTGCCCCTGTAAGGGGTGGGCACAGGCTGGGGCTGGGCCATGGTGCAGGATGTGACCCATGGGAGTGACACCCACCAGGTACTCGTCCTGGACACCATGCTGGGTGCTGTGACTGGCAGAACACATCTGTCACCTCTGCTGGTGTCAGTGGGACAGTACCCAGCCCAACGGCCAACATCCCTGCGGGGTGGTGGGCAGCAGAATCATTAGAGACCTCCTGCGAAACCCAAGCACCATCTGGGTGTGGGTGAGGGAGGTTTATAAGACCCAGACCCCTCATCAAGCTGAATTTCAGCTGTCACTCATATTTGTCCACCTGAATCCTCCTTCTGCCACCTCCCAGGGCTCCTTGGGGGTCCCAGCCTATGCTCCACAGGTGGGCAAACTGAGGCTCAGCAGGTGGGAAAATATCCCAGCCTGGCCTCAGTGAGGTGCCACCAGCATCCCCCTGGGATCTGGGGATCCCCTGCCCTCACGAGGGGGTGTCCATCCCTGCAGCATGCCAGTGTGGAGCTGGGATGTAACAGTCCCCTCTGGGATTTCTTCCATGCGCTCAGTAACGGCTCCCTCCCTTTCCCCAGAGGTGGAACCGGCCACTGCGGCTGCGGCAACCGGCCCTGGTCCTCCATCCCTGGGCTCCTTCATCCTGCAAACCCCCAGGCTGTCCCAGTGCCCACAGCATCCTCCCTGCACACAGTTGCACCTATTTAATTAAAGGTGAGAAATGATCTCATTAAATCAGTGCTGGGCTCTTTGTCCAAACTGCTCCTACAGCTTATGAATGGCTCCTTTCCACTATGTTTCATCCTTTCTTTTTTTTTTTCCTTTCTTTTTTTGGCTTGGTTTCCAAAGCAAACGAGGTTTCTGCAGTCGTGGTATGCGCGGGTATGTCCTTCTGTCCAGCTCTACAACTTTCAAAGCCACCAGCCAATTTCAAAGGGAGTCTATGGAGGGATGGGGAATTCAGAGATGCTCTGTCCCCACGTATCCTGTGGGAAGGGTGGGAGATGCTACGTCCCCAGCCCTGCTTTCACTGGACACCAGAGGAGCCAGATGGGAAAACAGCTCACCCCCATCAGCCCCAAGAATAATTTGCACTTTCCTACTGGAAATTTTGCCTGTGCCGAGGTTGTTGAGGTTGATTCACTGCAGGAGCCATTTTGACCAAAACCTCAATTTTAAAACACTCTTCCCATTTAATAATAACAACTGAGGAAGAGGAAAGGGAGAGCAAGAGCCGAGCAGTGCAAAACTTGGCCAGGGCACTGCTGCAGAGCTGTGGCAGTGTGTACAGCTCATACCAGGCTACCCAGCTAGGATGCATCCTATGGATTAATATAAACCCCGTCAATAAATCAACCATGGAGGTTCTTTCTAGCCTGGGTGTCTCCCTTGGGACCTGGCAGGCAGAGAGATGCTGTTGCGTGGGGATGAAGGTGACCTGACCACAGCGTCTCCCCTGCACTGTCACAGTGGGCACAGGTAGGGGCTGACCGGCACAACCGGCTGGCGGCAGTGGGGACACAGGGTCTTGACCAGCGGTGACATGGGGTCCCGGAGGTCCTGACTTGTCCCAGTCCTTGCTCTTCTGCCACTGCCCTCCATCACGGTCCCTTCACCCCCTCCTTTCTGCCGCTCCCAGCTCAGTCCCTCGCTTCCCCCTTTCTTGGCCGGGTGTTTGCAGGCGCAGGTGCACGCTGGTCCCCCCCCTACCGCTGCCCTTTTTTTAATTAGCTGATAAAGAAAGCGTCCTTTTGAAGCAGGTAGGGGATTCCTCGCATCCCTGGCATTGCTGGGCTGCCTGGCTGTAACCCTATTCCAGTTAAAAGCTTTCTGCGCCCGTCCATGGCCCGCCGGGCCTCCGGCTCACCCCACACCTGCAGGCAAGTCCTCGCGGGCTGCCCGCTCGGCCACTCGTGCAATTACCCAACGTGATGATTAACTGAGAGAGCGCAGGAGGGACGGGGACTTCGCCCTGCCAGCAGTGACTGCCTTCGCCCCCCCATGCGGGATGGCTGGGTCCCCCCCACCCTGGGTATCCCAGCACCCAGCGCTGCCCCCGCAGCCATCCCCAAAGCCGGGGACGCAGGTGGGTGTTGAGGGGACCTGGGTCTAAGCAGGTCCCAACCCAAGCGTCCCCATACCCGTCTCAGAAACTGGGTGTCGGGGTGGGCACGGAGCTGTTTGCTGCAAAGCCCAAAGCTGGGCTGGTTTCTCCACTCCTCCCAGACACTCCCAGCTCACTCAGGAACCCTGCCAGGCAATGTGTTCCTGACTTGGGGAGAGTAAACCAGGTGGTGGGGCTTGGAATCCTCTGGTGGGCAGGGTCTCTGCTCCACGGCCCCCAGCAGCCTGGAAGCACTCAGTCAGATGGAGGACAAGGTTACAAGGCTCATTGCACGTCCTCCTTCAGACTGATGCATGTCCCCCTGATGCACGTCCTCCTGCAGCCCAGTGCACGTCCCCCTGACGCTTGTCCCCCTGCAGCCCAATGCCCGTCCGCCTGCAGCCCAGCACGCCCGCAGCCCCACACCATGCCGGCGTGCCGAGGCAGCCTGTCAGCACAGCACGGCTCCCGGCCCCATGTGCAGCCCGTTATATTGCGGAACCAGTAAAAATTATTTCGGCATGTGCCTGTGTGGTCTGCAGCAATGCCCCAGCCTGAGATAACCTAAGCAGAGGAAGCCCCGGGCTGAGCTTTAAATCTTCCTGTCCTTTGCCAGTAACCCCAAACATCTGACCCCCGTCCCACAGCCAACATCTCCCCTCCGTACTGGAGAGATGGCTTGGGCACCCTGGCAGCAAGCCCCGGCGGGATGAGCCCTGCACCCCACGGTGGTGACGGCATTCAGATCCCGCTTTAAATCAATTGCTGAGCCCTGGCAGCTTTGTTTCCACGGTCCCATGTTATTCTTTCACTCAATCATGTGGAGAATGACTCTGTTTTCCTTCAGCAGTTTTGGTTCTTTTTCCTCTTTTCTTTCTTTCTTCCTTTCTTTCTCAGGGCGAAGGATGGGGTCGGAGCAAATATTCATTTCCACGGTTCCAGCTCATTGAGAACAATAAGGGCAGTAAACAGAGGGCAGCATTGCTCAGGAATGCGAAGCATTCGCCTGCGGTTTAAAATTACTAATTTTTTTACAGGCAAGAATATATATATTTTTAGAGACCTTTAAGGACAGGCCAAATTGTGCTCCCTCACATCGCTCCACACTCCTAGCACCCCCAAATCCCCCCCCCTCATTGGGATGCACACTGGCAATAAGCGTGAGAGGTGATGGAGGCTCAGCGAGCTGGGGTCCCAGGGGACCCCATCCATGGATCTGGGGCAGGGAGGGGAGACCTGAAGTCACTGGTTGAAGCTGCAGAAGTTGGACCTGGAACCTGACGGTTTTGGGAATGGGCACACAAAAAAGTGGTGCTGCGCGTGCCTCTCACTGCAGAAAAGAAAATGAAATGTGGCTGGGGGTGCGATAGCACAGGGTGGCACCAGGGAGGGGATGCTGCTGTGGGCGTTGCTGGGAGGGGTCCATGCTGCAGGGTGGGGGGACCCACCAGGACACACGTGTCCTTCCCGGGCTGCTGCAAGGCAAGGCCAGGCTGTCCCCGCACAGGGGTCACACGTCTCAGGGCTGCTGCTGCCCATCAGGGGTAAGGGCAGGAGACAGTGGTGCCACCGGCTGCAGGGAGAGAGCAGGGATGCCCTGGGTGCCCCCAGGACTCTCTACCTGGCCACCCAGGACCTTCCTAGTCCATGTGGGACAATTCCCACCTCTGGGAGGGGAGCAGGCCCTTGGAGGGGCTGTGCCCCACCACTGTTGTGGCCCATCCCAGAGTCACTGCCCATCAGACCCTGGTACCGTCCCATCCCCGCATCCACGCTGGCTCAGAGCATCCCCTCTGCCCTCGCTGCGATGCAAGCCCTATTGCTTCTTCTCCTGCAATGAGAGCTGGTCTGCGAAGACCAAAGGGATGCGGGAAGGCAGGGAAGTCTTCACTTCCCAACCTGAGAGTCCCCAGCTTTACACCTGCTCAGCCGCCCAGCGCCACAGCCAGCAACCGGCCTGGCGGGCAGAGCCGTGGATCTTGGCCCGGGGGCACCGGCACTGGGTAATGTGAAAACACATGGGGTCCTGCTCAGCTGCACCGATCCTCATGTCTCCATCAATTCCTCCCTCTTGGAGGAGGCAGGAGGACCAGGAGAGTCAGCTGAGGACATTCGGGCTCACAGCTTCACTTCCAAACGAAACGGAGGAGGGAAGCATTGTTTTATTGAGAGCAATTGCTTTCATAGCCCTGCCCCAACAGACACGCATGCATCCTGTCTCAGGGCTGATTAGCTCCAGATCTGCACACACTGGCTGTTTGGGGATGGCTGCCTCCCGCCCCCAGCTCCTACAGTCCCCCCAGCCCCGGGGCTGCCCCCTGCCGACCTTCCACCCTACGTCCCCAAAGACATCCAGGCTCCGCTTGCAGGGAGCAGCTGCGGTTCCCCCCATCTGGATCCTCTTTGCAGATCCAGCGCCCAAATGTTTCGCCGCTCACCCAGAGGCTGAATGGAAACACTTGGCCCCTTTCTCTTTGCTCGCCTCTTCCTCTTTGCGCCCATGACACCCTCCCTGCACCTCTGCGGTGGCCTGAGTGCTGCCCGAGGCATCTGGGATCACCCCAAGCTGCTCTCCCCTGTGGGACATCGGGCAAAGACCATCATAGACCCCAAACTCAACCCTGCAGCAGGACCAGCCTGGCCTGAAGGATGGATTTGGAGACAAGATGAGCCCCTGGCTGATGCAGTTTACTTCCGCGAGCCTTTCACGACAGTCAAACAGCTTGAAGAGTCACAAATCATAAAGGAATATAGCAAAAACCCCATAAATCAAGTGAAAAGGCATAGACATAAAGCTGGGAAGACATTTGCCTTTTATTGTCTCTTCAGACAAGCTTAGCATTTAAAAGCTTTTATCTCCTTTTTATGGCTTTTTGGGTGGGCTCCAAGCCAATAGGTACCTTGTGTCCTTGTTCTGCGTTAAATTACATCATGAAGAAAGGAGGCTGGGGAGCAGATCGTGAAGAGGATGCAGCCAATGCATCCCTACCCGCTGCCAGGGAGGACTGGCCTCTGCCAGGGCTGCCCTCCTGGTGACTGCAGGGCAGCTTTCCTGCCCGGAGGCCCTCAGCCTGCTGTCCAGCCGGAGCTGGTGGGAGGAACTGCCCTATCTAGGACTCAGGTGACGCTTTGCAACAAGTCAAAGGGACCGCAACCCCTCAGGTTTTTGGTCTGGATCAGAGCCATGCCTGCACTAAAAGCCTGGATCCCAGTGCTCAGCTGATGGAGAGGAGTCCCAAAACCTCAAGGGCCTGTGCAAACAGCAGTGGAAATCCCACCTCCCTTCCTAACAGAGCCTTAGTGCATCCTCCCTGCTCCCACATGCCAGCAGAGCCCCCAGAGCTGCCCTCGCCGAGGCAGATCCCCTCTGCAGGGAGCCAGAAGCACCCAGCTGATGGGATCGTGGGAACCCCAGCCATCCCGGGACCCTGGCCCCTGGGGGGGGCTTAGGTGGGGGGATGCTGCCGTGTAGATGTGGCCGGAGAGGAGGAGGGGGCTTATTGTGGGAGAATCCCAGGGGAAACACTGCCTTGGCCAGATCACCTCCACAAGGCAGGCGGGAGGCAGGGGCTTGCGGTGAGCTCACAGCGGAGGCGAGGGCGGCGATGGGGAGGGTGCGCAACCTCCCCAACCTGGCAGGCAGACCCCTCGGCAGGGTGACTGGCCCGGCTGTGGTGACCCGCAGTTTCAGGACAGGCTGTTCGTGCCGCAGAGCTGGGTTTGCTTAATAGCAGGCATTGAATTGAATGTGCTTTTTGTGCGGTTCCCTGCTGACAGCAGACATCAGCTGCGTGATAAAAGACCTCTGCTTCCCCCCCAGCCCAGCATCCCATGGCTTCCTCCCCAGACCTTCCCCTGGAAAGGTTCTCATCCCCCCATGGAAGCTCCTGGGGGGTACTGGGGAACATGAAAAGCAAAAATGGCTTTTGACCCCCATCTGACCCATCCCTGCAAGAGTTCGCCCCCAAATGGGGTCATGGTCCCCAGAGGATCGTGGCACTATGGATGGGGTCATGAGTGGGATGCATGGCAGGGAGTCACCGTGCCAGGAGTGGGGCCATGGGCACATGGTGGGCTCTGTCCCAGCATCTCCCTGCTTCTGCATCCCCTAGGGCCAAGCTGAGTGGAAGATGGACAGGGATCTCTGCATCTGCAGGTGGCTGCTCGGCGAAGAGCCACCCACACCTGCATCCTGACACCTTCTGCCCCCCCCAGCTCTCCATCGCCCAGAGTCTCTCCCATCCCAGACAAGAGCCCTGGGAATGGGCTGTCTGGGGGACAGGGCTCCTTCTTCTGCAGGACTCCCATCCCGGGTGCCAGGGCACACCAAGGGGCCAACCATCCCCCCAGGGACACAGGGGACCAAAGCCTGTGGCAAGCACCACCGCCCCTGCCCTGCCCAGCCCCCTGGCCCAGCCCCAGTGCTCAGAAGTAACTGGGCACCCTGGTTTCCCACCTTGGGGTTGAAACCTCTGCTGAAACCCAGAGGCTGCTGGGGCTGCAAGACACTCACTGAGCTGCCCAAGCTGCCCAAGCAGGCATTTTTCTTCCCAAAGCTTGTCTTGTGCTTGTAGCAGCAGGGCTGGAAGCGTTTGGGCATGGCTGCAGGCAGCGGGTCAGGAGCGCGGGTCCTGGCATAGCTGTGCTCCCAGCGCCCCCAGAGCAAGGAACTTGCAGTCAAGTGGAAGAGCAAACCTCTCGGCCCCCGTTCAAACTAAGCAGCTTCTGGCCAGACATCAGGCTGGAGGGAAAGCCATGGGCCCGGGGGAAGATGCTGCAGGGGGGACACATGGAGAGGAAGCGAAGGGAAGGGACGTGGCATGCGAAGGGTTAAAGGTGTCCTTCCCACCCAGCATACACTGTGTGCCAATCCTCCCAGCCATGTGTTTGAAATCCTTTCTGCTATCTCCTGAAAATATTTACAGTACACGCAGATAAATTAGCTGTAGCGCTTATTACGTCTCCCTGGAAATATATACAGCAGTTAAAGATGTTTAAAAAAAATAGTCGAAAGCCGTCTCTTTACTATATCTGGAAGATATTTCACAGTGCAGGGAATTTACAGGGCTGGGTGGCGGGGAAATCGCATTTATTTTCACTCAAGTAGAGAAAGTTAAAGGACCCTTCACTAGAGTTTATTTTCATCTCTACTTGTGAGACAAGGAGCCAAGGTTGGCTTGGAACGAGCTGGCGCGCTGAGGCAGGGGCACAGGGCAGGTTGGGGTAGAGTGGGGATGGAGACCAGGAGCTTGGTGGCACCGTGAGCTCCCTGACACACGTGGGCAGGAACCAGCGGTGAGCACACAGGCTCCTCACACCACTGCTGCACCGGCTGTGCCTCCAGGAAAAACTGATGATGTGGAGGTTGGGGACACCATTGCCAAGTACCCATGGAGGTTCAGAGAGTGGGACACCTCTGGTAGTCCAGGCTGCCTGGTCCGGGGTGGAGAGAGCACTGTCCTGCGAGGGGGATCTCGGTTGATCCCACTCCTCACAGGCCTTCTCAAACAAAAGATGTGACTGTTCCTTCTCCCATACCAAACACACATTTCCAAGGGCACTGAAAGAGTCCAGAGCCCATGTGGTGGCATGCAATGTCCTCCACACATGCATCTCCTCAGACAAAGCAGCCATAGACATAGCCTGAGACATTGCTCCCATTCCTAGCGCTGGCCCAAGTCAAGAAGTTCTGCCAGGACAAGGTGATGGGACAGCATCACACCTGATGGCTGCTTTGTCGGTTCAGAGAACAGCGAAATCTGGTGTCATCTCCATACACAATTTTCTTAATAGCTTCCAGGTGAAAATCAAGGTGATGTTTAAACCCACAGCAGAGGCACCAGCTGTCACAGGCTCTCCCCATCTCCAGACTTCAAAGCTGATCCTCCTCAAATGTCCTTTCCAGAAGTCCCCAGATCTCTACGCTGGCGTGAAAGGGCTGTGGTAGAACATCTCTGCTTCTCAGCCAGCTCCTGCAGCTGATGTCGTCATGTCCAGTGAAAGTTCATTGATTGAATCGTTCTCTTCCCGTCTTTTCTGGCTTCTCTCTCGGCTGAGGTTTCTCATGGTGAAGGCACCTGCCAGCTAGGAGTCAAAGACCAAGATCCTCAAATGCACTCATTGACTTGCAGTCACTGACCCAACATTAGATGACAATATCTTCTGGGCCACTGGCATCAAGATCTGGAATCGAGCTGCTGGCCTTGACGTAAAAGGCTTTGGGAAGCCATTTGCTAATTCCCCTGAGTCACCCGCTCCCTCTGGCTGTTTTGAAATTCATATCTAATGAGTGGTTTGGGTGAAGGAATTCTGCAAAGATGCAAACAATTCCTTTGCCAAAATAAATGGAGCCAGAGCCGGGCTTATAAACATATAAATCATTTCTAGTTTTTAGCTTGAAAACAAGATACTTGTTTCGTCATACGGATTTTGGGGAGATGAGGAGGCAGGAGGAGGAGCGGGGGGAGCCAACTGAAGCTCCCCTCCAAAGGCAGCCCATGCCTTCCTCCAGAGCAGAACATGGGAAACCAGATGCCCTCCAGAAGGTCTCCAGGAGGAAGAAGCTCAGAAAGTCCTCCAGAAAGGCTCCAGGAGTCTCCAGGAGGGAGGAGAGTTGGGCTCTCCACCAGCTTTTTTGGCTATTGGCTCCTCAAACAATAATCTGCAGCAAATTAACTCAACCAATTCTTAATTTTCTCTCCAAGTGAGGGATGCCATGTCCTGGGCCAGGCAGAGAGGAGAAACATCCATAGGGTTGAAGGACGTTGCACAGAGGATAACTTCACCGTGCTGCCAAAGGCTGGCTAAACGTGCATGCTTTGCTGTGCATGTGCTTCACGCAGGATTGCTATGGGACAGGAGGAAAACCATGTAAATCACCCAAAACAAAGTCAAGCATAGCATGGCCCTGGCACAGCTAGCAGAGGATGGAGCTCACCTGGTTGCAGGCTCCCTCATGTCATTCCTCTGACCCCCGTGCCACTGGTGGGGTTTGGCACTCCTGGGACACGGGTGGCCCTTTGCTTCGGTGGCTGCTCAGGCGGGAGTTGGGATGTGGTGAACCTGCGCCCTGGGATGGGAGCTGCTCCCATGGAAGAGGTTTGCACCGAGCTTGTGCTAACCACATTTTTTTCCAAATAAAGTGTTCTAGCTTGGTCAAATCTGAGCATATTCCAGGGACGCAAGACAAATCTCAGCCTCTCTTCTCTCCCTACTTGCCAAATTGCTTCAAAGGCAGAATTTTAAAACAAAATACGGACAAATGCTTTATTTTCCCTTATCCCCATTCTTGGAATGAGCCATGCTCTCCAGCTGAAATTTCGCCCACAAAATTTAGCTGGAGGCTGCAACCCCCCCTGCAAAAAATTGCCACCAAGCCTGGGATGGTTTGGCAACGCTGGCAGCAACTGCAGGCAGGATTTCACAGCGGGAAGCACCGAGCATCCTTAAAAGTAGGGGGCACCTCCGTCCCCCCATCCCGAGCACGTGGAGTCTGTCTGCGGCACGCTCAGAGCGCAGTCACTTTATTTATAGGAAGCCGAGGATGTGCCTCCGTCTTCCAGGGTCTCTTTCCCTGTTTTTTTTCCCAAGCCCATGGAAGCCAGCCAGATAACCAAAGCCGTTCCTCACTTTCACAGCAGATAAGCTAATTGTCGGATGTGCCCTTTGAGATAAGCAGAGCCTGGGTTTACGAGGGAACATGTGTTCTTGGGAAACGCCGTCACCCAGCCGCGATGTGTGTGATAACCCAAGGACGTGCAGACTCCCTCCCCGGGGAACTGGGGTGTCCCTTGGCCACAGGGGCTCAGGGGGAGCTACCTTGGGCCACAGTGGCATGTTTTTTGTGGGGGGTGTTGCCCTATTTCCCTGCTCCATTGCTGCTGAGCAAGGAAAAGTTGTGGTGCCGAGCACTGCCAGGTCCTCCCAGAGAGAGATCCAGATCCAGCTCTTCAGATGCTTTGCAATTCAGCAAAAAGTGTAAAGCTTATTGAAATCCACAAAAAAAAAAAAAAAAGCAGTGAGTTTAGGATGGATCAGTCCAGGCTGGTGGTGAGGAGGAGGTGGGTGCGGAGTCCCTGCCTGAAGCGTGAATGCAGGCAGGAGGGTATTTCACTCCAGTCCCTCCGGACAGATATGGCTCCATCACTGGTGTGGCAATGGTTGAGCACTGGTCTGCGCTGGAGGAATCTGAGGCTCAGTCCAGCCAGAGCTGTGCAGGGGGAAGCTGTGGGTGACCCTGCAGATGGGTCTCTGATGGGCTCCTCTCCTCTAGCCAAAAATTTCTGGAGAGGGCCCGTTGCCCACACACAGCCTCCAGACAAAGGCTGGAGCCAGATTTCCCAAATTTCACAGAAATGTCAAAGCCAGGCAACCCCCTGGGGACCATTTCACCTGCCGCAGCCTGCCCTGACTGTGACCAGCCTGTTTTGGAGGTCCTCGATTCTCTGCTGACGAGACTCCTGCAGCACAGCGAGGCTCACCCTGATGTGCAAGCCATGCTGTGCTGGCAGGAGTGTGCGCTGCCCGAGGGACTTGCACCAAAATCTCTCCCGCACAGTGTCTCCAGTCTTCCCCAGCACAGGATGAGGGCAGCCGTGCTCCGCCGGGGCCACGCTCGCATGCCAGGAGTGACAGGCAGGCAGACCCGGGACATCAGGGGCATCTGAGCCAGCGTGGGCCCAGCCCCCGCAAGGATGCTCAGAGGATGGGCAGGAGAGGGCTGCAGGAGATCGGTTTGTCTGCCCCGTAGGGAGACCACCTTTGCTGTGACCTTGACCTCCTGCCTGTTCCCTGCTCAGACACCAGCCCTGCTTTCCCACCAGGACCTCCCAGCCTAACCATGGGGAAGCCACCCGCCTGTCACTGGGGATGCTCAGTCCAGTCTAGCTCCCAGTGCCGGGGATGCTCCATCCAGACCATCTCCCAGTGCCGGGGATGCTCCATCTGGTCCAGCTCCCAGCACTGGGGATGCTCAGCCCAATATGGCTTCCAGCGCTGGAGATGCGCCATGCAGTCCAGCTCGTGGTGCCACCACCCACCACCGCACCTACAGGAGCTGCACAGCAAAGGCACCCACACTCTGTGATCCCACCATTCCCAACCCAGCAGCTCTCCGGGGCCGCAGCAGGGCCATGCTCCCTCGCCCCCCCGGCCGGCAAGCCACCCTCGCTCAGCTGTCCCTTCCCTCCCTCCCCCCAAACAGCCATCACTCACCAGGCTTTGATTACGGCCACAAAGGAGCCTTGGAGGAACCACGGGGAAGATGGAGGGAGGCAGGCAGATGATGAAAGAGCTGTCAAATGGGATTAAACAGTAACCGTCTCCCCTACTGCTGGGCAGCGGGAAGGGGGACAGATTGTACTGGATTGTAATGCAGGAGCCCTCCTGCTGCTGGAGCCTGCCAGCCCCGTCCTCCCGCGGGCTGACCGCCGGCCATGCCCCACCAGCGGGCACCGGGACAGCCGGGCACAGTCCCCGGGTGGGAGGTGACAGTGGGCGATGCATGGCGGCTCTTCACATGAGCACCCACATCCCACAGCATATCCCCCAAGCCCTGGGTGAGGACCCCTCCGTCCTCTCGTGGGCTGAGGAAGCCATCCCCAAGTTCCCAGGCACTGAGAGACCCCAGGGGTTTGGATGGTGGCTCTGTTGAACCCCAGCCTGCAGCTGGTGATATCCCCTTGTCCCCACAGGCACCTGCTGCTGCCAGCACAGCCCTCACCTCCTTGCCAGCTGGTCCCCGAGGGGAGATGGTCTGGCAAGGGACACCTCACTCACAGTGTCCTTCTTGTCAGCCCTTGGGTGGAAACTCCCTTTTTCCTTGCCTGTTTTCCAGGCAGAGGATCACAGAGGTGGGGAAGGGGTAGACATACCTTCTCATAGGAAAACATCAGAGCTGCCCGGGGACTTTCTGCAGCTCCTCAGGGAAGTGAGTGCTGCTCATCCCACCAGGCAGAGCCCTGAGGACAGGATGAGCCTTTCCATGCATCCTTCTGCTGACCCCCTGAGCAGTACAGCAAGAGGGACACAGGGTGCCACAACCTGTGGAGGCATCCCATGCACAGCGTGGTTGTGTTATGGCTTTCACAAGGATGCGGGCATCAGGATCTCAGCACGTGGTTGCTGAAACACCTTGGTGCTGGCACGTCCCCCAGCATGTTGAGCCACGCTGCCACCGGTGCCCTGGGGCTCCCACCCCTCCACTCCCTGCTGCCACTCCGTCTCTGCCTTCACCCCTTCATCTGCTCCCTGGGATGAAGTGGCATGCGTGGGCATGGGGGTGTTGGGAGCCCATTGGCGATGCTGTGGGTCCGAGATCCCAACAAGCCACTCAAAGAGGATGTAAAGACCAGCCCTGCTGGGGCCATCCAGCAAACCCCAGCCAAGGAGCCCTCCACCAAAACCAGGGCTGCCTGGGTGTGGCCAGGCACCTCCTTATTCCTTCAGTATCTCCCAATTTTTGGGTGCTCTGACACCCACGCGCAGGGCTGCTCTTCACCACAGTGGGTGATACAGCGGGATAGACCTTTCCCCAGAGACCAGGACTGCTGGGATGGGCACCGGCAGGGCTGGCTCCCCACAGGCAGGGGGACAGGCAGGGGGACCTGATCCTTGGCTTTCCAAACACCCAGGCAGCGAAGCCCTTGGGGACCCTGTCCCAGCCCACCGCCTCCCTGTCCCAGCACCGCGCGGGAGCCCCCCAGCTGGGCGCTCCCAGGCGGAACCCCCCCGGGCCCCCCGAGCGCCAAGTCCTCACCACCCACTCCGCCAGTGGCAGCTCCAGTTTCTCACAGCACCCTCTTTTCTGAGCCATTCGTCACGGACCCCAGCACAAAAGCCAGGGAGAGAAAGAAACAAGGAGTAGGAAAAGGAAGGAAGATAAAAAAAAAATATAGAGAGAAAGGGAGCAAGAAGGAAAGAAAGAGGGAGGACAAGGCGTGAAAAGAGCCAGGTCTGTCACCGAGAGGGGAGGAGGGGAAATTATGAAATAAATGAAGCACCTCGGCGGTTCGGGGGGCACTGGAAGACAGCCCGACCACAGCTGAATTTTAAACGCCTGCCGCACAATTGGTCCCATTTTGCAAAGAGAGGAAGCTCTGTCCAAAGACCCTCATGTTTATTCACGAGGAGCCTCGCTGGCCCCTCCCACCCTATTGTCTGGGGGTATTTATTTGGGGGCATCTGTCTGGCCCGATGAATGGCGGAGGGGTAATAAATGGGATGGTGGGGCCGGGAAGGGGAGCCGGCACAGCTGAGCTGGGCGGTGGGCTGCCCTGTCTCCTGACCCCCTTCTCACTCCTCCTCTCATCCCCATGCTACCTGGGGGTGTTTCTGCCCCCCACGCTGTCCTCAGCCCTCAAGGGACCGCAGACAGGGCTCCCCGCAGACCCATGGCAGCCCAGGGATGGTGGGGCGAGGGGAGCAGGGACAGGTCTGGAGGGGGAAAAGCTGGGTGGTGCTGGGGCTGTGGGCTGCTGGAGGCCAGGGGAGCGAAGGGTGGGCATCCCCAGGGTGCCAGCAGCAGCAAAGCCAGGACAGGGTGCAGAGTGTGATGTGCCACTGAGAGCAGCTGCATGGGATGGGACTCACTGGGGGCTCACCTGGCTTGGCTGGGAGCAGCAACCAGCCCCTCCATGGGCAGCAAGGAAGCGCAGGCAGCCCCCAAGGGGCAGGAAGGGCTGCTTCAGGAAAAGGAGGACCCGATTCATTCACACAGAGGGGCAGGAGGCTCACTGGGGATAGGGTGGGCAGACTGTGGTGGGGAGAGCTGTGTCCCATATCTGCTGGGCCAGGCCACTGCTCTCCTGCCTCTCCTGCTGGAGAGGAGCAGCTTCCTCTAGTGGAAATTCCTCCTCATCCTCCCTTAGTGGGACATGGTCCTCATGGGAAGCAAGAAGGAGCTCGCATCAAAACCAGCCTTTGTCATGTCAAGGGGCTCAGGCTCCTCACAGCCCAGAAGTAAGACACTGGGGTGTCCTGGGGACACGGAGACCCACAGGGCAGAGCAGATACTGCCCAACCTGGCTTTGTGGGAAGCACATCATGCTGGAGAAACCCAACAGTGGGGCTGGTGGAGGTGTGGGAACAGAGTGGCTGAGTCAACGCAGGCAGCTTGGCTTTCTCCATCCCAGCCTTTCCTTCACCTTGTGCTCAAGGGAGCTGGTGTTCAGCCTAACCCTCGCCCAGTGAATGACTGAGGGACGCAGGAGCGATGCTCGTTTGCAGGCAAAGTCATTACAAGATCACCCGGCTGGAAGCTGGAACTCATCAAATTCAACCTTGAAATAGAAGCTACAGTCTTGCAGCTGCCAAGAAGAGGAGCAAAGAAAAGAGGTAGCTCTCGATGGCACAGCCGCAAGAGCCACTTCCCCAAGCGCACGCTGTCACCCAGCTGCTGGCAGAGGTGGCACGATGTGGGAGCGGACCAGGGCTGCTCGGCGGCCACCTCCACTGCGGTGACAGAGCCCAGATGGGTGCTCCTGCCCGGGCACCGGGCGCTTGAGGAGGGTTGGGCATCGCTGGGCAGGGGGAGCAGCCGCGAAGAGCCATCCTGGCCAGCAGCTCGGGGAGCAGATGGTGCAGTCGGCAGGGGAGCGCAGACACCTCCCCGCATGGGCTGGCAGCCAGGGCGATGGCACGGCTCCCTGCCAGCACCCACGGGCTCTGCCGGGATGGGGAGCAGCCAGGCGAGCGGGCTCCCCACACCACATCTCCCCCCCTCAAAACACGAGTGTTCTCGCTCCTGCATGGGAGCAACCATCACGTTGGCCAGCGTGTACGCCCCAAGTAGGAAGATGCCGGAGCCATGCCTCCACCTCGGTCGCTGGCAGAACCTTGCTCAGCAGTTTGCTTGCGAGCTCTATCCAGGAAAGTATTTTTGGAAGGGTATTAGGTTATTGGCATAAAAGTCGCCTCGTAGCCATGTAAGCCCAAGCACAGCTGCCAGCTGCACTTCCCTGATCTCTCCTGTTCCCAGACCTCAGCAGAAAACCCCTCTGCAGTCGCAGCTGGTGTTCCCCAGGTCCCTTCTCCCTCGGCCCCTGCGTTGGATGGCTCCTGCCTCACTCCCTCCCCATGTCCTGACCCCTGTGCCAGTTTGTATGCCACCTGAGACAAGGTCTCCAGCAAGTTTTGGGACCACATGGGCTCCACACAGGTTCCTCTGGGATGAGACCCACCGGGAGAGCCACGTCAGGGAGCAGATCTCCAGGAGGCCAGGTGAGCGATATCCCCTTGCCACCAGTCTCTTGGAACAACAGTGTTGAGACAGACCAGCCCAGTGGCACTGCTGTGGATCCTGCTTTCAGCAAGGTTATTGAACGCTTGTAACCACCATTCCAAGGACCTTGCCATTGGACCCTCTACTTCTCCTGGCCTGGGTGAAATTCCATCTCCTCTCCGCTCAGGTGCCATGGGAGAGGGCGTGCATGGGGAAGATTACCATGGGCAAGAGAAGATAGTGACCAGATAAGTTCCTCACCCTCTCGCACGCTGGCCAGCCCGCATGCCTGCGCCGCTGGCAGAATGCTTTCCGTGCCCTCTGTGTTCTGGAGACTTCACTTCCCACTAATGAGATGCTTCCTAGGTCGTAATTTGGACAAGTTGGCTTCACTTGAGAGAAAACCAGAAGGAAAATCCTCCCAGTCCTTCCGGCTTCTGTAATTGAATGCAAATTGCTCTGTAAATATCTGCAGCCAAACACCCCTGCGGCCACGGAGCGGAGGACGGAGTGCTGTGCTCCAGCGGGGTTGGTGTCTACCACAGGGTGATTTTTCCCGCATGCACGCTTGGCTCTTCATGACAAAGGGAGAGAGCTGGGGGGCACATCCCCGGCCAGCATCAGCTTTGCTTCACAGAGGTGACGACAGGGTGGACAGCACATGTGCAGGAGGCTGTGATCCTCCCGCTGCCTGTTGTTGCTGGCCCTCCCTGCCTGCCGGCCCCGTGCCCCATGAGGTCCGGGGGTCCCTGCGGGGAGGGTGGCGTGGTGAGGAAGGGCAATGCCCTGGCCAGGAGGGACGCTCCTCAGGATGGGAAATGAGCTGGGGGGAGGCAGGGAGGACAGGAGGGAAGAGATGTGGAAACAGAGACCACCACATGGGAGCTGGCTTAGCCGTGGTGGGCTGTTTGGGCAAGGGGGGGCCTGTTTAACCCCAGATCCACTTGGGATAAAGGAGCTTAGGGCACTGCTCTGCCCAGAGCCACAGCAGCTGCCAGCAGCCCCTACGCACTCCTCACAGGGGCTCCTCAGTGCAAGTGGGGTGTCAGCTCTGAAGCTGCATCCAAGCCTCAGGGATGGCCACGGGTTGCAGGACAGTGTCCGGGCTGGGCTCCGCCTGCCCTTAGGGACAGGGAATGGCCCCTGAGCAGCACCGGTCCTCACTCCCACCCACCACCCATGGGGAAACCCACCCCGACCTGCACTGTTTCACCCAGCCCTTGGCCTCGGGCCGGCCACCCACCTGTCCCTCATCACTCAACACATCCCGACGACGGAAGATGCATCTTCAACAGCCCGGCATGACCCACTGGCACTGTGCAAATACCATACACATGCAAAGCTGTGAACACCTCTGTGTGCAGACATAGACACACACGATAAGATCCACAGCTACACAAACACGCTCCTGGGGAGATACTAAATCAGGCAAGGGGAATGGCCCCAGATGCCCAAACTCGCTAACAGACAGATGCAAACATTGAGCGAGACACCCGGAGCCCACGACATGTGCATACACACAGTCAGACACATCCGTACACAATACCTCATTAAACATGGGCAGTGTACAGTCCCAGATTAGGTCTGGCTGGGCTGCGGGCACCCGGCCAGGCTGGGATCAGGGTTCAACTTCAGCTTTGACAAGTCCTGAAGTCTCACGAGCTGTTCTCATGGGATTCCCGTCACCCCAGACTGTCAGTGGGCACGGAGGGGCAGCCCTGGACTGGCAGAGGGGACAAAAATGCTAAAGCTCATCCAGTCCTCAAAGCAGGTTCAAATCCCCTGGACCTGTTGTGATTGCCCCTGTGGATGCTACGTCATTGGAGGTGTTCAAGGTCCGGCTGGACGGGGCTTTGAGCAACCTCATCTACAGAAATGCGTCCAGGGAGGATGGGCTGGATGATCTTTAAAGGTCTCTTCTGACCCAGACCGTTCTCTGATTTTATGATCTAGGGAAAGGTTTGGCTTCAGCCCGCGGGTTCTGCTGGTGGGACCCCTGCGGGACCAGGAGCCGGGGCGGGGGGACGTGCATCCCCTCCCGGGCCGGGACCCCGCAACCCCCCGCTGCCCCCGGCCGGCCCGTCCCAGGGCCTTTGCTGCCACCTCTCCGCGCCGCGTGGAAGCACAGCCCGGCCCCGGCCCCGGCCCCGGCTCCCGCAGCCGCCGGGGGTGTCCGGGGCCGGGAAGGGCGGCTGCGGGGCGGCCGGTGCTCCCTCCCCCTGCGGGAGCTGGGTACCGGGAGGGTACGGCCTCTGCTGACGGCTCCGGATATTTTGCCCCGTTGTTATAAACGCATCGTGTCAAGAAATAACAAATATTCCACATTGTTGTTGTTCCGAAGCGATGCCCAGATCCGTGATCAGTGCTCTTGGCTTCTCCAGCCCCAAGCTCACTTCTTGGGCAGAAAGTTGCCCATCAGTAACTAAAATGTTTTCCAAACTCTTCTGCTTTCAAAGGTCTCTCCTCTCCCTCACTTCCAGACTGCTCTGAATTGGTGATGTCACCTTGTGGGCTCCAGCTCAGTGCCACCTGCGAGCCCTGCTTGTCCCTCCCCTGCACCTGCTCCCCACGTGTCCCTCTTGCCCCATGCCAGCAGCGCTCCTTGTCCCGCTCCCAGCCCTGCCCCAGACACATACCCAAGACCCATGTGCTCAGCTCTTCTTCCCAGCGTGATGAAGTGTCCCACCTCAAACTGGGAGAACTTCTGCACCACCTGAAGCCCAGCACCTTGGGGAGGATGCACTCACTGTGTCATGCTTCCCACCTCTAAAGGCTGAGGGGTCCTGCGGTGAGTGGCACGTCCCTGCAGAGGACAGGGCAGGGAAGGTCAGGCACAGGTAATGCACCGCGCCATGCAGCTGCCTGCCACAGCCTCTGCCCGCAATGCAGCTCCCCGCACTCCCATGCGGGCCACCACGGCTGTCTGAGAGCAGCCCAGTCAGCAGACAGTAGGATGGGATTTGGGACAGGGCATTAAGTGGTTGTTTGAGGTCTGGAGTCCAACAGGCCCAGCAGGACGTTCAAGCATAGGTGAATGTGGATGGAGATAGGCCATCCTTCATGAACAGGGGTCACCATCCCCCCTTTCCTGTTGGGACAGGCAATGGACTTGAGCAAGCAATCCTCAGATGTACTGCAGGCACAGAGCTGTGGTTCCTTCTCCACATCACTTCTGAGCGTGACCATCAGCTCTAAGCAATGTTTCTCCCTTCAAATGCCAGATGGACTTCAAACCTCATACGGGCATCCTGGAGAGAGGGGAGGCCAGAATGGCCCCCTAAACCAAACCTCCAGAGCCAGGCCTGGGAAAGAGGAACGCTTCACATCTTCATTGTGTCACCAAGTCCTCAGCGGTACATAGCAACAGGGAAACACAATTATTGAGACAAATGCAGCTGCCTCCCACATGGAGGAAACAGAACTGGTCAAAGCCGGGAAGCTCAGGAGGGGGGAAGGAGAAAATTTTCATAAAATACTCTTTTTTAATGACAGCGGGGCTAAACGCGCATTGCACACACGCACACACACACACACAAAACAAACAAACAAAAGCCCTAACACACACTGAAGTCCTCCAGCGATGCCTTGAACTGGTTTGTGGGAGAGCCTCCCTACAATGCCACCATCTCGATGGCCACCCCTCTCCTGCGTTGACAAAAGACAGCGTCACACATGCCTGAAGAAGCCGGTCCCAGAGCCCATTTGCTGTTCTTTCCATTGTTTCACTTTAATGAGTTGCTAGTGAGGGATGACCTTTCCCTCTCCCTCCTCAACAAAGAAATGAATACATTTCTCAAAATCATGGGGGAAAAGAAAACATGTCAGAAAGCACGATGGCCACAGAGCTACCAAACATGCCAATGGCAAAGACCAAGAGGACTGCAGCAAGGCAACACAGATGAAGAGCCGTGGTGACCAGGGGGGCATCAGGGAGGCTTTGGGTGGAGGGGATGCTCCTGTGAACCTAGGGCTGCAGGTGCAAAGCACTCTGGGGGCTCAGGCTTTCACCAAGACCTGCACAAAGCAGCTCCCAAAAAATCTTTGAGGTGGGACTCCATCTGCCAGCCAGCAAGGGGACTCACGCCTATCCTGAAGAGCTGGCGCCCCAGGAAGGAGCAAGTCCTTACCGTACTCATACACCAGAGCCAAAGCTGGTGGGCTCCAGCTTCACAGAGACCTCACAGCTCCCATGTTCCCACCATGGCAACACCTTCCTTAGGCACAGCAGCAAAGGACTCAGACCTCATAACCCCTTGCAGAGGGAAGCTTCAGCAGCATGGCCAGGCCCCTGCCCATCCCTGTGCCAGGGATAAGGCAAAATCATTAAATGGTGAGGTCACTGCAGGCCCAAATGTGCACTTTAGCATGGATTTATCCTGCTTAACTTTAACATCTCCACAGTTAATGGAGGAAAACAAGTGACTCCTCGGGAGTGTCCTGACCTGAGGCCGACCGCATGGACCTCTAAAGGTGCATTCTTCACTACAGAGGAGATGCTGCTCCTCATTTTGGCACAGCATGCGCTGCTACTTCAGCTCTGGGACGACAGCTCTGAAGCACAAAGTCTTCTGCTGACCCAGTGAGACCAAAACAGGCCTGTGACCCCCTCCTGGCATCAGCTAGCCAGGCCATCACTTCACCAAGTAGTTGTCTCCATGGCTCAGTTGTCCTAAACCTGCCCAGGTGGCTGCTTCTGGGGCTCCAACAGAGAGGGACACAGCAGCAGTTGGACCCAGCAGAGGCTGATCTATTTTGAAGGGCCTCACTACCCCTTTTCCGTGGCACCTCTGAGATTCAGGAGGAGAGACAGTTGCAGAGTGCACTCACCTGAGACACCTGCACTGGGGAGGGCTCCCTCCGCCGCCCACCACCGATGGGCGTTACAGAAGAGGCAGGTTTTCCCCAGCATTTCCCACCCTTCAGCCTGTTGCAAATCATGTTGTGTATCAGCAGCTCCACCCAAATCCCTGCCAACATCCAAACATCTGCAACTCCTTAGTATGCGGCATTCCCTTTCTTTGTTTCATTGGTGCTGCTGGAGTTAGCCTTCCCGCTCCCCCGGATGCAGCCTCCCATCCACCACCCAGCATCTTCTCTGCATGCGGTGGCTGCTCACAGGTGGGTGTGCTGCCTCCTGGCTCCGCAAGCATTAATGCAGCTCAGCTGCAGGCACCCGACCATCGGCTCATGCCCTTTCCTCGCATGGTCCTTTTCATTTTTCTGATGAGCTGGTTTTCCATGAATTTTGGAGCTCTTGCAGACTGTTTAAGCTGCCGCTGCTCAGTGTGGAGAAGCACACCCTCTGTCAACAGCTGGTGGAAGGAGTCAGAGGACCTTCTCCCTGTCTTCTGTGCTCCTGGTGGCAGCGCTCAGCTCCTTCTCCCCACCTTCCATGCTTCCGGTGGCAGCAGCCAGCTCTTTCCCTCCCTTCTTGTTGAGGTCCATCCATCCCATGGAGGCTGGACATCCCCCTGCAGAAAAACAGCTACTGGCACGGTCATACTTGCAAGAAAGCACCTTTCCTTGGGCCCACGCACTATGCCGTGCCATGCCATGCCATGCCATGCCCATAGCTAACTCCCCACTCTCTCCTCTCTCACTGCTTTTCCTCCACTAAGCAAATTCTCCTTAAAAATACCTTCTGCCCTGTTTACACCTGTGCTGGCTCGGGGAAGGGTAGGAATGTGCCGTTGCAGGTCGCCCAGGCTGCCCCAGCTGGAGCACGGCCAAGCACGGGGACCAGAGCCTGCCCTCCCTGGCTGCAGAGCAGGAGCACGGAGTCGGAAAAAATGACGTGGGAGGTTTTCCATTGGACGACACTCCTTCCCTACTCAGTGTTCAGGGCTGGAAAGCTCTCAGAAAGTGAAAGGGGTCGACACTTTTGCTGGCAGCGGGGTTCAGCAGGGGTCAGGGCTAATCCAAGCAGAGCTGACGGGAGGGGAGGGAGGTGGCGGGGGGAGTCAAGCATTGACGCGCTGAGAGGTAAAAGCTGTGTCAGACACTCCCAGGAGGGAGGAAACAAATGTATAATCAAAACAAAACCGGCTGGGGCTCGCGTGGTTGATGGTGGGTCTCCAGGGGGCTCAAATTTTATATTCAGCTGCTGCGGAGGGCATGGGGGGAAAGCGGGGCTGGGGGTGGTGTTGTGGGGCCATGGTGGCCTCACCCACCTTGCAGGCAATGAGGTATCTGCCCAGCCTCAAACGCATCAAGATGCCCAATAGTACCCAGATCAGCCTGTGGATGCTCAAGGCTCGTCTTAGGTCCCATCTCCAAGGAATGGCCGGGCAGGAGATCAGGCTGACAGACATCGTGTCTGGGTGTCGTGTTAGGACTGCTGTGACATCCCAGAAACACTCCTGCTCCCCTGCCCTGTGTTTGCACAAAGTTCCAGGCCCTGGAAACACAGCCACCAAGCAAAGCTCAGCACCCCAGGAGGAGCAGAGACCAGGTGCAACTCACCAAAACCCGAGCTGTGGCTCTCTGGGCAGCTCTCACCCTGCCAGCCGCGCTACGCTGCTCCCACCCTGGCTGGAGACAGCGTTGGAGCAGTCCTGCTGGGGTCCTGGGGGTCCCAGGGGAACCACACCGCTCCGTGCTCGGGTCAACACAGGATCCAGGGCACCACACACGTGCAGAGCACCGGCATGCATCTAGAGCCAAGGGGAGCTCTTTGCCTGCCAGTACATGATTGACTCAACGTTGAGTCTTAGGCACAAGTCCAAGCCGTGTGATGATACTAAGCAGTGTCTGATAATAAAATCAGCACCAGACAGCAGAGCCCATTTGTTTCAGATCAAGGGGATTACCAAGATTTTTACAGGTTTGCTAACAAACAGTGGGGTATTTGTGTGGAGTTGTCTGGGCCAAATCCATCTTTCATCCAGAAGTCTCCCCACAGCTCTGACACTGGGAGCTGGGGGAGCTGAGCATCTCCTTTTTTTCAGGCATGCCTTTTGTTCATCTAAACAGGATGCAGGACTGAAAAACACATCGAAACCTCTCAGCAAAAGCTGGCCAAAAATGCGTGTCTTTCTAGCGCTTTTGAATCGGATTGGTTTGGGTATTATTTTTTAACACAGGGGATTGAAATAATTCATTTCTAAAAAAAAAAAGGGGAGTGCATAGGCAATGTGAGGTTAGGGGCACGCAGGTGCAGAAGGGCACGTGCGTGTCCTGTTCCTCCAGCCCTGGGCAGTCCCCTGGGACAGGGTCCACATCTGCAGTGTTGGAATTGATGTTCCTCACCGAGTTCCCAGCCCTGACCCATCCATTACTCTGGTTTCCAGCCTTTCTTTTAATGTATCTTAAAGTTTCTATGTCTTCAGGCCATGCTACTAGCACATTTTCTCCACGGTGGTGGCAGCTCAAGCCTTCCTTTTCCCTGCCAACCACCCCCAACCAAGCAAAGTGGAAGCCCCCCAAGCACTGTGACTCCAAAAGCCCTGAGGAGAAACATCCTGTCGCACAGGACTCGGGGAGGACAGTCTGGCAGGGCTGCAGTGCAACGTCATGGCATCCAGCTCTCTGATGGATCAGTTGGAGGAGATGTGGGATGCACCAAGGGCTGTCAGAGTCACACCACCATCCTTTAAATCAATCCCTGCCCCAGTATCCCCAGTATCATTGATAAATCCAGGAGGAAATGCGCTGTTGATGGGTCTGGGAGCAGCCCTGAACAGCTGTCGGGGGACGGCACAATGGCACAGACTGGTGAAGCTTTATAATTGCAGTTTCTCCATACAGATTGCCCTGGGTTTGAATCACCACCAAGCCTCTCGCTGCAGCCATCTCCTCCCAGTCCCCACAGGTGGTGGGGGGGTGACAATGTCCGTTTCACAGACAGGGTCTGAGCCCAGCAGGGACCTTTGCCCGCTCGACGGCAAGACATGGTGGGACAGCGGGGAGTCTCAGCAGAGCGGCGTCTGGCCAAGGAGCACACGCAGGAGCAGCCATCCTCGGGAGGTCTCTGAGATGGAGGTGAAGGGGGTCTGAAACAGAGGGGGATGGGACGGGGGGGCTGCTCTTGCACTGACCTGCCGACAAGCTGCCTCTCTGGGGCTCGATGCCCCTCCAGGGACCCTTCCCGCGGGGAGCAGCGCAGCATCTCCCACTTGCCCCATGGGGTGTGCAGTGTCCCTGACCCCCTGTGCCCAAACTGGCAGAGGCCCCTCCCGGCACAGCCCTTGGGGAGCCCTTTCTTAGGGCATGTTCTCCCCCAAGAGCGTGGCAGAGCCAAGGCTGCCAACTGCACGGCATCTGAGGGGTTAAGAAAACCAAACCTGCCACAAGAGATTTGAGCAGAAACTCCACTACAGACCTTGAAATCCTGTTAATTGATGCCACACATGTGCTGCATTTAACCTCTGCCCTTTGCTGTAATAGTTTACACAAGTGGCACGAAGGCCGATGTCTCCTGATGCGCGGGGGCGGTCTGCGCAAGCCTGAACCCGCTGCGATCGCACCGGGCATCCTCTGAGCGAGGGTCACCTCCTCGGTGCCCAGCTCCTCCATCCCAAAGGCACTCACGAGCTCTTCGACAGGCGTTTCAGCTCACAAGCCCTTGCGCAGGAATCAGCCGCTGTTTGTGGGCAAAGAAAGAGTTCATGCGTAATTATTCAGTTATTTCCAATAAAACCCTTGCCACAGTCTCTGGGGTGAATGCCGTTCTTCCAGCTGGTGCCCCGGCAAGCAGTGTCCCCATCCCGCTGGGTCTCACCCAGGCATGGAGAGAGGAGCTACTGCTGCTCGTGGTTAACACCAAGAGTGTGGAACCGGCATCTTCCCAGCTCTGCTGATGGCGAGGTTTGGTTTTTTTGCTCGGGAAAGAAATTGTGGAGTCAAGACTGAAAAAAAAAAGAAAAGATCAAAAGAGTTACAGACATTGTTAACCCCTATTATAGCCAGGAAAAGGACAGAGTAAACAAGTCCTCCCAGGTTTATCCATCTTAAAAACACCCAAGTAGGCAAAAAATTAAAAAAGAAGAACCTTATAACTCCTACCCAATACGGGTCATGCTTCAAATCAGATTGTTCCCTTCTAGTGCCAAGGCTTCAAGGGTTGGACACAAGAGAGGTTTGTTCTGGCAGCGGGGCACCAGACAAGGTCCCCAGCACAAGGCAGGAGACGCCAGGACTTGCTGCCACTGGGGAAAGTCCAGGGCCATGGGGACTTGCAGAGTTAGCAGTGGTGATGCTCTGCATGCTTGTTCCTCAACCTCAGGAGCTGATACCTCACCCAGGATGACAGTGCGCCATTAACACGGGAGCCATTACAGTGGGAGTGAAATCCCGGTTGACACATCGGCAGGTATGTGGTGGATCCACCAGACTCCCCAGACTGGTTCAGTCAAGATCCAGCACTCTTGGGCCACCAGGGTCGTGCCAGCACCAAGAGCCAGCCCATCAGCCTTCCAGCCATGAAGTATACTTATACTATTACAGCAGTATAGCTAACCATGGACAACTCAGAGGTGGATTTATACCACGCCTTTTTTCATCGACACTCTTATTACCATCCTGTCTTCACCAATCAAGTGATTCAGGGCCATGACCAAGGTCTCAGATGAAGAAGGAACTGACACTGTTCCATATATTCCAGTGTAATAGCAGCCCTCGACACTGGGCGCTGTGGAGGTAAGAGCTTCTGGAGGCAGGAGAGCAAGCACTATTATCTACTCCCATTCCTATTTGTCCATCAGCTCCCAGGAAAATCTTTTCTGGTAGAGCCATAGGGCAGGCAGAAGCTGCACCACACAACAAGCATCTGTCTGCCACGGCTGAGATTCACTCCAACCCACAACCGCCTCTCACTCACAAACTGCTCCATCAAAGACAACTCCTAAAGGTTGCCCTTCAATTCATACCAAAAGATGGAAACAAAAACATCAGTTCAAAAGTGTTCATTTTTCTTCCTCTTGGGAAGATTAAAACGAGAGGTCAGATCTCCTTTCACTGTTTCTGCTTTCCCTCCACAGACCATGGGGGACTGGCACAGAGAATCCTGACACTGGTGGAAAGATGCGCTCCAGAAGAGAACCGACCCCTCCATGTTCTTCCAACCAGCTGTAATTTTAAACCCGGTAACGCTGAAGGGCCTATTGTATTTCAGAATATTTGTGATCAACCAGGCACCTGGCAATCAGAACATTTGTGGGGACAGGGAGGACCGTCCTGGGTGAAGCAGCGGACACAAGGCAAGGTGTGACAGCACAAGGGGTTTCTCAGAGGTGCTTTGGGCCAGGCTTTCATCAGCCCATCACCTCTGACAAAGCCAGACCTCCCAAGAGACCAGAGCCCATCAAACTAAAGGCTGGATCTTCAGTAGCTCCTGCTTGGATGTGTGTGACCGGAGTTTTGGGCAGTGGCAGCGCAAGGGGAACAGGACCTCTCGCCGGTGCCGCCTCCGGGTGGGAAACCATCTGAGAGTGGCTGCCAGCGCTGCTTGCCTTTGACATCATGAGAGGGAGACGAAGCAGAGAACCTCACCCCTTGCTAATCAGCCAGGCCCTTGTTTTATCTTCAAATGTTCCTGCACGCAGCCATTAAATCTGCCCAGCCAATATCCCAGAGACGATTCTCTTTGAACGGCCGCTTTGTCTGGTAACTTTATTTACACTTTTGATGCCAATGTTTATCCACTCTTTAAAAAGCTATTCAGAGCGTCTCCCAAATTAACTTCAGATGTGAGAGCAATGGGAACATTCCCTACATCATATTTCATACACTTTCGTGTTATTTAATTCTTGGAAACTCTTTTTTTTAAATATAAAAATATTTTTTAAAAAATCTCCAAGGTTTTGGAGAGTATAACCTCTCCCTGTGTGGTCTGCAAATTCTGGCTGTAAAGCTCTTTCCTAAAGTTCACAAACTCCATTATAAATCGTCTCCTTATCTTGCTTATCGGGTTTCTGCTTTCACTGACATACATCCTGGATAAGAAAATGTTCCAAGTGGCCTCCACCACCAACAGGCCTCCTCCACTGGCAAGAGGATGACTGGCACGAATGCCCAGAGGAGGTGGCAATGGGGTGGGGTGGGATGGGATGGGATGAATGGGATACGGGGTGGGATGGGGTGAGTGGAATGGAATGAGTGGGATGGGATGAGTGGGATAGGATGAGTGGGATGGGATGGGGTAGGATGGGATAAAATTGAGCTGAGCTGAGATGAGATGAGCTGAACTGAGATGAGATGAGATCAGACCAGACCAGACCAGACCAGACCAGACAAGAGCACTTGCCTTTCCCCATTTCACCACAAATCTTTCCTCAGATTTCAACCTTTTCCCTTGAGATGCTGCCCAGTGACAGGACAAGAGGTAATGGGCACAAACTTGAGCATAGGAAGTTCCATCTCAACATGAGGAGGAACTTCTTTACTTTGAGGGTGGCAGAGCCCTGAAACAGGCTGCCCAGAGAGGTGGTGGAGTCTCCGTCTCTGGAGACATTCAAAACCTGCCTGGACGTGTTCCTGTGCAACCTGCTCTAAGGTGACCCTGCTCTGGCAGGGGGGTTGGACTAGATGATTTCCAGAGGTCCCTTCCAACCCTATGATTCTATGATTCTATGATTCTATGAGATGGCTTAGGAAAAGGAAACTAACTTTCTGCACAGGAAAAAGAAGCCCAGAGCAGCCTGGTACTCGCAGGTCTCACTGAAGATCCATGGCCAAGTCCCTGGAGGGTAGGGGCAGGCCACCAGATCTGCTCTGCATGGAAGGAGCTGCAGTGGCCCAGCAGACTCAAGCCCCAGGAGGTGGCTGCACCATCAGCGCCTGGAGCCAACATGTGTGCCCATGAAGGTTTGTGCATTGACTCTTCCAGCGGGACTAGCTGGAGCTGGAAGAAGGCACCACCTACAGCCAGGATTAGTCTCTCCTTTTCCGTACCCCACCCCCCTGGTCTGGTACGGATCAGGCCTTAGGCAAGCAGGTTCCTCCACTCACCAGTGAAGACCCTTGGCAGCCACCATTGTGTAGACTGCGAGGGTCGCCCAGGAAGCTGCAGCAGAGCTGGCAACACAACCGGCTCCCAGACAGAAGGAGTCACTGCCTCCGGTCAGGTCTTGGGCTGTGGCTTTGCAGCTGTGAGAGAAGTTAAAAGGTCTCATCCCAAGGGGGTAATTTTCAGAAAAATCCAGTAGGCAGCTGGAGACAGCCTCCAAAACCAGCCGGCAGAGCTGAAAATCCTGCCTGAATGCAGGTATTTCATCAGCAGCCGGCTGACGGTCCCTATGGCAGATGGGCTCCTCCCTGCCCGCAGCCTGGGGTGTCCAGCTGAGGAAGCTAGGCAGCCAAAGGACATGGGGCAGATCCGAAAAGGCAGACTGTTCCTGCTGCCGGGCCAAGCCGGAGCGGTGTCCGATGAAAACCGCTGCATCTCCTGGGACACTGCAGCTGCAAAGAAACCTCTGGACAGGACTAAGAAGGACCTGATGACAGCAAAGGGCTTGGACAGAGAAGAGGGAATTCGAGACACTGTATTATTTGGACTCATTAGCAAGCAAGTCTTCCATGCGGTTAACACCCGCCCTGCTCCAGTGCCAGGACCCAGTGTGCCAGACAAATCCATTCCCGACCTTAAAAAAAAAAAATGGGGTCTGGGAAAATGGAGGGTGGCTTTATCACCAGCCCTGCAGCCACGGCAGTGCCAGCTCCCTGGCAGGGGGTGTCCGCGGGGTCCCCCCAGGAGAAGGCAAGGCTGCGCCTCGCGTGGCGGGACGCAGGGTGGCATCCTGCCGGCTACGGACCAGTGCAGCCCATCCCTGAGCGCCTCGCCCCAGGCATCCCAGCAGGGACAGAGGTGTCCACGGGGTCAGCTGGGGTGGGAGGAGAGCCAAGAGGGACACAGGGGAGGCTGCCACACTAACCCTGGCACAGCCGGGCATCCAGGTGAGACCGCGGGAAGGGTTTGTCACCTTCCCTGGGTGGCAGGGGCACAGAAGGGCTGGTACTGTATCCTCCTGGCAGGCTCAGAGACATCCATTATTTATAGAGCACTTGGGGATGCTCAGAAGCGAGGCGCCACACAAGCACGAAATGTCATTACAAAGGATATGATTTAAGGCCGGGCGGGGCCGGGAGGGGAGGGGGATCCAGTTTGCGTGGAAGACTATACAAAATAAATCCTGTCCGAAAGGCTTCCCGCCTCCGCAGCAGAAAGCAGAGCTGTATCAGCCGGCCTGTCTCCCGTGCTCTCCTTCTTCCTTTTACAGGCATGAAGAGATTTTTTTTCGCTCATCTTTGCTGCAAGAGTTGCTGGGTCCCGCCAGCTGATCCATGGCCAAGGGGAATATCAAGGGAGGGGGGAGAACGAAGGGATCCAGCTCTCCTCCAAGGTGGGACCTCCGCAGCCATGTCCGCACTCAACCAGGCGACCTGCAGGGTCACCAGAGGGATGAGGGCTTTGGAGGGATGCAGTGCAGGCACCACTGGCCACGTGCACCAGCCGGGAGAGGCCGCAGGAGAAGGAAAGCTGGTGAGCCAGAAGCCATGTCTCCAGTGTGCAACCGCTCCGCTCTTCCCAGCACAGCCAGGCTCCGAGCTCCTCCGCCCAGCCCCGGGCTGCCCTCGCCCCGGGTGCCCATGGCCGCACATCTACTCCCACTGCCGCTCTCAGCCCAGACCTCTGCTCAGAGGGCAATCTCACCAGCTCTCCCCTTCCCATTTCCAGTGACAACACCCAGCCGCGCTGTCGGCACTGTCTGCGCCGCACAGCGTAACAGTATACATCTGCCAGCCAACATCGCCGCCGCTGGGCGAAGAGCTCCGGAGAAGCTGCAGGAAGAGCATCGCTCAAGCCCTCAGCTGTCGTGGATGTGCATATATGGGCAGGATACGGTCACTGAGAGTGACCAGTGAACCATCGGCAGAGGGGAGGCAATGGGGAGACCCGGGCCGGTGCCTTACTGCTGGGGCAGACCTCGCTGGTGCAGCTGAAGAGATGTCCAGGTGCCCTCCCTGCCCCTCTGCCAGAGTCCCAACGCGCCGCAGACCATGTCCATCCCTCGCCAGGGCCCCATGGTGGCCAGGTGGGGGTCCCGGGGTGGCAGCAGTGTGCTCGGGGCTCACCGGCCCATATCTCAGCCCCACCAGAGGCCAGAGATGCCCTGGGTCAGGACTTGGCCCCACACGGCCACCAGAGCAGGAGCAAACCGAAACAGGGCTCCAGTCAGCAGGAATCCCACCCCCGAGACTTCTGTCTTTGGCTGGACATGGGACAAAAGGAAATTGTGGCCAGAAGGGTTTGCCAAAAAGCATTACTTTTTTTTATTTTAGGGGAAAATTTCAAAATGAAAAGTCCTCATTTTCAGCTTTCCCGTGAATTCTTCCCTCTTCCCTGACCCAGGGCAGGTAAGCGGCCAACTGCTGTTTCCACAGGAAAAGAAATCTCCTCCTCTCCCCTTTCCCTTGCATTTTCCAGGAAGGAGAAGAAGAAACTCAAGATAAAGCCAGAGGAAAGGGAAGCCCATTGAAATAAATTAGCCCGCAGCAAACTCATGGGGTAATGTTAAATGAGCAAACAATAGTTTGCTGCTCTTAAATTTCAAACCGAACTTGCTCTGCAGAGGACGGGGATCTCCATCCCCACTGAAGTCCAGGCAAAAGAAGAGGAGGTCCTCTTTGGCTTGTCTTGGTGACGCCACTTAAAGCCCTTCGCGGCCCCTTCCCACAGCTGCCTGGTCTCCACCTTTCACCACGGAGAAGGGGAACCCTTTTCCCGGGAGAGCTGCCCCAAGGTCTGGATCATTTTCTTTCTCCACTGGCTCTGAAGGAGGGTGAGGAGATACAGCTCCAAGCCCGGATACCTCTGTGATTTGGCCTTAAGTCAAGCAAGGCAAACCCTGGCCTGCAGGCAGCTTTAACGAGGAATTTGCGACCCTAATTAGAAAAATAAGGGCAAATTCACGCAACATATAAATATAAAACAAAGGTTGAGTATAAAGATTCAGGGTCTAGAGAGGAGCAAAACCAAAGAGGCCCCAAAGTTTCCGAGTTCCTGTTGGCTTTGGAGAGGGGTCCGCGCCTGGGGAAGTTCAAGCTTCTCCAGATCTCCAGGGTCTGAAAAACCTGTGACGAGGCTCTCCAGTGAGCAGGCTTGCTCCCACGGTTTCCGGCATTTCCTAGTGTGGGAAGGTCTGGGAAACACTGCAAGAACAGCCTTTTGCGAAGTATTTTGGCACCTTTGCTTCCAACGGGATGCAGAAAGTACAAAGGCTGCAAAACCTAAAGAAAAAATAGGGGGAGGGGGGCTAAATGAAGGTTTTCAAGCATTAGCAAGTTTGACTTGGGGGTGGTTCAAGTTGGAGGTGAAAGTTTGGGCGAGGTGCTCATTCTCCTTGAATCAGAGGAGCCGTATTTATTCTAACAATCACACGACGGAGCCGCAGGAAGCTGAGGATCAAGAGGCAGCTGTCGAGGGGCAGGGACTCGTACCAGAGCCAGCCCCGGGGCCGGGGCTGCACGCTCTCTCCACCCAGGGCAGCCTGGGGCTGGCAGCTGAGCTGAGCCTCCTGCGAGACATCGGCAGCACAGGCGAGACACCCCGATGTGGGCAAGGAGGTCAGGCACCCCCATGGGAGTGCTGCTTCTCCAGTTCAGCAGCTGGAGATAGTTCCATGCTGACCTGGAGATGGTCCCAGGAATACCAGGTTTCCCTCTGAATCCCTAACAACATGCCTGCTCCCACTGTGGAGCCAGACATGTCCACTGAGAGGTGGCAGCGGGTGGCTGATGCCCCCACACCACCCCAGGGCGCTGCCCGGCCAAGCCGGAGGAGGCACCTGAGCCCCGAGGAGGGTGCTTGGGCTCACCAGGGAGCGGGGCAGCAGGGCAGGGGAAAGGATGGGGACCGGGTGTTGCACTCACAGCTAGCACCATCCCCCTCCGAGTGGCTCTGGGGAGTTTTGAAATTCTCCAACAATGGAAAATTCCTTCCTCTCTCCCTCAACAAAAAAAAAAACAAAAATCAAAAAAACTTGCTTTGGGCAAACTGAAACATTTTTGCACCACTTCCGACTTTCCTTGATTTTGGCTTTTCCGTTTTGCCTTAGACAACATGATGCAACAGCAAATTATAACAAAGCATCATTTTTTCCCAAACTCACACTGGAAATGGCCTGTCCTGAATCTGCTGAATGGAGATGTGCTGACACTGCCAGAAAAAGAAAAAAAAAAAGGAA
>VYZM01002864.1:546129-586274 GCA_013398915.1 Dromas ardeola
AGGTCCCAAACCGAAATCCATGCAGCTTCCCAGAGCTCAACCACATCGTCCCTGCTCGACACCACATCCTCCCATCAACATTTCGCTGACCAGCTGCACTTACAGCACTTCTCTCCTTCTGAACCACCATATCAGCATCCCTTATTCTGCTGTTTAGCCAGAGGCCATGCTCTGACCTCCTCCACATCCCCTAATTATTATAGAATCATAGAATAGAATCATAGAATGTGTTGGGTTGGAAAGGACGTTTAAAGGCCATCTAGTCCAATCCCCTGCAGTGAGCAGGGACATCTTCAACTAGATCAGGTTGCTCAGAGCCTCATCCAGCCTGGCCTTGGATGTCTCCAGGGATGGGGCCTCCACCACCTCTCTGGGCAGCCTGGGCCAGTGTCTCACCACCCTCAGTGTAAAGAACTTCTTCCTAACGCCTAATCTAAGCCTGCCCTGCTCTAGTTTAAAACCATTGCCCCTCGTCCTATCGCTACATGCCCTTGCAAACAGCCCCTCCCCAGCTTTCCTGTAGGCCCCCTTTAGGGACTGGAAGGCCGCTATAAGGTCTCCCCGGAGCCTTCTCTTCTCCAGGCTGAACACCCCCAACTCTCCCAGCCTGTCCTCATAGCAGAGGGGCTCCAGCCCTCGGATCATCTTCGTGGCCTCCTCTGGACCCGCCCCAACAGGTCCATGTCCTTCTTGTGCTGAGGGCCCCAGAGCTGGACACAGTATATTGGCTGTCTTACGCTTTGTGCTCACAAGGTTTTGAGAAGCAGACTTGCATATGTGTAAGAGTTGCTTGACAGAGCTCAGCGCCTCTGCAAAGACAGAACCGGCATCCCCGTTTTGCAGACAGCAAGCCAAGTCAAGGATGAAGGTTGCTCGTGGTTGGCATGGCTGCCCCAGCACCGCCATCACACCTCACTGGGAATAGCTGGAAACAAGATTGGAGGGTTTCGCAGGTCCCCAGTGGAAGTTGCAGCTGAGCCTGGTAAAGGACTCGTCCCCACGGTCCAACGTGGCCCCAGGACGTCTAGGATGGTCCAGTCTGAAGCCCCCAGTCCATCCCAAAGCCATACTTTCCACCAGCGCCAAGATGCCACAGCTGGAGCCCTACACAAGCAGGCGATGCAAGAGCATCCCTAAAAAGACCTGTAGGCTGGGAAGAGCCTCTCCCAGCCTGCTCTGCTCGGCAAACCCAGTGCCAGTCCCTCCCCGTACAGTAGCACCCCATTCTTCAGAAGGCTTTGAATAGGGAAGAAAACAACTTATGTGATCCAAATTACAAAAACAAAGCCCAAACAAAGGCCGTAAAATCTAACAATTAACAGAGCAAATAAGCTGAACGCCCATTAGGTTGCACATATTAGGTAATGACAAGTAATTCGCAATAACCACTTCTGAATGGACTTCGCCCAATATGCATTTAATTAGGGTTTAATAAAGCAACAGCATGTTCTTAAAGGCCAATTAGAAACATATTGACTGAGGTTTAGAAGCTATGTAATAGATGCCTGTAGGAACCAGATACGTGCTGATTACATAGCTATTAATCCTCAATAAAGGGTCTAATAATCATTTTGTGCTTCAGGAGCAGGCAGCTGCTTTATTAAATCTTAATGAAACGCATACTTGGGAGCTTTCCTTCAAAGCCAGCCCGCGTGAGGAAGATGGGCGGCTTAGAAGTGGCAGTCTGCTGAGAGAAAAGACCCCCTCCTCGTCACCACCTCTGCCACCGCTGCGGCGGGCTTGGGGCCAGCTCCGTCCCCGGAGCAGCTGGGATGGCGAGAGCTGATTCCTGATGGGAGCAAGAGATCTCTGGATCTGGGAGCACCCCGAGACTTTTTATTCTGCGCTGAGCCTTTGCTCGCATGGGGAAACTTCTCCGTGAATTGGAGCATCCAGCGGATTCACGGCTCCATGTCCGGAGCATCCCTGCGCAGCTCACACCAGTGCTCCGGGCAGGAGAGGAGATCGGCGGGGTGCTGCCACACGCCATGAGGAGCAGCTTAGCCACTTCTCCAGGAATTCACCTCCTGCCTGGATTCACGGCTGCCCAAAAAGGAGCCAGACTGAAGGGAGCTCACTCACACCATCACCCAGAGAGGAGCTGGTCTGATCTGGGCTTGGGCCGGCCAGGTGGTGGCTTCTTGCCACATAACCTGTAGGATTGGAGGTTGGTCTAAAACCTGCCAAACCATTACCAAGTCCCCATGGACACACCTGGACAAGCTGTGCCCAGGCCTTTCCACCACAACTCTGTCGGAAAGCCAGCAAAATGGCATGGCGGACTTAAAAACTGTCAGATTGCAAAAACTTTTCATAAACACCCATCTGTTTCTTCACCTTCTGGTTTCCCAGCCCTCTGACTCAGGGGTTTGGGTTTTCCACAGTGGCTGGAGACTCCAGCAACTGCAGTTGCGATGCAGCCGCACTTCACCCCGACTCTGCCCTGGAGATGGAGGTGTGCCTGGTCCTCACCCCAAAACATCCAGGAGCAGAGACCACCCCAAGGCAGCAGCTGGTTGTCAGATAAGAGTTGCCAGCCCATCATCCTCCTCTGCCCAGGAGGACGAAGGCACAGCAAGCCAGAGCTGGTGCGACGGGGCCAGCGCAGCACCCAGGGACGGATCCAAACCCCACGGCCATAAGTGACATGGTCCGGCAGCATGAGGCCCTTGCACAGTGCTGCCCACCAGTTCGGACTGGGGCTGGAAGGTGCAGGTCCCAGTGGGGTCCTGTCTCAGGCCAAGCCTGGCTCCTAATTAGCAGCCCTTGTTAACCCTTCAGGATCTCAGCGGTGGAGCGGCAACCTGACGCCTTGCCAAGGAGGTGCCCAGGCACAGGGCACTGTGGGGGCTCCATGCGCTCACCCCCACTGCACCACCCCGGGTGTGGGTCCAAGACCGGGCAGTGGGTGCTTGGTGCTGAATTTCACAGGGAAGAAGCCAAAAGCCAGGACAAGCCATGGGAAGAGCAGCAGTAGCCACAGGCACAAGCAGCCCAGGGGTGAGAGGTGATGGGGACCAGCACGGGTGGGCTGTGCAGTGGCCCCTGCAGCACCAAGCTTGCTCCCCTGGCAGCGGGAACAGGTAAAGCAGGGAGAACACCCAGGATACTCACAGGACAATCCACATATGCTGCCCTTTTGAAAGCTCTCTGTGGTGTTATACTCTAATTAGCCCAATTAAACAGAGCTCTGCCCCACAGGGCTGGCTGCTCGCTGGCTCCCATGCCGGGCCGGTGCTCGCCCAGGCAGCACCCCCAAGTCCTCCTCCCGGCTGGGGGGCTCTGCGGCTGGGGAGCAGCTTGGGGGGCAGTGCCCCACCTGCCCGTGGTGCTGAGGAGGGCACCCCGGGAGCCCCCGGATTCATGATAGGGCTGCCTCCACCTGCCTCTTCTGCCCCCGACCACCACTTGCTCCCCTGACCTGCAGAGCCCCCACCCCAGCTCGTACATGGCACCCTCCATTCCAGGGCACCAGTGTCCCCGCTTCGCCCAGACCCTGTGCCACCATCCCAGCCCCATGCGGGCATCACTCCTGGTGCCCACCTGCAACCACAGCAGGCATCCCGTGAGGACCAGCACCCAAGCATCCTTCATCTTATCACCATGCACACCTTCGGGGGTACCTGAACCCCCAGGATCTATGTTCCCCAAAACGCCAAGACCGTCCCCTCCCACACCAACAGCTTCCCTGATCAAAATTCTCAAAAAAAGGCATCACGATGGGCCATAAGCAGGGTGCCGGGGGGTGCCTGCGGGCAGCTCTGAGCCAGGGAGCAGCTGGTTCGCGTTAGGTGCTGCTGGGCCTCGCCTCACCACAGATGGACAAAATTGTAACATCTCCTGTGTTATTAATTAATGTGTTTTCACAAAAAATGGAAACTTCTTTCCAACCTCGAGGAGGAGTTAATCTGCTCCACAAACTGGCCCTACCAAGAGCCCGAGCCGGGGCAGCAGCCTGCAGGGACAGACAGTCTCCAGGGAAATAAAGAGACAAGGCATTCCATTACTATTGTTTCTCCCAGAAAAGAAAAGCTGGACCTGGCCAGGGTGCAGATCACTCCCACCTGCCCATCTGTGCCTCTGCGTGCCCTCCCAGATCAGCACCCTGCTGCCTCATGGGGATGGAGAGCCTCAGCGGTGGTTCCTGGTGAGACCCCACAAGTGAGATGAAGAGCTGGGAACTCCCCTCTTCTCACGGGTAAAATACGAACTTAATCATAGACACCCACTTTTTAGCATCTTCTCTGCATTGGGGAACTATGCTGGAGAAAGATACCCTGGGTGACTCACAGGCTCTGGTTGTTACCACCATCAGCAGTCTTCGGGTGGTCCTTCCCATCCAACCACAGGCAGCTGAACTCCACGCTGCTCTGCTGATTAGCTCAGAGCAGAGACCCCTTGGCCGGGCAGAGGTGCCCACGGCTGGCACAGCCTCTCCCCATTTTCAGGACATCCCGCTCTTCTCATTCAGCCAAACCTGGTTTGCCCACCACGTTGCTGGTCAGCAGTTTTCTAGTGGAAAATACAGCTTCTGCAAAAGTAATGTTTTCCCCGCAAGAAAGTTCAGGTTTTCTCCCAAAGGCCAACCCCCAGGCTTGTTTAGCCGAACCGGAATGGTTTGAGGTCAGCTTGACATGAAACCTCCCGTCACACATCACAGTTTGCTGTCGTGGACCCTGAGTCCCACCGAGAGCCCAGGCCCCCGTGAAGCTCGGTAGAGGGAGAAGAGCAGCGGCTGGTGATGCCCCACCAGCTCAAGAGGCCAGGGGCAGGCATGAGGGAGCTGAAAATGGAGTTTGCTGAATTGAGCAGTTTTGTCCTTATTTGTTTTATTTCTTTTTGGAACTTTCCATCCCACAGAGGATTTTAACAAGTTGATTTTTCCACCCTCTTGAGGACAAAAACAAATTCTGAAATATCACAATTTCCACAAGGGCAAAACTCATGATTTTCAGCCACTTTCTCCCAAGACCTTACCCCAGCAGCTCTGCCAGGAGGCCCCAGTCACCCACGCAGAAGATACCCACATACATACATGTCTGGTTTGCAGCCCCTTCCCCAGGAAGGTGTTGTGGGTGTTCAATAAGGCATGAGCCCACAGCATCTCATCAGGGCCATTGCGTGGTCCCCCCTCCCAGCCCGGCCACAGCATCAGAGCCAAACACCAGTGCCATCCCCACCAGCTTTTGCTGAGCCCATGGGAGGACGACCCATGGGAATTGCAGGGTGCACAAGGTAGGGCAAGAAGGACAATCATGCATGTTTGGGACATGCTGAAGATAATGACCTCAGGAAAAATACAGAGGCAACAGGGCTATATTTATTGATGATTCTTGAGGAAAGGACATTTTCTTACACAGAAGAGCCACCAAAAGACCTGCCTGGAAGGCAGGTTTGAGCTTGAGCCCTAGTAGAGGGCACAAGGCAGATGTCTTCAGCAAGGATGCTCTGTACAGGGTCTGCCTTGCCCAATTTCCCTCCCTGTGCCCCATATCCTAGTTGGTTGGGTCCTACATTCAGGAAGGAGAGCGCCAAGAAAAGGCAAGAAAAAGGCTAATTTTATTGGGAGCTCACAGACATGCATTTAGAAACGCCCCACAAGGTTACACCAAAAGGCCCATCTGACTGGGGATGTGTGTCCAGCACTGGCTGATAGTAAATGCTTAGAAGAACTCAAGAGAGACCTTCCCAGGAGCAGTCAGCTACCTTGGGACATCCAAATCACTGTCTTCAACAGCCACCAACACACCAAAATTTCTCTGACCCCTTTTTGAATCCAACATGGTCAAGGGGTGGCATAAAGCAAGCCTGTCTGTTCGCTAGCTCTGAACAAAAACTGCAGCCAAGGAACTGTCACAAGCCGATCCCTGTCCCATGGGGGCTGCTTGCAGAGACGAGACGGGTTTGTCATATGGCAATTAGCTGCAAGGAATCCCCCAAAACCTCCAAAGCGGCTGCTGCTCACTGCCTCTGGCCCTTGCAATAAACTTACTGCTGCTCTCCATTTCAGATGGCCAGCTGTTCCTTATTTCTAGGCCTGTTTCCTTTCTACTAATTAATCAGCTCCAAATGTCTCTCCACGTGCTGTGCCTGACCATGAGACCAGAAACACGGTGTCAGGACACACTTGCCCAGGCCCCCTCGTGACACAGGTGAGGGGCCAGGAGTGCCGGCAGCGGGGCTGGGATGATACTGAGTCGCCACCCTTGTGGCCACCGTGCTGCTCCATGTAGCCAGACCCTGCATTGCTCCAGGTCCAGGGCACAGGCAGCGCTGCCTGTTTGGCAGGGGATGGTGGATGGAGCGTATGGGTGCTGCTCAGCCCGTTGTGCTGACCCCCACTGAAGCATCAGCCCCATCATCATGTACAACTGCAGCTCACCTCCTGGCAGAGCTGGGGCTCAAGTCTCAGGGGGAAAAAATGGGTTCACAAGACAAAAGAAAAGCAAAAGGTGGGTGAAGCACTCTGCAGAGCGGGCCACACCAAGGTCAGTTTGACTTACCCACAGCTGACATATCCTGAGCAGAGCTGCCTGTGCATGGAGCCAGCTGTGGGGAAACATGAACAGGGACTTGTGTCCAGGGCACCAGAGCCAATGGCTGTCCCAGCCCCGAGCGGAGGAGCTGGGACCAGAGGCGCCGCCAACACGCCTGGGCTCTGCTGCTTCAGCTCATGGTCAGACTCCCTTCCCCTTGGAAAAGTTGGAAGGAACCAAATTTTTCTTTTATTGTCTTGGATCTGACTCGCACAGAGAAGGTGCTCCAAGGCCGCCTGTGCCAGGACATTCACAAAGTTTCCCAGCAGAAGAATGAAGCAAAACAAGGGAAAGCTCTTTGATCTTTATGGGCCTGATGCTTTGAGCCAAGGTAGCGGCGAGCATGAAGCTGCACCTCCCATCCAGGTTTGCGATCATTCCTCCAGGCCATGGCCTCAGACAGCAGCACTGAGCCTCTTCCCACTGCCAGAGAGGTCCCGTTGCAGCAGGGCTGACCACAGAGGAGCGCTGGGGACCAGTGCTCTGACCTCGACTCTGACGCTCACCTTGGGCAAGGAAACATGTCTCAGTGCTTTGTTTTCATGAGACAGAAGGGACATCTCCTGGTAAGCCTCTTCCAGGTCTCAGGGTGGGAATCATATTTAAGTGTGCAGTTCCCCCGTGTGTACAGCACATCTGCTACAGACAGCACAGGCTGCTTTGCCACCGTAAAGCTCTGCAGATGGAGGATGCCAACTGAACAACAGGCTTTTTTGCCATTTAGTCCCTTCTGAACCTAAAGGGTCACTTGAGAAATACAAATTGAGATATGGATTTTGAAGATTTCATAGCACCAAGGAGGATTTTGGTGCTGCATTCATTCAACTCTGCTTCAAAACCCCATCTCCCCCAACGATCAGCAGTGGCTAACCTCCAGAAAGGAAAAGGCTGCGATATCCAGCCTGATGGCGTGATCCAGAGGTGGAGAGTCTCCTTGGTACGAGGCTGCAAAATGTAATGTGCCTTGGGCTTCTGCAAGTGAAAGGACGATGAGGAGGCAGGACTGTCACCATGGTAGGAATTCAGGTCCTTCTTTAGGGTCTCAGATCTCCTGTTGCAGCTGTCTCAAGTCTACAGCACTGGAATGCAAATTGGGTGATAAATAGACTTGAGTGGGACTTCCAAGCACACCCTGCCTCCAGGCATGCTGGGGACATTGGGGTCTTCCTGGAAAAGCAGAGGCAGCAGCAAGCCAGGGCCAAAATAACATCCAGAGCAACACAGGCAGGCCTGAGTTAGTTGGGTTGGCCAAGTCCTGAGAGCCGGGTTATGGTTTTGTTGGGACAGTGGTGATTCCCATCCCACCTCATGGCTGAAGCCACAGGGTGGTAGTGCCCTGAGGAAAATGTACCTTCTGATTCTGCTCCCAGAGGTTACGTGGAGCAAGGACAGTTTTCCTTGCACCGCTGAAAGAAGAGGAAACATGTGGAGCATTCGTCATTCATCATGAAGATCCTGTCCGTCACTTGTGCCACTGCATGCGTTAGATCAACCAAAGTAAGGAAGGGCTCCAGACCAGCAAGCCAGCAGCTCTTCATGCAGTAGACATGTCCAAAGAGCCCGAACCTTGGCACATCATATGACACGGGGGCTGCAAGCCCTGGAGCCTCTCTAGAAACCACCCCACACGGAGAGCAGGGCTCTGCCCAATGGAGGGGACTCAGCAGCTACAGCACCAGGGCAAACACCTCATTGGAGCCATCCAACAGAGCCTCCAGTTTCTCCTTCTGCCCATGGCATAGCCCTGCTGAGATCCGCCTCACCGGCAGTGGGCTGCACCCACCAGCATCAGACCCTCCAGCCTGCAGCGTGCCCTGGCCACGTGCCCTGTGCCACCCTGCACCATGGCCCCGCTGCCAGCTTTGCTCCAGCAGCATGTAGGGTTCCAGGACCTCCTCCCACAGATGGCTTTGTTTGCACCAGCCTGAGTTGCTCAACAGGATATTAGCAGCCTGAGCAGCAGACACCCAGCACACAAACCTCCACCGAAGGATTGACACCCTCGGGCATGGGGCTGGCAGCACGTAGCTGCCAGTACCACTCCCCCAGGGTTCTACAAACCCTCCACCAGCCCTCCAAGTCCTCTTGGCACGTGAAGAGCCCTCATCTTCCCCAGGACATGAAAGGACTGATTCAAAGTTGTACTGAACATATTCCCATGTTGCTGCCCAAGGAACCAGTGCGGCTGAGGCCCTCAGACTCGTTGCACCAGTGGCAGCTGCAGAGCAGCCTGTGAGGTGGATGCAGGGGACAGGCAGAGCGTGGCCAGCAGTGGAGCTCGAAATCCCAGCTCTTCCCAGCCCTTCCCAGCACATTGGAGGGAATGTGGGAGCCCCAGCCGGAGGTGAGGGGCGGCTGATGAACGAGGTGATAACACCTCGGCAGATGGCTCCAAAGGCTGCGCCGCACTGGGGGGGTGTAGACAAAACACAGAGGTGAAGCCCAGATGTTTAACTTCAGCATCTGGATGTGATTCCTAAACAGAGACGCTCACATCTGACCATTCTGCCTGAAAATAAATGGTTTGTTTGACCTTCCCCATAGCCCACCCCAATATTTTCTGGGTCTCTCCTAAACACACAGCAGCTGCTCCCTCCTTGCCCGGACCAGCTGTGCCTCAGGCGAGCACCGCAGGCATCGCTGCGGGCACGACAGCAGCCGGGGGTGCCTGGGACATGGCAGCCGGGGGTGCGGGGCAGGGCACAGCTCAGAGCAGTGCCACAAGCCCAGAGGAAAGCCCAGCAGGGTGGAAAACATCCTTCTGCATTGCACCCACCCTGTTCCAAGCTCTCGCTCAGCACATTTTGGAGCAGGACACCAGCCCTGGGTCCCGACCCTGCCCAAGAGCCCAGCTGATGTCTTCCAACTATCAGGTGTCTTCTCCTGCCCTAAAATCCTGTGGGAATGGGGGGCAATGGGACTATGGAGAGGGACTGGTCTGCAACCATATCCAACCTTCACCCATGCAATCCCCACCTGAGACCCACGGGAGCAGCCCAGGTGCCCGAGCACCCCCTCAGCTCAGCCAGGCACCTGGGACCTGGCACAACCTGGGTCTCATTTCACCACAGCGGCATCCCATCACTAACAGCAGGGACCGGCAGCAGGTGGTTTCTAAGCCAAGAAGGGACAAACCTGCTCAACGCCTTGGGAGCACTGGAAAAGCCTGCTTGGGGAGATGGGTCCCCAGGACATGTCGGAGCCAGGCAGTCCCTTTCAGAGAAGATATCTGATCTTGGATCTGAGACACCACACACAGGAGAATCCACCACGCTCCTAATAAGTGGAAATTGTAGGCGTTGTGTGGTGTGGAAGCTGACAATGAAGATAATGATTAGTGATGATGGGCAGTACCAATTAAGGCTAATCTGCCTGATGGCCAAGTCTGAGGGTAGTGCGTGTGACTGATGGTGACAAGTGATGGCAGCTGGAGGAGGCCACAGTGACCACAGAGATGTAAGACAATGCTGGTGGCAGACAGAGCAGACAAGTGGTGACACAGTAATCTGTTACTCGGTTTATTTGTAATCCTGCAGACACATCTGGCACTGAGCGTGCCGCGGTCCTGCACTTCTCCTGACGGATCACGCAGGCAGCACTGGAAGCGAGATCTCTCTCTGCAGCGTCCCACGAGCAGCGTGGGATGCAAAGGAGCGGTGGCATGGTCTGATGTGGCACATCAATAGCTGATACCTCAGTCCGCTCCAGCCTGGCTCTGCCAGCACCCTCCGACTCCGCAAGAGGACCGCAGAGCCGGCAGGGCTGCGCAGGAGGCGTTGGACCCCCCTGCCACAGCAGGACAAGGAGCCCAAGGTCCCACTGAGCCCTGGCAACCAGCTGCCCACCACGGGCCACCCGCCCTGGCACAGCCCCTGCACTAACCGGTCCCCTGGGGCAGGCACAGCTCTGTGCCAGCAGTACAGAGCTCCACGAGCCACCGGGTGGGGCAGCTGGCCAAGAGCGGTGAGCCGGTGCAGCTAGGGTGCCATGGTGGCCAGCCCACGGGGCTATGGGTGCTCCGTGGCCAGTCGTAGCCCAGCCCAGCCCTGGGCACACAGACGGTGTCCCTGTCCCCTCCCACACTGCCTTCAAGTGTCAGACGCTGGCAAGGAGAAGGGACAGAGATGCCCCAGGCAGGAGAAGCACTGGCGCGTCCCAGTGCCGGGGCGGGCAGCGAGTGAAAGCCAGGCTGGGCCCTGGGGGACCGGGGCGATACTTCACACGGGTGAAAAGAAAAGGGTAAAACCTGTCAGCTCGCTGTGATAAGAGCAGTCACACAAAGCAGGCGCCGTTCACAGAGCAATATGTTAACTGTCATGGAGCCTGGCAGCATGACAAGGGCCAGCACCTCATGCCCATCAGATTTACTCTCTGACTGAGGTTAAAGCAGGGCTCTGGTCCAAATGAAGCTGGTGCAGATCAGCCAAAAGCCACCCAAGTAAGACCACAGAGCTACTAGCATTGGTAGGGGGCAAGCAAGCAAGCTGCAGGACTGCTGCTAAAGGTTGAAGCTCTGCAACCCAAGAACTGCACACTGAGGCTGCCAGTTTGGGAGTAGAAAGGCTGGTTTTGTGGCCTCTTACCAGGATAGGTCTCCTCCCACCGGGAACAGGACAGGAGCTCTGCTCGCACTAAGCCATGCCTTCCAGCACCCATCGCCTTTACTGGGGGTCCTTCCCAGCCACGGTGGTGAACCAGCTCTGCACAGGTTCCCCCCTCGGAGGGCTGCCCTGCCCACGCTGCAGCAGACCGCAGTGCGGCTGCATCCACCAGACACTGTCCTCGGCACTTGCTTTTCCAAGATGATCGGGGGGACGTGGCTAACAGAGCTGGGAGTACCCTGGTGGCTCCAGCCCAGGTCGTAAGAGCTCACAGGCAGCATGCTGGCAGCCAGGGACTTGGAAAGGCGGCCAGCAGTGGTGGTACAAGCCCAGGGACAACCTGGCAGCCCACACCACGGTCCTGGCAGGAAGGACCAGTGAAGGACGTGGGCACCAGTGGCATCTGCAGCCCCCATACAACCCTGTCCAGAGGAACACCAGGTCCCCTAGTCTCGTGTCCCTGCAGGCTCAGGATGCTCTCCACAGCAGTGCTGGGGATGAGCAGCGCAGCACAGCAGCACGGGGCTGCTCCCAACCGGAGCAGGAGTTCTCAGAGGGAGGGACATGCCCCAGCACGAGGGCACGGTGGGGCGCTCCCCACTTTCACCCCCCACACACTGATTTTATCACCAGCCTCAAGACTGGGACGCATTTTTGTCTCAATTTTGAATTTGCTCTGGTTTTAATTTGTGGGGATGATGTCGTATCTAGTGCTGCAGCCCTTGATTAGCACGCGCACCGGCACACACGCACACGCAACATTGCCAGACTCAATCACACATGTTTGCTCAAGACCCCTTGGAAATCTTTGGATTTGGACCAACTTTTCTTTTCTTACATGCGTTTCTTGTAGTCCAATATTTATAGTTTACTTAAAATAAATGGCTCCTTATGTTTCCCGCTTCCTGCTCCCGAGGGGAGGGTCTCGTGGGGTTGCTGTCTGTCTTCTTCTCTCTTTCCTCAACCTTTTGCTCTTTTTTTCCTTTTCCATAAACATTTTTCAAGCAGATCCTACATTTGCCAGACATTGCTGAGCCTCGTCCCAGGTTGTCTCAGCAGTTCTGGTGAGCGAGACACTGGTTCAGAATGAAGCAGACAACACAGTGCACCAGTGGGGCAGCTGTGCCACAGGGCCTTCCCGGAGCAAAATGCTGGAGGAGGAGGAGAATGAAGATGAGGAGGCAGGGTGGTCTCTGGGACATGGGAGCCAAGCACAGATCCAGGCCACGATGCAGACGCGCTCGCTTGCAGCACCAGGACGTGAGGATGCAGCACCCGGATGCGAGGATGCAGCACCCAGACTCGTGGCTGCAGTAAGGGAGGGAAGGGGAAGGCAAGAATCCCCGTGCCCACTCTGACTTGCCGCACTTGGGTTGTTCCCACCTGCAACCCCCCACTCCAGGAGGGACCCTCTCCCCAGACCAGGGTGCAGTGCTGGGTGGTGGAGCCTCATGAAGGTCTCTGCTCCCACCCAGGCCAGTTCCAAGCAGGCTGCTCCCAGGCTGCTCCAGTCAAGGTCTGAGTATCTCCAAGGACAGAGATTCCCACCCGTCTCCAGGCCCCTATTCCAGTATTTGGGCACCTTCATGGTGGCATCATGATTTGTCCTTGCATTTACAGGGAATTTCCCTTGTTCCAGCTGCTGCCTCTCACCATCTCTGTGCAACGTCAAGAAGACCCAGCTGCATCTTCCCTGCACCCTCCCATTTGGTCCTGGGTGACCAAATGCCCCGTGCCCTACAGCAAAGGGAGCACGAGTCCTCGATGGAGGATTGAAACCTCCCGGGGACCCCAGCTGCTTGGCAGGGCAGGACTGGGGGAGCCAGAGAGGGGGACCCAGGAGACCCCCTGGGTGAGGAGCAATCCCCAGACAGCTCCCTGTTGCCTTCCAGCATCTTGGGGTGTAAGAGGCAGGGATGTTGCTAGAGCATCCCTGCAGACCACAGGAGGACAGAGGGATTAAACCAATGTTTGCGTGGCCTTTCCCACCCAGCAGCCTCTTGGCAGCTCTCTCCATCGCTGGTGCTGATGAGCCCCATTTGTTTTGGAAGAGCCATTTGTTTTCTAACCTTCTGCTGCGAAGGGAACAATTTCGTTGCAAAAATTATCCTCCCTTCTTGTTTCGGGCCCTGGGGCTCCATTTGGCCCTGTCTCCCCAGGGGCAGCCCACTTGTACACGCACACGCACAAGCTCACACCCAGCCCGTCTTGCAGTATGTGAGCAGGTCACACACTCCCCTTTTACACACTGGCCCGCGCGCTGCGTGTCCAGACACATATGTGTGGGCTCACACACTGCACCTTGCACACACTTGTGCGAGCTCACACACTGCCCTTCTGCACGAGCGTGCCAGCTCACGCCCTGCCCCTCCGCAGGCACACATGCAAGCTCACCCCCAGCCCCCACACTGCACCTTTGCAGGCAGCTCCCATGGCCCAGGGACAGCAGCCCGGGGACCCTTGTCCCCTCCTCCAAAGCAGCGCCGTGGTGCATGAAGGAGCCCAGGGGAGCTGGAGGAGAGCTGGCTGCACCCCAGTCCCCCTCTCAGCCTGCCGGGTGGCCCAAGTGGGATGCCGGGCAGGACTGACTCTGCAGTGGCTGCATGGGCAGAGTGGTGCCCAGCGCTGCTCTGACCACAGGCAGTAGGGCTGAGCACCTCTGGGGAGAGGCTGAAGCCCCTCTCCACCCCCAGCACAGACAGGACAGCACCCACCACCCTCGCCCGAGCAGAAGCACCCCACCACCTCCCTGGCTCCTGAGAAACACCCTGCGGAAAAAAGAGAATTATAGAATCATAGAATGGTTTGAGTTGGAAGGGACCTTTAAAGGCCACCCAGTCCAACCCCCTGCCAGGGGCAGGGACACTTTCAACTACAGCAGGTTGCTCAAAGCCCCGTCCAACCTGACCTGGAATGTGTCCAGGGATGGGGCATCTACCACCTCTCTGGGCAACCTGGGCCAGTGTCTCACCACCCTCAGCGTAAAAACTTTCTTCCTTATAGCCAGCCTAAATCTCCCTTCTTTTACTTTAAAACCACTAGTCCTTGTCCTTTTGCTACAGGCCCTGCTAAAAAGTCTTTCCCCATCTTTCTTATAAGCCCTCTTTAAGTACTGAAAGGCCACTATAAGATCTCCTGGAGCCTTCTCTTCTCCAGGCTGAACACCCCCAACTCCCAGCCTGTCCTCATAGGAGAGGTGTCCCGTCCCTCTGATCAATTTTGATCCCAAAGGATCAAATTCATCCAGGAGGAAACCTGGATGTAATGGCAGGAGTAAAGCCTGGCTTTCTCCTCCAGACAGCCCTGCAGGCATGCTGAACCATCAGGAAGTGCTCCCAGCTGATGGCACCACATGGGCCTGGGCTGTTTCCATATGGTACTTCGATCTCACTGGCTTTTTTCCTTTTCTTTTGCCTTTCTTTTCTCACTTTTCTTTCCTTCCCTTCTTTTCTTTTCACTTTTTCTTTTTCTTCTTCTTCTTCTTTTTCTTTTTCCTTTTTTCTTTTTTCTTTTCTTTCCTTTTTAAATCATTGTTTTTTATTTTTCCTTTTCTTTTTCATTCTCTTTTTCTTTTCCTTTTTCTATTTCATTTTCTTTTTCCTCCTCTTTTTCTTTCCATTCTCTCCCTCCTCTCTGCTCCAGCTGCATGCAATCCATGCAAAAGCATTTAACTTTCACACACCCGTTAATCATTTGCCAGCTCGCTTTGCGAGCGGGCCGCAGCACATGAGTGCAGCAGCACCATAGGGCTGGGGTGGGGGTTAGGACTCGGGGGGGACAGCAGCACAAGCCTGAGCCCCCAGTGCCTCACAGCACCAGAGGCAGTGGGGTGGGGGGACCCATGGCTGGGAAATGCCAGCGGATGCCCCTGCTGTAATGAGCAAAAACCCTCCGCAAATATGCTCCCACAGATAGCATTACAATGGGCTGAATTAAACCGCCTCCTTACAATGCTCTCTGCTGGGAGCGGGGCCACCAGCAGCCACTGCCTTGGCAGTGCTGCCTCACCAGCACCCAGCAGGCAGCCCTGCCCGCCCTGCCTCTGCCCGCAGCCGGCTCCCACCCCGGCACGGCCCCGCTCGCTGCTCGAAATCTTCAAACCTCAGTGGATAAAACGTCCTCAGAGAAAAAGGGGATTAACCTGGGTGAGGGGTGGCCTCAGCTCCGGGGCTAGAAGATAAAATGGGCTCCTGGGTGCAAAGGAACCAAAGGCTTATCCTAGAGCAGGCGGGAGGCCCTGGCGACGGACAGCCAGTGGAGCGTGCAAGCGGACCAATTTCCGACAGCAAAGCCAAACCAAGAGAGGAGCACAGCAAGGGTCAAGCAATATTTTCTAGAGTTTTTCTGGGCAGAGTTCCTGGGGTTCATGACAGAGGAGGGCAGCGTGGCACCCGGGTGGCTGCACAAGGCAAGCCCCAAGCCCCATGGCAAACCAGCTCCAGTGGCTGCGGGGTTTACACCCAGGAGCTCAAACAAGCATTCGGGTGTCTATTCTCCTGGTCTTCATCGAGTTCCTGGTCTTTGCCCGGCCCCAACACTGCCCCCTTTAGCACACCCCTCCTCAGCAGGGGGCCCTGGGGTGGGACGACGCCACCATCCCACAGCAAGAAACAGGACTCAGAGACCCAAAATGCCCTGAGCCCCCTGGGCTGCTCGCAGCAGGCTGAAGACCATATCTCCCAGGCATAAGCATGAATTCCTTGGCCAACCTCCATGCCCCTGGTGGCCTTGCACAGCCTGGGGGAAACAACAGGCTTTGCTTCCCCTGGTGAAACCAGGAGCCAGCACGGGACAGGCCCTGGGAGTCCCATGGGAGTGGAGAGCGGAGCCGTGGGAGCCAGCTCACAACTGAACTCCCCGGATCCCCGAGCCACCATGCGGTGGGTGGGTCCCATGGGAGATCCAGGGCTGGCCATGCTCTCCTGTGGCACACCGACAGCTCTCCAGCTGCCAGGAGAGCACTTGACATCAACTGGAGCAAAGCAGCACCCCACGAAGCTGCCAGGTCAACATAGCCTCTGGCTGTCCTGGGCAGCCTCACGAGGACACCACCGAGAGTGGCCACAGTCACCCTCGCACCCTGGGAAGTGTCCTCTACCCATGGACCGTGGTACCCCTGGTGTGGCCTCAGGGATGGGCACAACACTGCCCGCTCCCTTGGACCCCCACCCTCCCCGACTTCCACAGCTCCCAGCTCTTTTTCTCCCAGCACAAGGATTCCTCAGAAAGGGTCCAGGGCATCCAGATCGGAGGGGAGCTACAGCCAAGCGCCTCAGGCGGGCCACGAGGATGCTGAAGCATTTCGGAGCACGGGGGCAGGCCAGTGGGACCTGGCAGGCGATGAGACGGGAGGACAATACAACGGCCCGTTTGTGCTCCCAGCTCCCGGCCCCCCTGGCCCTGCCCCATGCCATAGTAAGGCTGGTATTCAGGAATTAATTGATGTAATTAAAGTGTGGCATGACTTTGCCACGGCCTCCGAAGGCGGTGGCGACAGGCCAGGGTCTGCGGGTGGAGGAGGAGCCCCCCGCGTGCTATTCTCCCTATAGAAAAAGGGCAGATCTTGGGCAGATCCAAGGCATGAAATTGGTATAAAGAGATTGTCAGGGAAGCGTAACGGTACCGGTCTTGCTGCCATCAGCAGCTGCAGGGTGATAATTCATCCCGGCAAGCTGCTGCATCCCATCCCACCACAGCAGCACCTCTGGCAGGAGGTGCCAGACCCAACACCAGGGGGTGTCCGGGGATGTGCCAACCCAGCTGGACTCTGGTTGCTCTGCTCTGGTTCTGCGCTGCATCTCCTGAGCACGGACAGGGCTTGGACATGGGGGGAGCTGCGTTGTCAAGTTGGGGTCCCCTTATCTCACCCCAGAGCATGCACTACAGGACAGGGATGTCTCCTTCCTTCCCCCTTCCCCTGCCCCGGCTCTCAAAGGCGGCACGATTCAAGCAGTAACAGAACAATATCCCCACACCAAGAGCAGACAGGGCCAGGGAACAGAGCCTGGCCCTGATTTCTGACCGCTTGCCCGGGTGGGAATAATTTTCCCACTGGGGTTCCTGTGTCAGAGGGCTGCTGAGCCTGGGGCTAACCGCGGCATGCCAGCTGGAGCCCTCCCAGCTCACTGCCGGCCTGGCAAAGTTGTAAGCAAACCCCCTGGTGCTTTCAGCAGCCAGGGGAGAATGGAGCGGCGCAGCCTGGGGGGAGTGGGATCCCACACGGGGCTCTGTGGCGAGCTGGTGACAGGGGACGCCTCGTTGTTAATGAGGTGCAGAAGAGGATGCAGACATCCGCCCCCTCGCCTCCCCAAGGGCGCTGGCTCCATAGCCGCCCCAGCAGCTTTCCCTGGGTATTGGAGCAGCAGCAGGCCGACCCCAGCGCTCCCCCGCATCTCCCGAACCGAGCACCGAGCACTTCTGTGCCTGCTGGAGGGGATGCGGGGTGCAGGTTGGGGTGCTGGGCCACACGCAACCAGTCTGACCCTGCTAACACCGGGGTCTGGCTACTGCAGGATGGAGGAGTCCATCCCCACCCCTACAGCACAGTGACAGAATCAGGCCCAACTCCTGTCCCCTGCCAGAACCCCCATGGCTCCTCTCACTGCTCCTCCATCCGCCCTCCTCGACATGGTCCAGGCAACAGCCTGACCTCCTGGCCAGGAGGAAGGACAAACCAGGAAGCTGGGAGACGAAGGGCTCTGGCATAAGCACCTCCCCAGGGTCTCCATCCCAGCACCACTGCACCCTCTGCCACCTCAGGCAATGGGCTGCCCTTTGGTTTCCCCTGGAAAAGGTAGAAATGAGCTGTGTGCCGGCTTATTGCAGACAGCCATAGAGGGGTGATGGTTGTCCCTGTGCCAGCGTGACATCTCCAGACAGCCACTCCATCCCTGGGATGGCAGAGCAGGATAGCAGAGCAGGCAGAGCGGTAGGCTGCAGCTGCTTGGGCTCACTGGGCTGCAGACGAGCCAGGAGGGCAGCACCTCTGGGGACCCTCCCAACCCCTCCTCCAGAGCAGCAGGGGCCACTGGGTTCCCACCACCGCTCCACCAGTGTGGAGCAGGAGGGAGCGAAGACATGAGATCAACCTCCGGAGCAGCCCCTGGAAACCCAAACAGAGAAATCCAGCTGTGCCACAGAGCACTGGGGCTCTCCCCACCCGTTCTTTTCAAACCCAGGGGCCACTTCTCCTGCGAGCCACCGCCAAAGCCATGCACCGGCTCCTCTGCCTGCAGAAACTACAGCTCCCACGCCTTGCATGCTCCATCCTCTTGCGGTCGCTCACCAGACACTGCGGCTTGGCCTGTGCCCCGTGGGCTCGGCATGAGCACGCCTGTGGCCCAGGGTAAACAAACAGCCTCTCCTCCAGGGCTGTTGCCTCTTGCCACCGCAGCCGCCTTCGGCTGGCCTGGCTGTGCCGGCAGCATGGCTGAGAGCTTTAGCAAGGTCCACCCCTGTGGTCGCTGTGGGCTTGGCTGCCGGCGTTGCCTGCCACCAGTGCTGGCGGAGAGCAGGACTGAAACAACAAACAAACAAGAAACATGCAGGGTTTGGCTAGGCCTGCACATTGGAAACAGAGATAAGCTGCTCCAACAGCCGAATCCCAGCAAGGCAGTGGAGCAGGGAGGAGAGGGCGGCGGAGCTGCCATACGCTGGCCAGGGAGTAGGTGCCAGCTCCCTGCTCTGGGTGCTAGGGAGGGGAGGCACCCCAAGGTGCGATCAGGAGCACCCACCCACACTGCGGCTGCTGGGTCTGCCATACAGCGCCCGGCTCTGGCTGCGGGCCGGAGGGAGGGGAAGCTGGGCAGGAGAGCGCAGTCCTGTCCCCTCGTACCGCAGCCAGCCCTGCCAGAGGCCACATGGCCGAGCACACGTGGTGACGGTGGCAAAACGAAGGGCAGTAAATCATTAAGCTGCTGTGGCTGTGCTGTTGGACCCCACGCTGGAAGACCCTGGGCACCTCGACTTGCCCGTGGCCACACGAGGGCTGGTGTCAGGGTCTCGGCACCCGGCTCACCGCCCTCCCCACTGCGCAAAGACCCTTGTGCTCTGCCCTAGCAGGAGCCTCTGCCTTGCTCCTTGGGGTCATCATATTTTTGTAAACAACCAGTCTTGCAAGTGCAGTTTGGAGCAGAGCGTCTGCTGTGAAACTGGGACTGGGTTGTTTCCGCAGCCCTGATTCTTTGGAAACTGCTGAAGCAGGCGAGAGAATAGCTCACGGTCCCCTCAAACGCACTCGACCTCCCCGGAGGAGCTGGCTGAGTTAGTGGTTTGAGCAGGAGAAGACTTGTGCTGTATTCCAGCTCTGCCACTGACTCACTGGGTGGCTTTGAGTGAATCACTTCCCTCCCTGTGTGTTTTCAGCTGGGAAGTGCTGGCTGGGGCAGCCTGCTGCTCCCCAGGCACCAGGTGGATGTACCTGGCTGTCCGCAGGATGGGCAGCAAGGGCACAACATGGTGGATAAGGGCAGCTCTCGGCCCCACCAGGACCAGCCTCTGCCATGAGGACCAGGTCATCCCTGTTCACAGGCACAAGACAAAGCGAGTTGACACCTCGAGCTGTACCCAGCCTGCCTGAAGTACACCCCACCGAAAGCAGAGCGGGGACAACACTGCCTGTACCACTGAAGTGGTTTCCTTCCTCTCTCCCCTGTGCCCCCCTCTGCCGTCCCCACATCCTTGGAACCCATCTTTGCCTCAGAGAGCCTCACGTCCAGGGCAGACGGGCCTCCCACACCCCCTCCCCAGTGCCATGTGCCTGGTTGGAAAGATCCAGGTCAGACCTAGCAGTGGTGTCTCCATGATTTCAGATGCTTTGGGAAAGAGAGGCTTGTTGATAGAAATAAAACTTCAAGTGTTCTGGACCATCATGATGACTCAGTGCTGTTAACGCTGTGCAAGCTCTGCATCTTCTGGGCTTGCACTAGTACAGATGCACACCAACCGAGGGGCTGCACCCACAGGCCTGTGGGGTGTTGCTCCTGTGCCCATCGTGGCACTGAGCTGGGCAATCGTACCCATCAGGCATTTGGGGTAGGGATCACCATGTTCCTGAAAGAGCTTCCAGAAGAGCGGCCTCTGGGACATTACAAGGGGATGAAGTGAAGGTAAGAAATGCAGAAACTGGTAGGGAATGTGGACGGGTGTCCCACGCCAGACGTCAGGGGGAGGTCGGGAGGTGCAGTAGGCAGCATTGCGGCTCTTTGAAGGAGAGCAAGGGTCAGTCCATGAACATGAATCCCCCTGATGATATTGGCTCACAGTTTCCTTCCACATGGCATTACCCAGGGACATGACATTCTCTGCATTTTACCAAAGAGAAAATTGTGGCAGCGAGAAACAAGTCAGCTACAGAGGTCAGCAACGGTGTGAACTTGGAGAGCAGGTTCAGAGCACCCTGCCCAGCACCTCCACCACGCATAGTCTTCCCACACGACCACTGTTCCCCTCTGCAGGGCACGTGGGTGCCCCAGGCGTGCAGCCAGGCGCCAGCCCCTTCACAGCACAGGACGAACAGCCACAAAGACAGAGAGAGGAAAAATACATGCATCGAAACACAGGTATCTTCCACAGATAACGCAGCTACTGGGGTCCCAGGGGAGAAACAGAGAGGATGGGGAGGGACCTGCCAAAGGGAACACGCAGCAGTCCCCAGCGGCTGTCCCCAGATCTGCAGAGGTTTGAGATCAGCTCTCCTCTGCCAAAAAGACCGTGGTGTGTCCCTGGGCTCATCAGTCCCAGTCCCCACTATGGCACTCCCCAGGGAGCCCCCAGGGATGCTCCTGCAGACCGTGGCAGCCGAGCTCTCTGGCGGTGAGTCTGCGGGCAGCTCCCGGCACGGCCAGGTCACAGCAGAGCCAGGCGAAGGCACCTCCCGGGGCTCCACGGGCCTCCCTCGCCACCTCCAGCAGATCAGCTCCCGAAGCCTGAACAGTTTGTTCCCTTCCACTTCCCAGCTGGCTCCAGGCAAGGCAGCACTGCCCGCCTGCCTGCAGCCGGCTCCGGGCAGGGGAAGAGCACCCTCTGCCGCTGCTCTGGCGGGTGCTGCTGCAAATCCAGCGCCCAGCTCCCAGCCTGGAAAATGAGAGAAACTCCAAGGCCCCAGCTTGTCACCAGTTTAATAGGCACAGCAAAAGGAAGTTTATAAATCCGGTTGACTTCTCTAAATGGATTTGCATTTGGCATCTCTTTCAACGAGGGCAATGAAAACAGACTTTTATATCATATGCTATCAGTTTACTAATAAAAACAGACCACAGTTGCCAAATACATCTGAGCATCTTAAAAGTGCTCTTTGAATTAAAGAGACATTGCCAAATTTAAAGTGCATGTTCTTAGTTTAGAAACTAGACTGCATCAATTAGACACAAGTATATCAGCAGAGGCGAAGGATGCAGACTGAGTACACCCCGTATGTTCTTACACACATCTATAGGAGCACACAGCTGCTTGCATATATACGTTTCTGGCCTCTGCTTTGCTTCTTCAGCGGTAGCATCCCCTGGTGCAGAGGGGACGTCCTGGGCCCGCTGCCTCGCGCACACCTGCCTGGGAGTGCCGGGGTCCCGCAGGAACCGGGAAAGCAGCGCTGCAGGAAGCCGCGGCAGCGCAGCCGGCTCCCGGCAGCCAGTGGGGCTGCAGCTGGCCCTGCACGGAGCAGCACGCCTCGCCAGGAGCCAGCGCCTTGCCACCACTCTCCCATGGCTGCATGGCCTTCCGGGCTGCTCCCACCCGCAGAAAAACCTGGTGGGTGAGATCACCTCGGGGATCGGCTGGCCGCTGAGGAGAGTTCACAGCACAGAGCTCAGAGCTCCCAGGTCTGAATCAGAGGGGACCTGCACTCGGGTGGGAGCCAGCAGCTTTCCAGCACTGCAGCATCTCCCCCAGCCTGGCTGCCTGCAGCAAGACATGAGTGAACGAGAGCAGCCCCCATGCTGCTCTAGCCTTTACCAGCTGCCTGGTCCAGGGTTCAGCATGCCCACAGGGTTGTTGATCAGCATATGGCAGCCCTGCTTTTGGGGGAGAAAGGGGGACCAGCAGCTGGGATGGTTACAAAGCCTGTCCCTGCAGATTTCTGTCTCTGAGTCACTGGCTGATGCTGGCTAACAATACAGGGAGTTATCAAAAAAGCAGTTGTCGAAAGGGATAAGACTGATTGTTCTTGTCCCTGTCTGCCTAAACCTGTCTGCATACCTTCACGCCATGTTGACACAGTCCCCAAGGCTTGGAAAGGCTCCCACTTCCCAAAAGTCAGCAGTTCAGAGAGACGCTTTGAGGAGTCCCAGCCTCCACTCAGCATGCAGGAGGATGCAGGGGGACCAGCCGTCACTTCAGCTGGCCCTGTCCCCTGAGGAGACAGGACCTCTGTGCCGGCTCCCCTCTGGAGATGCCCAACTCTCTCCATCCTAGGGCTCCCAATCTCAGCTCCTCACGAAGTGGCCTAAAATTAGGAGAGGTGAATCACCCCCTTCCTCGCCCCTAGGGCAAAGCTGGTCAGGAATTTTCTGTCATTGTCATTTTCCTAAAGGAAAATCCACTTATGCCCAGCCACACTTCTCAGCTTTGTGACCTTTAAGACTGACTGTCTGCTGGGAAAGCAGGAAACAAACAGATTTGTTTGGTTCAGTTTGATCCGACTCGAAATATTTTTGGTTGTGGTCCTGATCCAAAGTGTTTCATCTCAGATCAGTTCCACATTAATCCGTAATTCCCTGGCAGGCTGCACTGCCAGCAGCACTGTAGCTGGGATGCTGCTCCCTCCTGGGGCCCCGCTCCTCCACCAGAGTGGATCTCTGTGGTTGCTCCAACCATCCCCAGCCAGGTGTGCCGTGAGAGTCGCACACAGCTCGGCAGGAGCATTCTTCAGAGGTTGCAGGTCCCTAGCTGTGAGTGCAGGTCTGTGACAGCCTCCCTCACCACTGTCCCCGAGCAGTTCAGTGCCCGCATCTGTGCACTGGCTGAGAACTTGGCCTATAAAGCATCAGAAAGGCCTTCGCTGCTCAGACAGGAGGCTCCTCTGAAGCAGCTCCTCACTGTCGTCTCTGCAACTTTTATTCGCTTCTTGCTGCTCTGGGACTCTCCCATTTCATTCCAGCATTTGCCCCATCACCAGTGATCCTTGTCTTCTTGACACTGTACCCCTGCCCTGCTCATAATGCCGTGTGTGAGCATGGTAGGAGCCCAAGCTCTGCATGAACAGACAAAAAAACCTTTGCTGACTCTTGCTGCTGAGCTGGTCTCATCAGTGTAAGTCAGTTAATGTTTCAGGACACGGAGGCGTGGGGGCGGAGGCCAGCGCTGCCAGTAGTAGAGTGAGGGCATCGTGTCAGGGACAGCGGTGAACAGGGGCTGCAGACAACAAGTGGCTGTGTGTGCTTGTCCCATGCCAGCTCCCCTGGGCAAGCCCGGCCCCAGGCAGATGCATTCCCAGTGCAGGAGGTGTTGATGGAGCTGCAGGCCTGCGCGGGGGGCTGCTACAGCTGGTTGTGTCTGAGACAGAGCAGGGTTGCTGCGACCAGGGAAGCAGACACATGCAGGCAGAGAGCTCAGCCAGGAAGGCAGGGTCAGGTCTTGACATAGCATGAACTCTGGGTGCCACATGGCACAAGTGTGCTGTCCCTCTGTTTCAGCCCTAGTTGTCCTCAGCACCAAGCAGAAAGGGTTTGCAGGACATAAGGATGCCACCCTTCCCTTCGGTAGGATGCACCTGCAGGTGTGCATATGCAGAGAGCTGGTCTGCAGCGGGGTCAGCTCCAAAGGTGACTCTGTTGGACTTGCAAGCAGCTCGCTGTAGTCTGCCCTGAAATCGCAAGGGAGGACTCAAGCATCACTCACCTCACCTTGTCACTCGCTGCAGAAGTTTGTCCAGACACCAAAACATCCCAGTCACCCTCAGTGGCTTTATCTGGAGGGTAGGAAGGAGCATCTCAGTAAAACTCTGTCCCATTAGTTAGTCTCCTTCCTCTGCCTCTTACGGAAGAACTGCAAGTGATGTAGGAATTCAGCTAGTGCATGTCATAGAATCATAGAATAGTTTGGGTTGGAAGGGATCTTTAAAGGTCATCTAGTCTAACCCCCCTGCAGGGAACATCCTCAGATGGGAGAGTGCAAAAGGCATGCTGAAGCTGAGGACAAGTCAAGATGATGGCCTTGGGTGGAGCCACTGAAGAGCAAGAATCCTGATGAATACCGTGAACCTCTGTGGTCCAGGACCACCTGCAGCCCACAGCCAGGGCAGTCCTTTCAGAGGGAGAAGGTATTTCCTCCAGTAATACCTGTGAGTTACCTCAGCATTTCTGTTTCCCACTGTCCTGCAAAATGGTTTTATAAACGGGTGGTTCTTGGTCATGGGAGGCTGGTGTACAAACGGCCTCCAAGAAAGATTTTCAGGTTGGTACTGCAGAAAAATCTTATAGCCTCTGGGTGTTTCAGCCTGCCCAGCTGAGATAACAGGCACATACTATCATCCCAAGCAGGCCAAGGCTCCCAGGAGCAGCATTATGAAGGCAAACATTTGGATGCTCAAGATTGTGCTCCACGGCCCCTAGGCACATCTTTGCTGGCTTGTTTGTTTCTGAAGCGCTCCTCATCTCCGAGCCAGCTCCTGCTCAGGGCCACGAGACACACCACTACGCACTCGGACAATTTATCACTTGAGTACCCAGTTCCCTGAGCCCATTTCCTGGTAAAAGACTCACTTCACTTCTCTCTGACTCTCAAGACTGCCAGCCACAGCAGGGGAGCATCACCTCACAGGTATAAATCCCATGTGCCATCCCATCCCTGTACAGGCATGTCCTCCCCCGCAGACAGGCAATTCTTACTTCACAGCATCACAGAATGGTTGAGGCTGGAAAGGACCTCTGGAGGTCACCGGGTCCAGCCCACTGGGGGTGGACACCTGGGAGGAGGGACATTCACGCAGAAAAGCACATGGCTCTAGGGCAAGGCTATTCTGACATGTCCAGAGACATGTCCAATGTCCACCACTACAAGACTATGCTGACATGCTCACAAGCGACTGCATTACTGCTGCTTAGCACATCACTGCCAGTTGCCATCCACGACTGTGTGGGTGCTGCAAGCAGTCGCAGATGCATGGAGACCTGTGGCCGTGAGTTGACTCCAGAAACAGCTGAATGGAGCTGCCGTGCAGGGACTTGTACCAGGAACTGCACAAGGAACCAGACAGCTAACAGACAGCAGCAGCGCAGCAGGAACCACCTCCATGCCAGAGACAGGGGTGCTCTGGATATCTGCTCTCTTGGCATCACAGCACCAGGGAGGCTACAGGAGGGATGTGAAGGATGGGGCAGAAGGACAACGGATGGGTACAGAGGGTGGGAGAGAAACTGGGAAAGGGAGACAGGCAGTGTGACCAGCCACAAGAGAAAACAAGGAGCCAGAAAGAGTATTCTTGGTAATATAAAAATAAGGTCCTTTACTTCTTCATCTTTGCCACCTCTGAGAGTTTCAGTGCTGAGGACTGAGAAGTATGAGATAGTCCAGAGAGACAGTAACTGTGCCTAAACTGCAGGACTCAGGAACAACTTTCAGCACCAGTATTTGGTGGGAATAAGTCACATCACAGCTCCACAGCAGAAGGATAACACAGTTATCCTTCCCACTCTTGATGCCAAAGTCAGTCAAGGCAGCAGGATCTGAACAGTCAGCACGCTGTCCTGGACTCACATAAGGCCCTAAACAGTGATACACCCTGCCTTTAGCAAGACCTCAAGGTGCTGGGCAGACATTTGCAGAGCATCAGGAACGTGGAGATGATGTGCTGGGGAGCTGTGCCAACTCACCTCCTTCAGGCTCAGTGGAGGTCACAGCCAGACCATGGTTTCTTTATTCTGTCTCCCTTTTAAAATTTTTGCTGTCCTTTGTCTAGAAACACCTTTACTGCTCTCAGCAGTTGTTGTTCTTCCTAACTCAACTGTAACTTGTTTTGTTTTATTCCGTTTATCTTTCCAAGTACACTTTGCCTGGTTTTCCTTATCTCCTCTGTTCTTCTTAAACAGCCTTGAATCACACCAGAGCAGCTACTCTGCTCACTGTTTTTGTGGTTCATAATGTATTGCTTGTGCTAACCATCACTCACACCAGCTACAGACCGTTTGACGTGCCCTCTGCCTTGCTGAGTTTTGTGGGAAGGAAGGCTGGACACACAGCCTGGAAGGGAACTGTGACATGCTCTAATCCTGCAGATTAGGCATAATGTATTCATGTAGGGTGAAGAACCAAAGCATAGTACTGTGCTGCAGGGCTAGGCTGGCCTCCAGCTTCTACTTTACTGCCACAAACAAAAATCCCAGGTAACCAGGAAAGCCAAGCAAACCAAAAACTGCTTGGGTCACTTCTCCCAGCATCTTCATCCTCCTGCTGGTTGGAGTCCAGTGGGAGGAACCTGTCTCAAGTAAGCCTACCCCACCAGGGCCAGCATACCTCAGGCTGCTCTATTCTACTGTGACTTGCTCTGAAAGACTCAAACACCCGGGAAAATGACGGGTCTCACTTCTGTGTCCCCATTGTGTTGAGTGGGGCTTGCTCTCTGTTGGCAGAGACCAAAATCAAGTTTCTTAAGCCAGTTTTCTTCCCTGACTACCTGTGCATGCCTTAGCAAAGCTCCCTGAAACCCCGGAGCAGCAGGATCTGCAGTTTCAGGACAGCTGCTGCAGATCAGCATCTGACAGCTGGTTCCAATGGCACAGAACTAGTTTACACCAACAAAAGAGCCCATCCAGGAACAGGGAAGCATTGTTCTCGTTACCTCTGCAATGCTTTTGGTCGCAAGCTATCCCATAGAGAATGGTGGAGCTGGCTGTTTCAGCCTGGTTTCCAACAGAAACAAAACTTAAGCAATCACACCATTTGTGTTTGTTCATCCATCCCCAACAGCTCAGGATCCCATCAGCAAGTTTCACCCAAATCTGAAAGAGGGGTCAAGAAGCTAATGATCTGACTCAATTTGTGACATGAGGTCCCTCTCTTCTACCAATTGCATGGCAGGAACCCACACAGAAAACTGCTGTGAGAGCTCAACTTCTATCAGACACCAGAAAACAGCATACAACGCTTCTTCAAACACCCTCCTCATGCAGAAGCTTTAGGCGGGACTCACACTTTCCAGGCCACCAGAGATCCACCAGAGAAGACAGAACCCTGGGAGAAGAGGTTTCCCCGAGCTGGCTGCTCAAACTTGCTGTCTCTGATTTTGCACTGAGGCTGTCACCACTCTAAAATAGAGACGTTAACGCTGAGAAACAGAATTACCAAGAACGCCAGTACCAGATGGAAAAAAGCAGCCTTGGGAGACCAGCACCCAAAAATGCCAGGCAGCATCAACCATGCCCAAGCCCCAGAACAGCAGGAAGGGCCATGATTTTCTCACCGTTCCAGGCAGGTTTTAAGGATAATGGTGTCTTTTCTCCAGGCTTCACCAAACACTCAGAACAAAATCCAGGGGAAACAATTGGTGTCAGTGACTGATGTGCCCACTACAGTGCTCGAGCTGTTCATAGGAAGAAGCAAAAAAATAATACAAGTTCACTGTTTATCTAACACTGGCCAAGGGCAAAGTCAACAAACAGCCTTGGGATCTCTCCGGAGACACACGGCTGACAGTCACAGCCTGCCCTAAACAGACACGGGATGCATTGACTTTGGCAGTGCTGACTGCTGCATGCTGTCATGTCAATAAACATCCCCATACAGATATCTGAAGGAGGTGAATGGTCATGGGACATGCAGAGGAACAGTGTTTGCCATAAAGAGACAAGAGAGAGAAAAAAATCAATCTTATAAATAATACCACTTCACCCTATGATATGCCCATGAATAAGGAAAAGTGGGAGCGCTGATGGGGGAAGGCTGTCGCGGATACTGCCTGGATGACACAGTATTGCTTATACTGCTGTGCAGCCGTGCGCAGCTAGGGAGGTGGTGGTGCTGATGATGTGCTCCCACCACCCTTGCTGCTGCTTTCCTGCATGCTTCCAGAAACACTTTCACCTCGCCACACAGTGTGGACCTCTCTGGCTACTCCTCTCCTAGAACACTGTCCCCATGTGCCAGTTTGCATGGAGAGGGACACAGGTCTGTGCCAGGCTGCGGCTGGAAAGCTTACCTGGGGCAGGGCTCCTCCGAGCCCACACCTTCTCTCAGATCCAGCCCCTTTCCCACCTCACAGCCTGTAAGAAACAGTAGCTTGCACGTGACTCCTGGCAATGCTGTTACTGTGGGGGAAACCCACAAGCACAAAACTGTGTCTCACAGTACAAATTTCACGCATTGATATGTGACTAGTCTAACACAATCTCTTCAGCTGCTTACTTTGAGAAGGGAAGCTTGTTTCCAACATCTTCAGAGAGAGTGGGCTGCCTGAAATGGAACCAAGGAGCAAACAAGCAGCCCAGGCAGCAAAGAGAAGCTGGGACATCAGCCCTGAAATGCACATCACAGCATAAAACAGACAACAGCTTGTGAAGGTCCCTCTGAATAGCAGCTGTGCTCTCCAGTGTATCAACTGTTTGCCCCCAGTCTGGTATGGTCCACAAGCTCACGGAGAGTGCACTCTAAGCCATTAATAAAGACAGTAAACGTTATTGGTCCCAGTGTCAAAAAAGCCTGGACTAACTCTGCCTTTTCCATGTCCCTTGTTTCTAGGATCTCTGCCCCAGTAAGTAGTGAGTCCACACTTTCCGTAGCCTTCATTTTGCTGCTGGCATACTTAAAAGAGGCCCTCTTCGTGTCCTTCACATCTGCTGGCTCCAGCATTGCTGAGCTTTGGCTTCCCTCACTCCATTCCTGAAAGCTCAGGCAATGCCTCGATGTCCACTGCAGGTAGCCTGTCCCTGCTTCCACAGCCTAGTCAGGAGTCCCCTCTCGGGCTCCTCACCGAAGCATCGCTCTTGCATCAAGGAAGGTGGTCCCTGTCCAAGACACTGCTATTTCAGTGGATCCAGGATGAAAAGGAAGGTAAAGTTGCAGCCCAGTCTATCCAGGGGGAATCAAGGGGGAAATTCCACCCTTCCCAAAACATCTAAGCTGCACATACAGTACAGAACCATTTTAAGAGCAACAATGCCCCCTGCCTGTCTCCATCCCAGCACTTTCTTCCCATTCCTTTGAATTTTCCGGCTGCAAATCTGTTGATTTAGATCTGTCCCCTCTCTCATACCACAGCTAGGACATGCAACTCCAGGTTTAGGGGAGATGGGACTTTCAGGGCTGGATTTTGCTTCAACATGGTGTAGAGTAAGGGCAGCTTCGCTGAAGTCTCTGCTGTTCAGCCTGAACCAGGGCTTGGTCATGGACAAGTCAGGTCACTTTCAGAGGCCCACATCCTCAGGAGCATCCAGAAACTCAGCTCCTTCTGTTTTCAGCTTCATAATCCATACTAGTAACTTCATCTTGCCTCTCCTTTCAACTCCGTCACCTTTTCCAAACTCCCACTGTGCCAGAGAGAGGATATTGCCTAGATCTTCCCACTGACCTCACTAGGGTGCTCTGCATCTTCTTGCTCTCTAAGGGTAGCACCTTGTCTTGACTCACTGCTTTCTCCAAGTGGAGAGAACAAGTGAAGATGGAGATGGGGCAGGTCATGGTGCCAAAGGAGGCCTGCTGGGCTGGAAAGGGACAGGCGTTTGTGGAGTGAGGTGATATGCTCTGAGCCGTGACCTGGGTACCCACAGGGAGCTGGTTGGCTGAGTACCCTTGGCTGTGAAGAGGGCTAGGAGAGCCTGTCCCCAGAGATCATTGTGACTCCACAGAGCAGGGCAGAAGAGCTGCCAAAACCACTCTCTGGAGAGACGAGGGGCTGGGGTAAGATCACAGACATCCCTGACGCAGAGGAAACTGGGTGCTGGGAACCTGGAACAAGGGATTAAGAAGCACAGCAAGGGAAGAGTTTGGGGCGATGAGTCACAGACGGAACGCAAACACAGGAACAGGCTATCACGCGGTAACCAGTTACTGCGTGTCAGCATTACAGTCCATATGCATTCGCTTAGTCCGTGCAAATAAGGTCATTTCAGCCAGCTTAGTGCGGTTCTGTCATGTTGGCTAACTCGAATTGACTTGCATGTGCCATGGATTAAGGGTGTGCACACAGATGCCCCCCACCGTCAGCTGATGTACAGCAACATATTCCTCTGTGATAACTTGTCCAGTCTGTCTGCGCCTCCAACTTCATAAAAGCTTCATCAGTGGGACAGGGAAACCTCAAGAAAAAGCACCTAGGGTATGGTAAGGTAGCTAAGGAGGTCACACAAACCAGGTTGCCAGTGGGGTTACATTCAAGCACAATGAGGACCCACCCCATGCCATTCCCGCCTTCCATCTTGGGTGTGCCTTCTCCAGGACCACAGCCTCCCATGTTCCTCTCCTAGGCTGGAGCCTACTGGGCTTGGAGATGGCTGCTTGACAGAACTGCCTCGTTAGGAGGTTTCGCAACAAGCTCCCTGTGACTGTATTAAGCAGCCTGCATCATCTGTTTTGACTTTGCTGGATTTGTCTGTGTTCAATATATTTCTCGCAAGGGTCCCAATTCAGCCCTCATTGACGTCAATGGGAGTCAGTCCATTCCCTTCAGTGAGAGCGAGAGCTGTCCCTTGGTGCTTGTATCTCAGCTGTTTCATTTCAATGCCCAGCTCCGTACACCCTCCTACCTTTCCCATCCCTTCAACATGGCTGGCAGCTCAAGCCTGTCCCTTCTGGCTGACTAGCGGATCCTGTCCCGAACTCGCTCATTGTTCCCTCACACTGTACCACTCTCATTTGTTGTTCACCACGTATCTTGATTTTCTGAGCATCTTTAGCATCATATTTCCTCAGCTGGACCCTCAGCAACGGTTCCATTTCTTAAACATAGACAAAGCAAGTTTTGTTCATTGGCCTCTCCACCTGGGCGATATCCTCCTTCTACAGCACAGTCATCCACCTTGAACTGTCAAGGAAGGCTTTCACTTCAGTTAGTTTTATTTCTGCATTAGCCCTTCAACAATCAGTTCCCATCCTAACTTAGATCTCTGCGTGGGTAATTATCAAAGAGGAAGGCTGGACAGTCACAGGAGTCCGAGAATCTGGTTTCAACACCACACACTGTTAAAGATTTCCACTGAGATTTTGGATAAGCCATTTAAATTCTTTGCTCCCTCCCGTAAAACCGGGAACTGTGCTCCTCTCTCTCCAGTGTTTTTTGATGGTGAGATGTCCTCACAGTACTTCTGAGACCGCTACTAAATCTCATGCAGAGACCTTTACATCCCCAAGCCTTTCTGAGTTAGCACCATCACTACTTCTAAAACACTTAGTTAGTAGTTAGCCAACTACTTCTAAAATATTAGCTGATCACCCACTAGATAAACCTTTCATCACGTCCATGGACTGCTAGAGAAGAGGCAGGACAACACACGCCATGCATGCATTGTTTTAAGCCCTTTCCTAGAGCACTCACTCCAGCGATGCTGGGGAGAGGATCCTGCACTAGACAGCTCCATGGTGTGACCCAGTACAGCCTTGCACATTCACCCTGGAGCGAAACTTTCTGTCTGATTTATGTTATCCTAAGGAAGATCTTGAGTTAATGGCACTAAAGTTCTTCAGAGAAGACCCATCTCATGGAAGAGGGAAAAAGACAAGGAAAGAGGGACCAATGGGAACCCTTCTCCTTCCACATCCCAGCTGGGCTTGGCTGGAGCTGGCTCCAATTATGCTGGTGGAGCCCAGCACTGCATGCACTTCTGAGACTGCCACAATATCTCCCAGTGCCAGAGACACGCTCTCAGGCAAAGCAGGAAGCAGATGGGCTAAATGCAGCACCCCCACCTCCTTGCGGCAGGCACAATTTGAGAAAAGGGGATCGTTTTTATCAATAACATATTCTGCTCGAAGTGGGTAGGCTTCCTGTGAGCTTCGGCAGCGAGGAGGGAATGGCTAAGCACTCAAACAGCAGTCAGCCACGGTTCCAGGGGAACACTTTCAAGATGTGGTCTGTCCCACTGATATGCAATCACAGACAATTCAGCCTCAGGAGCAACCCTGTATCCCACCGGATTTAGAGATGAGAAGGAGGAGAGACAATGCTTCAAAGCTGATGGTGTCCAGGGTACCCCTGAGGATCTGCTGAGGCCCATTAACTGTGGTGCAGGGAAAACTGCTCTGACTAAAGCGCTCACACCCAGCTCCCATCTCGCACGCAAATCACAGGGAATGAACTGCCAAAGCCAAGGCCAGCCACATCACACTCCCTCAGCACTTCACCTGCACAGCACTGGTACCAGAGACAGGCAGGGGATGGGGACATGCAGTGACACTACTGTCAGACTAAGGAAGAACCAGGGATGCGAGGAAGTGGAAGGAGGAGTGATGGAAAAGGTGAACATGGGCTGCCAGAGATTTGCTCAGGTGGGAGCTGGGCAGAAATGGCAGCGAATCCACTATTTACGAGGAGTAAAGTGTTACAGAGCACAGTTGGGCCTGGACTACCTTCACTGACACCACGGCCTGCCAAGCTCCTAATAAAACCCAACACAGGTTGACTTGGGTTCTCATGGTGCTCCAGAGCAGCAGCTTCCCCCTCCCCACCTGGGGCCCACATGCTCTGTGAAGCAAGCACTTCTCCAGCATCTTACCACATCCAGGGCCTCCAGGGCTTCCCCACCCACCTCCACAGCCAAGTTGAGCAGCCCAAGAGCGGGTCCATGCCCTCACCACTTAACCTGCCCTCCGCAGCCCCACCTCGTCACACATGCCTCCCCACTCCAAGCAGGGATGGAGTACGCCCACGGTCTGTTGTTGGTTTTGGCTCAGCAGTAGCAGGCTGCTTCCAGCAAGAGTGGTATGAATAATTGCCCAATTAAGTGGAGGAACTTCCAGATGTGTGTTTGCTTTCATACCCATCCAGCCCCCCTCAATCCCACGTGCCTAACGCCGTGGAGAGCGGTGGGGGTGGGAGAGCCAAGGCTCTGCTAGCTCGCGCAGCAGCATGGGCAGGGCTAGCCCACTGCCTGGCTCAGCTCCCCTTCCCATCCCCACCTCCCTTCCACTCTTTAAATGGGGAAATGGTCTTTTTTTAATGACCCCAGGGAGAAGGAAATTTGCCCTGCCTGCCAGAGCTTGGTTACACATGCCAAAAGCCGAGCAAGCAGAGAAGAAAGCTGATCCCATGTTACAATTTTTATCAGGTGCACATACAGTGAACCCTCTTAAGACAGGTATTTTTTGCCATTTTCTCCCCCTTTTCCCATTGAATACTCTCATACTCATCAGAGGTTTTATTATCAGCCAAACTGCTTTCACCCTGTGGGACACACTGAAGCATTTCAAGACTGTGGTTATTCTGTGTTATCAGTGAGATCCAGCCATAGCTTTGCCACCCATCCGCTTCACACCATCTGAGAAAGGGGGGCTCTTTCTAGGATCCAGGTGGAGATTTGACCTGGGCACAGGGTATCTGGAACTCGGTCAACAGAACAAGGCCAAAAGGTGGCTCAGACTCCACAGATAACAGGAGCATCCCACCATTCCTCACTCACACAAAAAGTGTGAGGGGTGGCTTTCACCTCCTCTGATTTTAGCACCCAGTTCAGCACCTGAGTATCTCAGCTCCATTGAGAAGAAAGAGAAGCGTCTCCAGAGAAACCTGCTCCATCTAATAGTGCTTAAGACAAATGAGCTGATTCTCTCACAGGAGGCTTCAGTCTCTCCCCACTGCACAGCACAGATGGAGCTTAAAGGACAAAATTACACCAGATGGCAAACTTCTAGACAGCTACTGTTTGGGGAAATGAATGCCATCCAAAACATGTGCTCTGCCCAACCACAGTATGAGTGAAGCAACTCCAGCTCAAGGCATTCTCCCAGATCAAAACCTCAGCCTTGGGACCCTTCGGACAGGATGTCCAGAAATAACAGCAGCTGGGGGTGATGACTCTGTTTGGAAGTGGCATTAGCTTGGTGTTGTGGGCGGCATCACACGACTCCTTGTGTCATCCAACTCCCAAGGTTTTGTCTTGCAAACCTTTAGACAGTAACTAGCAGAAAGCACCTGCGACTTACGCACCAACACAACCACAGCCAGAACATCTCCTTTAGCACCAGCACATGGGTGCACGTACGGCACATTGAAGCAGAAGGCTCATAAGACCTGCATTTCACCCAGCAGCTGGCAAAGACTGAGCCCAAAGAAAGAGGACAAACTGCCATGTGATCCTTCCCCATGGTAACTAAGCAACTTCAGGGAAAGTGTGCTCCTGAAGCTGGCAAAACGGTTTGGACAATAGTCTGCTTCCCCATCCTTTGAATCAGGACAACTGGACAGGGCAGACAGCCAAACTCCAAATACCTTTAAAAGACGAATGATGATGTTTTCTTTTTTGAGAGAAGCTCAACAGCCAAAATTAACTTTACAGTAATCAGCAAATAGCCCAGTGTCAAAAACACCTTTCCATGCTGAATCTCCAAACCACACACCACAAGACTGGGGTATAAAGTCCCATTTCTCACAAGCCTCTCTTCAATCACTGAAAAATTCACTGCTGCCAGGAATGACTTTCCCTTGACCCCTAGATTACTATTCAAATCCATCCCACCTACAGCAATGACAATTCATTTGTCCCCTTCTCTCCACAGGTCAATTACAGCTGTGAAGAACTAAATGGTCAGGTTGTTTGCTTCAGACAGAGTATGAATCCAGTTGCTAGAGAGCAGCTGACCTGCTGTAACGCCTTCCTTTAGGAGGAGTTATTCATGCCTTCTGTGCTTGATCTGTTGCACATGGGGCAGCTAGAGCAGGCTGCCATTTGTTCTTGCACAAAAGAACAGTGCATTGGAGCCTGGGGAGGAAGGAAGAGGTGCCGCATGTATGAGGAACATGAAGAGGGCAGGGTCCAAGGTCCTGGCCTGAGGGGTGAGACTGTACAGGACCAGAAACAGTAAAGATGGGGAATTCAATAAATGCCCAGAGAGAGACAAACTGGGTGCGTCCTAAGGGCAACAAGGCCTTATGTCTGCCCTGGGGACTGGTGTCTCAACCAGGTCTGACATCCATGGGCTGCTGACCCTGCCCGCCCACAGTGTTGCTGTCAGAAGGTAGAGGAAGCTTTCGGTCTGTGCAGTATTTTGCAAGGGTGGAACAACTGGCTTCCCCTCCGCAGACATCGCCCTCCCCACCACCCCACAGGACTCTAAGTGGGCCATAAATGTTTTCAGCATGGCACTTTACCAAGCATATGCCATAAATTACAGTCCCGTGCCGATAGTAAGTCAGGTAATAGCGTCACTTTTTTGTCCTGCCAACTGCACAAAAGGTGGCAGAGGGGAGGGAGGAAGGCAGGGGGAGATGCCTATTAGCACCAGGCAGGATTTTACACACGATGGAAAGTGTTTGTTCAGCTGGAAGTGAGAACGGTCCTTAACTCAAGAGCACGCACTAATGAAAACAGAGTGTGCAGAGGGGGTGAGGGGCACCAGCACAGAGTAGCAATTCATGCTCCAGTGCAGGTGCGAGGACCAGGCCTGGGTCAGAGCACCCACCGAGCCTGCTTTTGCTCTGGCTCCATTTCACACCTTTTGGAAACACTAATTGCAGGTTCTGCTTTGACCTAGGGGAGAACAGAGACAGGTCTGAGAGCACCCAGTGCCATGGATTTTGGTGCAAAGCCCACTTGACAGGCTGAGCTAGGGACCTGCCCTGGCCGTTTGGCTGGGACAGTGAGGAACCAACTCCATCAAGAGGCCCTCTGGGCACCACACTCTCTTCTCATCCTTCACCCAGGTGGATTCAGCCTTTTCTCAGGTCTCCCGAAAGCAAAGCCATGGGATCGCAGCCAGGTTTTGCACTTGCTTGTCCAGCCACCTCTGCTGTGAACTCTGCAGGCCCCTTGCTGCTCCCACTCCATCACTCTATGTGGCAAACACATCCAAGACCCAGAGCCAGCTGCCCAGGCAGAGGCACAATGCTATAAGGAACACCAGTGCTTGAAAAAACATATGCTGCTTTGCCTGGTGAAAGCCAGTAAGTCCCCTAAGAGGCAGTGCTGCGTTTCGGCTGGTGCAGAGGAGTGCAGGGGGGGAAAGAAGGGACCACGACAACATCAAAGACAGCGCAGGGCATAAATCAAGCAACATTTAGTTATCCATCCATGTCTGTAGCACCTGACTCACCAAGTCCCTGGAGCTTATAGAATACACCCGCACTTGAGAATAAACCAAACTCCCTCAAAATCACCCTCTCAGAAAAAGCGCTGGGAAACAAGCCATTCCCTAACCCCGCAGGTCCTCAGGCAGGCACTCCATGGGTGGAGGTAAACTGCCGCATGCAAGTTCCCTCTGCTATGAACTCTCTTCCTGCAGATAGTCAGGAGCTGACAAGAGTGTCCCAAAGGTGCCCAATAGCCAGAGGGACCCCTGTGGGCCTGACCTGACTGGGTATCTAATGCAACAGCAGTACCTGCAGCCAAAGCCAGATGCTAACCAGCAATCATCACACATTGGAATACCTGATGCAATATGCTGAGAGCATACTACACATGTCGCCACACAGCTATGACTTGGTCCCCTCATGGAGGAGGGCGATTAAAGTCATCCAGAAGGGAGGCTGCAAATTCCCTCCTAACAAATCCCCTGTCCATGCCAAGAGGATCATGCAATACCAAAAGCTAACCCTTCCCATGGCACTCATGGTACAACAAGATGACTGCCCACCCCTAGAAGGCAGGAGGTACCATAGCTGGGGAGAGGAAAGCGACAAAGAAACAGAAAAAGCTGTCTGCAACTCATCCCAAATGGAAAATGTAGCATCTGCAGAGCGCTTCTTGGAGTCACAGAGAAACAGGTGGCTGCTTTCACGACAGTGTCCCTTTTAGCATCATTAAAACATCCACCAGCACTCTTCCAGTTTTGACACCTTTGGCTTTAGCCTTACCCTCATTCCAGGAGAAACATCAGCAGCTCATCCAGAGGGGTGGAACCAGGTCTGGCTGCTGAAGGTGGAAGAGGTGGTGATCCACACCACTGGGCAAACCTCCCATTAAGATGCCGGCACGCGATATGAAAAGGATTTGCTTAATTATCCCATGGTAGTTCCCAGTCTTACCCACAGGAGGTCACACTTTGCTAGGCTTATCAGCTTTCCCTGAAAGCAGCCCTGTGCAAACAGTATTGCTGCGGGACCAGCAAAGCAGTTTTACTATCCCAGCTCAGATTTTGGCCTAAGTCCCTTCTGTGCATCCTTGCATTCTCTGCCGATCCCCCAGCTGCTCTCCTGCCTGCCCTACAAGTGCCAGTCTCCTCTCCAAGGCTGTTGGACACCCACAGGGACAGCCTTCCTGTGTGATGGACCATTCTTCCCACTCAGCCATTCCTCACTTTCTTTCTTTTCTTGCTTTCATGTCCTTTCCCAGTCCAGCCTTCCAGTCCCTTCACTGCCCCTGCCAAAAAAACTCCATTACATCCACTGCCTAGGCTGTAACTCTAGCCTGGCTTCATAAGAAAATGAAAGATACACAACTGCATGCACTGGAGAAATTTCTGTTCCAAAACGCTTCAGGAAAATGAATGCTCAGGTGGAATAGCATCCCCACACAAAGAAATGGTTCAGTATGAGCTCACCTGTTACTAGTCTTCAGAGAATATAGAGAGAAGCAACCTCAAGACACAAACCCATACAGGCTTCACTGAAGCCTTCACAGCCCAACAGGCTTCACTGAACACCACACTTACAGAACTACTTATTTCATGACACATGAAAGTTCTCCAAAACTCGGGGAAGTTGTTGATTGGCAGCCCTATAAACTAATATCCTTCATTTATCCCTAGAAAGCCCTTGCAGGCTCATTGCCCTCGGTGCTCAGGGGGTCACCAGGTCTTGCTCTTATTTTGAGCTGCTGCAGGGTTTAGTACTTAGACGCTTAGCATTCCTTGGCATCTGTAAAGCTGCCAGCAATGAACACCTTTCTCTGTGAAGAAAAGTAGATGCATTCAAACATGTTTTCCATCAGCAAGTCAAGCATGGTTTTCACTCTCACATAGTCACAGTCCAACAGCCTGAGTACATATGGCCACGCAGTCTCCAAGATTAAAAGACAGCACAGAGCATCCACTCTGTCCACATCATCTGACATTTTTTCAACCTCTACTAGTCCACAGGCTGCTTTCTCCTTTTATGCTGCCGTTACACAGGCCCCCCTTCTGAAAGATCTCCCCGCATTGATCTTATCTCTGTGCAGGGTTCTGCTTCCTTGAACACTATCCCCTATGGCACCTGGGTTTTTGGAATGGTAAAACCATCGTAATGCAGAGACTTTGGTGACAAAAGTTTCACCATTATACTCCTAAAATATCTCTTGATAGTGTACTGCTGAGCATCGGTACAGAAGTTTGGAGAGAGCATTCCATTACTTCTGCTTTCTGAACACTGAGAATAGCTCTTTGGCTAAAGGGCATGTTCAGTTCAAATCATGGTTCGCATTTCAGCAGAGAAATTCCTGAAGTCAGCTCCATCTCCCTGTGCCTGGTCTTGTTTTTCTAAAGCCTGTCAATCCCCAGCTTTGTTCACACCACGTGAACACCTTCTCTCTGCCGCAGTTTACCTGGAGAAACACAGGAATACCAGCACTGCTTTACCTCAGAGGGGCACCATGAGCCCAAATATACAGACTACATAGGACACACGTTCTCCAGTGAAAGGGTGCTATAAGTACTGAAGACAGACGGAAGCTTTTCATCCTCCTACAAAAACTTATCAAATACTGCCCACATTTATCCTTGTTCCCACACCTCTCCATCTACTTTCATCCTCTTCTAAACCTGCTTTCCTTGCTAGCTTAACTTCATTTAGCAAAGAGAACATAATCCTTTCCATGTGTGTAAGTGCCCCCTAGGACCCTACAGAACCAAATGCAAGTGAATGTAAAATAATGCATTATACTTTCAACTTACATTTGGGTAAACAAATGATTTCTCGGCACAGCTTCCTGAAATGGCTCTGTCATGTGCTTCCACGACGCGAGTTCATTGCTCTCCGCAGCAGTATCAGCCAGTCACAAGGAAGCCCTGAAGGAAGCACATATGAACCAGTCTTCTAAGTGCTTTCAACCAGTTATGAGCTCGGCCATCCTTTGAAACAGTGGGACTGCCCTGCCTTCTGGAGCACTAGCTACCATCAGAGGCAGGGTAGCCAGCACTGCCAGCCGCCGCAGTGCCCAAGACCCTACTAATCGTTTGTCCATGGCACGATGGATGCTGTGTCTCTTGCTTCTGATCACTGCCCAGTAGCTTTAATATAAATATGAAAAACCCTCTTAAGACCCCATTTAAAATCCAGCTGCAATGGCTACAACTCCTCTTTGTGTTTTATGTTTCATTATCATGTCTTGTACTTTCCTTGTGGTCCTTTTGTGGTTTCTGTTACATTGCAAACCTTCCGGGTAAGGGATTTGTTATCTGCTTGGCAAGAGCCTGTATTACCAAGCTGTGTACATTTACAACGCCATATAAAAGATTAGTACTTTATTGGTCACTTAAGCATTCCTAGTTAATAATCTTTAATGTGGCAGTTATTTATCCAGTCGTAAACAGAACACTGCTGCCAAGTCAAGTCAAATAAACACTATGGAAGTCCTTCATGTTTAACATGAACCCATTTCTGTCCGGGCCATTTCAGGCTTTGCATAAAAAACAGTCACATTGTTACTGAGCACAAAACTATTCAGATCTCAAAGTGTTCTTAAAGCAACAATTGTATCTAATACTTGCACTGAGCTTTTCACCTGAAGCCTCTGCAGGGCTGGGAAACAGCGCAGTCCCCAGTGCAGAACCACAAACCTGAGACCTCCTTACCCTGCACTGCTGGGCCCAACAGCCCTGCCTGCCTGCAGTGCCAGCGCCACCCCTCACCACCACCCTGTCACCCCTCACTGCCCCCTCTCACCCCTCACAGCCCCCTGTCATCCCTCACCCCTCACCACCAACCCTGTCACCCCTCACAGTCCCTGTCACCCCTCAC
>VYZM01002864.1:587282-632151 GCA_013398915.1 Dromas ardeola
CCTCGGCGCCCCCTCGGCGGGCGCCGCGCTGGGACTCGCCCCCGGTGCACGGGCCACGGGTCGCCGGCCGTGGTGGGGGGACCTGTGGGGGAGGATGGTCACGCGGCCCTGAGCCGCGGTTTCCGTGGGCTCTGGAGCCCCCGGCGGCCCCGGCGGGAGCTGTGGGCGCCCGAAGGAGCCGAGCCCTCCCCTCTCTGCTGCGAGCCGGCCCGGCGGGGCTTGGGTTTAGCCTTTTGGCTCGTGCCAGTGCCTGGGGATTCTGGAGGGCAGTGGAATGGCCTGTGGCGCCTCTGGGCGTGAAGGCGCGGGTCGGTGCTCTCTGCCGTTACCCTTGCTTTGTCTGCAAAGTGCGTCGAGACCTGGGGATGAGGCGAGGAGGGACCCTCTGACCGCTGGTCACCCCAGTGCTCCCAGTTTACGTTTGTTCTGCCGGCTGGTCCCAGTTAAAGGGGCAGTTTATACCCACATGAAGAGCTCTCTAAACCCAGAGCTGGTGTTCTGCAGCTTCTTCCTTGAATATTTTAAAATTTCTATCACAAAAGTAAATTTTAAGATTTTGCTCTTTATCTAGGAACCGCTCTCTGAAATATGTATGTTTGTACAGCACATCCTTGAGTGGATGGCTGCCGTTGGCATATTGGGGCTGCCAGAACGTTACCCAGCTGAACACCGGATTTAGGGTTCCCACTAGAACTTGCCAAAATCTTTCTGGGTCGATGGGCAGGAGAGCAAATAACCCAGTGGCTGCAGTTAGTTGCCTCCAGCCCCAGGTGGTGTGCGAGGGCAGCAGGAGGGATGGCACCTTGCAGGTGCTGTGTGGCTGTGATGAGAGGGAAGTGGGTGGTTCTATATCAAACTGTATTTTCTTAAAACATTGCATCTTATGTCCAGTTCCTACAGGAAGCTGGAGCACCTGAAAGCTTTTCCGGCTTACAGGAAATCCCCAATAGGATTGTCAAAGCATCCAGGAATACCCAGAGCACAGAAATTATATGGATCACATTTAGGGCTCTGTATTACCAGAAAAGGGAATTCTCCATTGTTAGAATGTTGTTAGAATTTCCTTTGTGCAATTGCTAGCAGTTAATCTGTGTCACAAAAGACTGCTCTCTAAAGATAGTTACTTTGCAGTAACAGCACTGATAACTCTAATCCAAGGACTCCGGCAACATTTTATGTTAGTTCTTTGTTGTTTCCAAGCAACATGTGATACTTGTGTCCTTTGTAATTTGCAAAATGGCCACGGATAGTATTGCACAATCATTACCTATTGGGGATCTTTGTGCTGAACGTCTTTTCTGTCATTAATATTTGAAAGTTTGCAGGTGTTCCTGCAGCTAGAATTTGAACTCAGGGGAAAGCAGCTTTCTGCTTCTCTTTTTTTGCTGTTAATAATTAAATGCTGCCAAGTAAATGGCAAAGTAAACAGGCTATCTGTGGACCTGTCACATACTTAAGCACCTCTGCTCTTCCCGGCTCTCTCCTTTTATTGCAACTGTTGTTTTCTCGCCTTGGTTGTCTTTGCTTCTTCATTCTGTTAATTTGAAGTCTTGAATGAGCCTTGTCATTTGGACTGTAAAGAAAACCGGAAAAAAAGAAAAAAAATCTATTCCTGTACTAACATTAACCTGTCCATAAATTTAAGGCAGGCAAACAAGCAAAGCAAACCAGTCCTCACTGCACATGTCTCTCACTGTCTCCAACACCAAGGTTATTGCTATCTGATAATACTACCCTGGCATTTGTTTAGAGGGTAAGTGCCTTTGCTTCGGTGCCGAAACTGGATAGAGTTAATGACAAGCAAATTATTGTCAACAGACCATGAATTTAATCCTTGCTATTCTTCCAACTCTTCAAAATACTCCCTGCCCTGTCTGTTAGCTTGGAGAGGCCATTAAACCTGCTTGTGTTAGGCTGTATGGATGCATGCTGAGAAGCAGAGAGATGTATGTTAACACTCAAAATAGATAAACTGTGTTAATGGTCTGAAAGCAAAATAGCTATTTATATTTCACCTCTACATAGCCTTGAATTGTGACTGAGAACTAAAGAACTAAAATTTCTTTTAAATGTCTGCTCATTTGAGGATGCCTTTATTGTCGGATTTAGTTGCAATATTCTGACACGTTTGCATGGGGTGTGTTTGGGGGTGGAGTAATGCAATGGAGTTTGTCTAAGTAATGCTAGTCTTTAGCCATTTACTCCTTTTGTACTTGACCAGGCAGTCACACGACCTTTCTGATATAAAAATAGGCAGGTCTAATTGCACTATATTAATGATTGACTTACTTGGAGTCCATGTGTATTGGTGGGAGGACATGCTGGAGATGTCCAGCTGTGGAATCAACTGTTTAAATTCTCTAAGATTAATATATGAAAGTGCTCGTATCTGTGGTGGTCACATTCTTAGGCTTTACCATATCTCACTTGTTCTTCTTTTGCTTAAGCTTCTGAAGTTAGAGGACAATTACCTGATCTTTCAGGCATGTTACAAAAGACCATGTGTTGTTGATTCCCACTGCCTCAGGAAAGAGACTCGTGTCTGCATTAATACCTATGTCTGTATTAATGACCATGCTTAATTTTGCTTGGAATTTATGCAGCTACATTACGTTAGCAAATATGTGTAACTTTGATGTAGCTACACCAACACTGGATTATTTTCTTACGTCTTTCAGGGGAAAACAACTTCAGGGCGAAATAACTCGTACACAAAGTTGTTGTAATGACTATTTTGCAGGAAACCAGAACTGGGTTGTTTCAAAATCTGCTAGGCTGAATTTCATCCATTTGAAAAGAAAAATAATGTTCATCAGATGAGTTCAAACTTTTCTAATAGGACAAGGGCCTGGTATATCAACCCTCAGGAGGTCAGCTGATACTCCGTTGCATATCTTCAGAATATAATTATTTCAGAACTGGGGGTCTAAATACTGTGAGCTGCAGAGCTGGTATTCTAAAATCCCCTACCTGTGCAGCAAATACCTCTATTAGTCGTAGGAAGGGAGACGCTCTTCAGAGATTGCCTGTTTAATGCAGAATTTTGTACTTCCTTTAGGGAAGGGGGGGAAACACAGCAGTCACCTACAATGGGAATACTAGCTAAAAGTGTTTATGACAAAGGTGCTAGAAGTAGTAATCCTGCTTGTGGTTTTAGAGACTGAAATGAGTTGTTTATGCTGTAAGCACTTGAATAATGGGGTTAATAAGCTGCTCTTCTCTATTGTGAGACTATTTGTCACCATGTTCTCTACACCGCAATTGCAAGTATGAAGGTTGGAAGTCATGCAGAAGTGCAGGTGGATAGCTTTTTTATTTTATTTTTTTTTATTTTAAGGTATGGAGGTCAATGGTGCATCTGATGCATGTGGATGTTACCCAGTGCATTGTTTAAAAAACAATCTAATTTTTTTATTCCCCCCCACCTCCAACAGGCCCAGCAGAAGGGAGTAATTCATAAGAAGATCTATACAAGGACAAGTTCCAAGGTAAGGATTAATCAAAGCACTTCAGTCTGGGGGGCGGAGGATTGTTGGGGTTCTTTTTTTTGTTTGGGTGGTTTTTGGGTAATATCTTTATTGTACACAGAAAACGTTTGCCCTATAATCTGGTTCCATGTGGAGACAAGATTCCTGCTCCTGCTTTACCTTTCAATATGCCTGTAAATCGTCTCCTCCAGTTCAGAGACTTTGAATCCATTGCCCAGTGACAATTGACAAGAGGAGCAGGCATGTCAGGTATGTTAAGTCCCTTTAGGTTTCCTCAGTACAAACATGTGGCTGAAGAACACCAAAACCAGCAAGGCCTCTTCTTATATATCCGGTGCTCTGGCCCCTTAGCTATCTTAATGGCCTTCTAACAGGGCAAGTCTTCCCAACTATTTGCCCCACTAGTAAGACTAGAGATTAGCAATATAAACTAATAGTAAGATTATAAACTTGGCAGCCAATCTGTTGTTATAAATGCCCTTTGATTTTAAAATCATAATAAAAATAATGCAGGACTACTTTGGGATTCTTCATTGATTAGTTTTTAATTATGAAATGCTGTTTCTGTACCTTTGCTGCTCCAGAGGAGGTGTTGTTGCTACTCTTTGACTTTTAATAGAGCGTAACTTTGGAAAGACTACAGAAATAAGTATCAAAATGAAGCAATATATTGTTCAAGTTCCCTGAAATGCAATAGTTGTCATTCTCCCTGAGATTAGGTCCTGCTTTAATTGTAAAGTGTATTTGGAACTGGTTGATGTTGGTATTTGAACTCTCTCGTGTGTAGGATAATCTACCCTTTGTTTCGGGAAAGGGGTGATCCGTTATCAGGGATACCAGATTACTGAAGCTTTTCTTCTGAGCAATCTTGGGGGAAAGGGAGAAAATCTGTATGGTTTTACAGAGCTGGAAGAAAATAAATTCTGTATAAAATGACAGCTTGAACTTTGTAGCTTTTATATGCTTATCTTACTGTAAATCGGCTTAGAGAAAACTTCTACACCCTTAGCCCTTAGTGCAGAGAATAATTAAATAGTCTGATATTATAAGGTTTTCCTACCCCGTTTTTAGCTGCTGGCTGAAATTATGGGAGCACAAAATTTATCCTGGAATAAACAAGATCTGGTGATCACACACTGCTGGTGTGAATGGTGTCCCTCCCCATTTGCTTACTACCCAGGCAAGGAGCGCAGGCAGCAATTTCCATAGGCTCTCTAAGGGAGTAAGGACTTGTGTGCCCGATTAGCCCAGGGTTACTGGTTCATCCGCCCATTGTCTAATTTAGGTACCCCTTAAGCTCTCCAGCCAGATTAAGGCTTTGTATGTTCATAAATTGCACTGGGAGGTCTTAAATCAATATAAACAGGTCCTATCAGTTAATTTAACAGAAGAATTAAATTGGCATAGGTAACCACACTGATGCTTATACTGCTTTGATTAAATTGTCTTTTTGTTTTGTTTTAAAGGTAATGTAGGAAACTGGGGGCATTGGCCTGTTTCCTTAACAGACTTTAAATGGCACAGTTCATATTTTGAACCTTTTGCAAGAGAGGATGTACAATGTTCATCTGTGTGGACAAGTCTTTGATAAATGTAAATATTGTGAAGAATCTGAATTTGAACGCTAGTTTTAAAAAATGAGATGTATATTTGTCTATATATACAGTATGTGTATGTACATGCAAGTATATGTGCAATGTAAGTTTTGTGTGTATATGTGTGTGTATATATATGAATGGAAAGTATATTTGTATTGACAAGATCAGGCTGGGACCGTGATGAGCTAGTTCTCCTTGTACATCACTTGAACGACAAAGTGGCCTGCAGACAAGGCTCCTGATTCTACCTGGCCCAGCCTAGTGGAGGTATTGTTAAATCCTACAGGGAAAAGGCTGCTGTTTTATGCAACAAAAGGATAAAAAGAAAAAAACAAACCAGTTACAGTATGGTATAGATCACGACTTGGAGAGTGCTGAGGTTGTCTGTAGGGAAGTATATGGGGCTTTTAACAAGGTGTGTTCAGCTCCATAAAGCAGCTTGCATTCTCTTTCTCAGTGCGATGCTAACTGCGGCAGTCTGAGGGCTGGACATTCGTCGTAGCTGGGAGGCTTGCTATGTTGTAGTCGGGCTGCGTTAGTTTTGGGACCTGCACCCACTGCAGTTTGGGATGCGAAGTGTTGAAGCAGCTTGGCAGTTGCACCGGTGCACTGTCACATAAAGACTGGCCCAGTGTAGGAACCAAATGCTTCATAGAGAAAACTCTAGGACATGCTGTTGTGATACTTGGTCACAAAAAATGTTGAAAAGGTAAAATCACGTGCTGTTGAAAGTAGTCAGACAGTGGGAGGAATAGATCTAGGGGGTACGTGCTCTTTAACCTCTGAATGTTTTTCTCATAATAAACCCATAAACATTGCCATTGTCTGTGAAATGATTCCTGGCAAAGAAATAAATCTGTGTTCAACATAAACAAATGCAGACATTGAGTCTAAAAGGAGAATATTTCAAAGCATAGGTGTTTAAAGATATTTTTCTGACAGTAAATGCTTGTAGTGGAAAGAGATCTAGAGGTGATAGATCTCAAACTGGCAGAGAGCATTGAATGCAAGAGAGCAGGAAAAAGGATTGGTTTATTGCATATGGATTTGCTACTGTGTCGGAGCTTTTCACTGGCACTTGAGGTGTTTAGGGGAAAAAAAAAAGACAACTGAAGATTGCATGTTCAGTGTAGAAGTTTTATCAGAGCCAGAGTTTGCTGTTGAAGGGAGACCTATTTTTAGTTACTTCAGTTTTTGAAACAAAGGGAAGAAGAATAATTAGCGCAATGTGAGTGATTTTTTCATTCTTACAATGTGGAAGAAACAAGAAAGAAAACACAGTCAATATAGCAGGAAAATTGTATTGATTTTTCTGCACTACTTTGACAGTTGTTTTTTTTAATGGATCATTTTAGATGATCTCCGAAGGTCCCTTCCAACTCCTACAATTATGTGATTCTGTAATACATCATGTAAAATAGTTTTGCTGCTTAAATGCCTTTTTCTTTTATTTTAGGGGGGAAAAAAGGATAGGAATTCTCCTCTCTCTAATTTTCCTAGTTGTTCCTTGTTTTTTTATGAGTAGGCAGGACAGAAAGCTCCTGATTTACGTCTTTGATAACATTTACCATCCAGTGTCCTCTTACAATGCTCTTTAGCCTTTTTCACCCTTTGCTGAATCGTTAACCATTTATTTTCTCTTTTGTTTTTTCAACAAGAGTGTTTTGGGTTTTTTTCCAGACTTATATCTGGTTTGGGTTTTGTGTGTTTATTTTGTACCTCTATGGTATCTTAACGATCAGCACGGCTCACAGTATCAATAGTGGTTGAGCATTAGAAATGCTTGTGCCATCCAGGGCAGGGGATGGGAAGGAAGAGGTGCTGTTTCTGTTGAAGTGCTTGCAGATCTAAGGCATACGCATTCTCCTAAATATAAGTTACTGTCATTTATCTGGCCAGCAGTGAAGAGCTCAGAACTTCTGACTGTAATAAAATACATGATAGATTAATCACAGATAATTTAAAGACCCTGTTTAAGAAGGCAATAGTACTTTCCTAAGAATGAAAACATGTGATTCTAGGACAAACGTTCTGTGATTGCTTCATAAGCAGTGATGATATCCCAAGAGATATCATCTAGATGTCTAAAATGATTTGCCCTGTAATGTACTCTTATATCAGGTCTTTACCAGTTAATCAAGAAAGCAAGAGGTTTCTAGACTTTGTCCCAAAAGAATATTAAAAAAACAGTGGGGAGCAACTAACTAATCCCCTATAGTTATTGGTAAACAAGTATTAGAACATTATCCAGACTTGTATTCCTGGAGCTCAGCTTGTGCTGTACACAGTGCCCAGGGCAAATCATAAAGAGATCGAAGTGCATTTAACCTCATTAAAGCAATCCATCGAACTCTGTGTACTCTACTGAAAAGGATCATCACTCCAGAATGCATCAGCGTGGTCCAAATTGCTCTTCTACACAAGATGAACTGGTTGTGTTCAGCTTGTTCTACTGCTAAATGGAGTGCTTAATTTTGTCTCTGATGCGTACATCTTCTCACTGATGTGTGGCATAGGGAGTAACTGAAGCTGTAAACGCGACAAAACATGCTTCTGATCAGGAGCTGTTTGGGGCAAGGGGGGACGGCAATGTGGTGTCCAGATCCATGGAGCAGGGGTGTCAAGGTATGCTGCTGGAAGTCTGGGCTTGGGGAAAGCTGCAGGATGCACTGAAGTAGTCGGGGAGGAGAGAGTAACTGTCTTCTATTCTGCAGTTATTAATGTCTTTCCGTGTTATTTTGTTCTATCAGATTACTTGGTGTATGTAGCAAACATCTCAGATGTGACTGAGTATTCCTCAAGGATGGGAAATCATCTACTCAGAGTTTGGGGTTTAATTTTCTCTTACTGGGATGAGTACTAATAGCTAGCAATCTTGAGGAAGCAGTTCTCCTTATCTGTTCATGTGCCTTCTGCACAGATTAGTTTAACGAGGTTATGAAAGAGAGACTTGGGTCTTTTCCCTGGCTACATCACTACTCAACAGTATAACCAGCAAACGATATGCTGCAGGTCTGGGAGTCTAGTATCAGTCTGGGTTTGTAGAGCAGCAAAAGAAAATATTTCCTTTCTGTTAGCACGTTATAAAAATGCATGCCGAAATTTTGGTTGTCGGTATCTAGCTGTATTGGTACAGTACATAGCAAATAGCAAAATCGAAAGTGTCGTAACTGTCCACGGTTAAGATGAAAAATGCTGTTTTCGAAGTTTGGGTTTCTTGTTATAGAGCACCTACATGAGATTTGAGTGAAGTGTCTTAGTAAGCTATTAATCTCTATTCAAACTTTCAGAACAAAGTTGCAAAAATACCTAAATGGAATAGGGGACAAGGTTTTCCTGACTAATTATAATTTTGTTTTTTAGGAAACTTTCCTGTGTTTATCAAAAGCAACATCAAATCACGTAATTGGTTTTAACCAAAGTTGGAATTTATTTTTAAAAAGTTCAGGATGTAAATAATTCACTACTGTGGAGTACTGTGTGTACTCTGGATTTGAAAGCAATAATAGTCCTCTAGGTTAGTTGTACTTCAGATATTTCAGTTTGCTAATTCCTGCATTTTGGAAAGAAAAAAAAAATATTAAAGTTGGCCCTCGTCATGTTATCTTTAGTAAAATTGTAGCGTATATTACCCTTAATGAAGATAAGTCATCGTTCAAATCTTATCTTTTCCTGCTGATGTATTTTTTAGACACTTCCATAGAATTTTTCTTCACAGACAGTGTCGGGCTTCTGGCTGTCACACTTGGCTTCCCTGCTGTATAGTTTATCCAAATTCAGCAGTTTTCAGCTCTCTTCTGAAAGTAACCCGAATGACAATGGGAAGAACTCAGGGACTGGAATGGAAAATGTGGCTAAACTAGCAAGCTACGTATTTCCTAAATTTTAGTCACTGACTTGAAATCATGCCAGTTCCAGTTACCAAGGCCGTTGCTCAGTTTTGAATGGTAATAATTATTTGCTTGCTTCATAGTTTAAACTTAACCTTGGAAAATCCTTTGCCTGTTCTGCAGCCATTTTTGGCATATCTTCAATATGCATTTTTCTAGTTCTCACTTGTGTGGGTTTGTTGTTTTTTTTTATATTGCACTTAACTGAAGATTTCTGTTGTAGACTAATAGATCTAACAGTCTCAAAATTGTGTGGCAGTTACTAAGAAAAAAGCTTTTTCTCCTGGTTCTGTTCTTCCGTGTTAACTCCTACTGTTTTGTAAAAGTCAGGCTGATTAGAAAGGAAAAGGCTGCTTCCCGTTAAGTAAGGTATACATAACTTTCAAGCTGTGTCGTTGTTATGAGTAATGTAACTTTTTGGATAATTTTTACAATCCCTTTATAGTTTTGTTCTAACAGGTGCTTGAAAGCATTTCAGTTCTGTGCAGTGCAGGTACTGATCCATCCTGTTGCCTCCATGTCCAGTTGGGGAATACTTACCACAACATGACACTAACTTCTCTAAAGTTACTTTAGCAAGAGGGAAAGAGGTTTGTTGTCATAAGGAGATATAAGTGGGTCTCTCTACCTGCCTTTAACCATATTTTTATACAAACATTACATTCTGAAATGTGTTTTTTTTCTCTTCTGCCTGTGTCTTACCCCTTCTTTATACATGAAAGCTAGGTAGCTTAGGTGAAGATGGGACTTTGACACAGACATGCACTACTCCTTAACTGTCACTCCAGCCTTCAGTCCCTCCGAATAGAAGGGAGGGACTGTACTGCTTGTTTGCTCCCCTGCGGTAGGAGAGATGGGTAGGAGACAGCCCCAACTAGCTAGCCCTTTGCCACTGGACAGCTGACAGCTTTTGGCTCCTCTTCCCACCATCTCAAAGTTAAACATTGCTCTTTACATGGTTGCCAGGAGGGAGAGAACTTGCCCAAAGCGATGGAGGAAGTTTCGGAAGGAGTGGGAGGAGAAGATGAAGGCTGGCTGGAATTTTCTGAGATTTCTTAGGCTCCTCTCCTTTGGCAAGTAAATATTCCCCGTTCAAGCCTTGCTGACTTACAGTAGCTGTTGGCACAGCATCAGGAGATATGCACCATTACACTGAAGCACACTAATTCTGTTGGTTTTGCAAGCACAGTTAAGAGCTGGTCATGCTTGGCAACCTTGACAATGCCTGTTGGCTTTGCTGTCATTTTTTCTCGCAGCATCTAGGGCTTTGAAAAGGGTAAGCAGCCAGAGCTACTGGCAGACACAGCAAATTTATCCCAGCCAATGTATGTATAAGGCTGTAAGCTCAAATCAAAAGTTCTGGCAGTCTGACTTCCATCCTCTAGCCATGCATTTCAGTGAGCTTGCTGAGGAGTGCATACTCATCAAATTCATTAGTTTCTGGAATGAACAGTAACTTCCGGAGGGAAAAGTGACTGTTTGATGCAGCCTCTGTGTCTCTGAATGATAGAAAATAAGACAGGGAAGAGTAAGGAGGAGGGAGAAGTTTACAGGAAAAAGGACAGCTGAGATATATCTTAGAGTATCTCTGAATATCTTAGAAGTTGTGTGTATGATGGAGATTTTACTTAAACCTTCCTAATATGACTATAAGTGGTTCCCAAGGGATGATGGCAGAAGGGGGAAGCTGTTGCATAGTGGAGACTCCAGCAAGCACAGGATAGTAATAGTTTCTATACCGAAGTGATCATGAACAGAATGGTTCATTGCTCTGTGCTTTGGTCATTGCTAAATAGGATTAAATTTCTCTTCTCCATAAGGATCTTATTCTAGGATTTGAATTAAAGGTAATGAGTTTCTCTCTGATTCCCAAGTGAAGAATGACAGAAAAATGCTGACTTCTACGGAGCTGACGTTGACTCTGCAATGGGCTGGTATCCTATCATTGCTGGTTTTGCATATCCTGAAGATACGTTCTCAGCTCAAGCTGAGGGGCATCATTTCTGAACATTGTAAGATATCGTCCTTTCAGAACTGAAGTTGGGACAATGTGTTGCCTCCTCTAATTACAGTCTAAGAATTAATTTCAGATATGGAAGAAGACAGCAAAAAGAAATGGTGAGCATTTCTCTATTGCTCTTACATTGTACAAAGATGACTCAAAAAGAATCTTCTTTTTATTAAAAAAACCTGAAAACTTGAAGTAAATATTTGGTAGAGAAGAGCTATCCAAACGCCTTTTCTGAAAGGCTCCTGTGTGTTGCTGCCAGCCTCCTAAAAGAGGAGTTAAATTTTGGAGTTTCAGCATGCTATTCCAAAATACCCAAATTAACATTTAGTCAGAGTCTAAAATTCTCTGAACTAAATGTGTGGCTGTCCAAGCTAATGCTAATTGTATTACTTTCCTGTACTGAAGTAGGGAAGATGAGTTGTCTGTCTTGATGGTCTATCTACCTTATGAATGTCAAATCATTTTAATGCACCTGTTGTGCAAAAGACCATGCTGATAAATGTCAAGTTCCATGTGTTCTCTAGTCTGTTGACACAGGAATGACTAAAGGCTCTTTGGAAGCATTTCAGTAACTGTTTTTGTTGATTTAACCTTGCTACATAATGTCTTAATTGTACAAAACAGTTTTATAGGCCTGTTGCATTTTATAGGGATTATCTGCCTTTGTGGAGCGTGGAGCAGCAATGGCCGTGTGCTTCCTAGCTTTAATCTGGCACTGAGGACATGTTAGCAGAGATGTTCCAGCACTGGGCAAACTTGTTGCCTGCTGTTATTAATGCATTTTATTGTGTCTACCCTCATAGTTTTGCACTGGTGTCAGTAAAGTTGCTTCAGGTATGGGCATTAACTGGAACACAGGTGTACTTTAAAGCTGGAGTCAACTGGTGGATCATGTAAACATGTAGTTTGAGGAACTAGAGGCCAGAACCTGGTCTTTCAGTTCCTGGTGCTGTTGCTGTGGTGTGAATTTTTAAAATCTTCCAATGTTGGTGATAGCAGGCCCTCTAGAGGGTGATTTGATCATAGAAATGTGTGCGAGGTCAGGACCAGAAGTCCAGGGCAGTACTCCAGAGAACTAAGAAGCAGTTCCATGAAGTTGTTTTAAGCTGACGTGAGCCTGTAGTGCAATCAGAAAGGGTGGTTCTGTCCTGCACTCATCTTTGTTCTGGCACTAATCTGGCTGCCCATACAGCTGCGCATCTCGCTTATCCAATGGAAAAGAAAAAAGGTACCAGATTAACAAAGTAATCTCAGTGACTGCGTGCCCACACAAGTGCTAGTACCAGCACGAAGAAATGACTAAGAACATATGGCTGTGGCTAGCAGGAGGTCAGCATCTCTTGCCACTGTACGTGCAGTCTCAGAACAGTGCCAGCTGCTCGTGAGATGGCATCCTTGTAGTATAAATAACAGTCATTTCCCCAGAGAATAAGAGAAGAGAGATGGAAATTGAACAAACTTTGCAGTGGATATTTTTGAAGGGGGAGGCTTCTGTTCTCAAAGTGAGAAGTTAACATGAAGGTCCATGCCTCAGCCTGGACCTTCAGTTAGGGAAATTAACTTCCTGTGGAGGCATCCTCAGAATCCAGCTCTTGGCTGGCCATTGATAAATTACTCTAGTGTGAATTATTGACAGAATGGAAGTAAAGTTTAGCTTAAAAATAAAAACGCATGTATCTAACTTTCTTTACTTTAGAAAACAGTTTTGGCATTGCAGGAACAAGTTGAATGTATATCTGTGTTCCTAAAGAAAATGGGAGATTTCCTGTTACTCAAACATCTATTATTTTACTTTTCCTTTTGCAGAAAAAGCTGCGAGTCATTTCATGACCAAATAAGGTCTCCATTCTCATGATTTATCTGATATGCTTCTCCTGGAGCCATGGATGAATACAACCGCTTTGTGGATTGGGACAAAATGGATGTTACTGTCCAGAGCCAGGATGCGAAGGAGCTAACCTGCACAGAGTTCCAGGAGCTCAAGCAGCTGGCCCGGCAGGGCTACTGGGCCAAGAACCACTCTCTGCGAGCCAAAGTGTACCACAAATTAATTAGCAATATCCCGTGCCGCACAGTGACCCCAGATGCAAACGTGTACCGGGACATTGTTGTGAAGATTGTTGGGAAACGTAACAGTAGCTCCCTTCCACTGCCAGAGTTTGTGGATAACAGCCTGGTCCCCACATACTGCTTGAATGCAGAAGGCATCGGGGCAGTCAGGAAGATTATACTGTGCATTGCAAATCAGTTCCCGGACATATCGTTTTGCCCAGCACTGCCTTCTGTGATAGCTTTGCTCCTGCACTACAGCAAAGATGAGGCAGAGTGCTTTGAACAGGTTTGTCGCATCCTTGCTTGCAATGACCCATCTAAGCGGCTCATTGACCAGACGTTCTTAGCTTTTGAGTCCTCCTGCATGACCTTTGGCGACCTGGTTAACAAGTACTGCCAGGCGGCACATAAGCTGATGGTGGCAGTGTCCGAGGATGTGTTGGAGGTATACTCCGACTGGCAGCGGTGGCTCTTTGGAGAACTGCCGATGGTGTACATTGCTCGGGTCTTTGATGTGTTTTTGGTGGAGGGCTACAAAGTTCTTTATCGTGTTGCGCTGGCTCTTCTGAAATTTTTTCACAAAGTCAGAGCTGGGCAGCCCATGGAGTCTGACAGCATACAGCAGGACATTCGGGCTTTTGTGAGAGACATTGCCAAGTCGGTGTCTCCAGAGAGGCTTTTGGAAAAAGCCTTTGCTATCCGCCTCTTCTCACGGAAGGAGATCCAGCTTCTGCAGATGGCCAACGAGAAGGCTTTGCAGCAGAAGGGCATCACGGTCAAACAGAAAAGGTAGGGCTCTCGCTCCAGGTAGCCTGAGTGATCTCCTGAGTTTTCCCAGTATGATGAACAGTCAGTCAGTGTGGGGTGACTGCTGGGGAAGAAGAAGAGCTCTACTGGTACATGGTGGTATCTCTGCTGATTTTTTTTATTTTTTTTTTTCTCCGTAGAAAAAGTCAACAGCCCCAAAATTAAGCATTGCTGGGATTGTAATGAGAAGTGTAACTGAAGTGTTATGATACAAGAGAAACAAAGCAGTTTCTCATAGCTTACTCAGTGACAAATTTATAATTACTTTTTACAGGTACATATTCATTGCAAGTAGTGTATCTCAAAAGTGTCTTTCACAAGCTGTCTTTAAATTAAAAGGTGTTTTAGCAAAGCTGGAATAAACACTGATAAATTATGTGAAAGGAAAAGTACCCAAACAAATGTGAAAATTAATTCTTATATGTGAGATTGTTTGTATAAAATGTCGATTTCATGTACTGTGAATTTGAACTTTCTGTAGTGTAAGTAGGCAAACACTGTCCCAGCTGGGAACGTTTTGCTTAACTGGGGAGTTATTTTAATAGAACAAGGAAGAAGTAAGTCTTATTTACAGGTTACTTTTAAAATTAGTGTGGCTGCAAGCCTCCTGAAAGTCGAGAGTGTAGTAATCATAGGTAGGAGTTGACCTATTTAGTGACAGATCCGTGCACTGTTAGAAACAATGATTCTGAAAGAACTGTGGAAGAGAACAGTGAGGGTGCTGCTCCAAAAGATGATTGCATAATCACAATTTCTTTTCAGAAATGAGGGGAGGAAAAGCCAGCTGTGAAACTAGTAAATGAAATCCTGCTCCAATGTGGCAGTAAAAGCCACAATAATAAAAAAGCTGAGAGACCTCTCCACGTATATGGAAAAGATAGCAATATATCTAAACAAAATTAGTATCCTGCTAAGTGCAAATGTATGGGCAGGTAAATACTGGTGTTGTACACACGTTCTGTTTCTCCTAAGGCCCCCTGTGACTGCAGAAAACTTCTCCCAGCTCGTTTTGAAATCTAAGTTTAAGCATTGAACAGCTTTGTCAGCTGTTGTGACCTCTGAAGCGGTGAGAAATTGTGGTATCTAGAACTTGGTATTCTAGAGGGACAGTCTTTCATTTTCTCTAAGTCTTTAAAAATCAAAAGGTACCAGCCACTGATGCATTAGAATCCTGCAGCCAATTGTGTTGCTGAGTTAGTCACAGTAGTTGCAAACAAATATCATTCCATAGTATTGAAAAATATACTTACCGGATTTCTGCCCATAAAATGACGTAAATGTTAGCTGAACCTCTTTCATCTGCGCAAATACACATGAAAGTTCCCTCCAGTCTTTTCCAGCGGTTTATTTTTAGACTCACAGTTTGGTTTACAGTGAGCCTGTGCTTTATCTTGTTCATGTTTTGGAAGAGACTGCTTTGTCAGTCTCAAATATTTCAAGGCCTTTGGCCACTGGAATGTCACATCAGGCAGAGTTCAGGCCATTGTGTTTGGGACTCACAACCGGAAGTATTAACTATTCTGGCGTGTAGCTTTTCTTCCTGTACTGGAGTTCAGAAGAGTTGTAATACCCTTTCGGAGTATATTCTTCAGCAACAGAATGAGAGCTTTAAATAAAAAAAATAATTGGGGCGGGGGGGGAACAACCAACCACAAAAACCCCAGAAGCTCCTGCTGTGTTAAACGCTGCAGTGGTATTCTTGCTCAGAAAAACAGTGGTGCCTTCAAAGCAAAATACAGTAAATTTGTACCCAAATAATGCCAGTAGTTACTGCCTTACCAGGCAGAGTTGCTAGTGAAAAACTTTTATCCTCTCTCGGCTACTTTTGTAAACACACTGAAACTTCTCCTTGTCGCCGGCACTCGGCTCAGTTTGGATCCCAGTGTGGGCAGGTGTGGATGCTGGAGAAATGGGCTTTTCTCCAGTACTCGATAGGATGTGAGTGACGTCTCTTGTCCAGATATTTTTCCAATTTGTCCAGATTTTCCAATCAGATAGCTCCAAGCAGGTAGCAAAAAAAAAAGGAAAAAAAATAGAAATAGGAAATATTTTAACCTGTCTTTTTGTTTGTTTTTCTCATGCTTGGTGATTTGAATCAAACCTTGCTTTGTTTCTCTCCAGGCTCCTTTCATTCACTTTGTCACGGATGTAGGAAATCACTGATCTTTTCTATCTTTCTTGTCTTTCTCCTTATATGTTCTCCTTCTGTCAATTCCATACCCACTGCACCCCTCCTGTTTGCAGTGTTGCGTCTCCCAAAAGGTAGGTTAAAACACTCAAATCTTTGCACTTTGCTCGTTTCTTCTGTCTTTGGCTGATGATTTTTTTCCAAGGCTGTCATTGTTGCTAATGCTGGGGCAGGAGAAGCAGGGCAGCAACTATAGCATCCCCTTGCTGTGGAACATCTCCTGAATATGCTCTTGCAAAGTTAGTTCAAAGCACCTGCAAACTTGTGGGATCGTGGGCCCACCTCATCCATGTAGCACTTCCACACAGGGAAACAAGCCCATGTTTTCCAGAATGGAAACGCATAGTGTTAATGGTGGGATAGAAATTCTTTCCTCATTGGAAGAAAAAGTGTTATTTTTTTTTAAAACATCTCAAGTAACATGTCTTCAGCACTGTGAGGTATTGTCCCACATCCCACCCTGGTGGATGCTGTTGCAATAGATATGAGACATACTCCACTTTTTTTTTTCTTCTTTGCAACATTTCCGCAGTTAATTGGAAAAATGTTGGACTGAACCCAACTTGGCACACTCTTAAAAGTGGTTTGTCTGTGTTCGTACTAGATTATTTTTAAGCAGATAGGGTGTTGTGGTTTTTTTTTTTTTAGAGGCAAGAAGACAGACTGTTTTCCTGTGTCAAGGAGGTCAGAGTTACTTAGCCATATAGCATTAATGGTTAATGAAGTCATTCATCAAGTCTTGGCCTGAAAAGCAAATCTTAAAGAACAAAACACCATGGGTTGTGATACCTGATAAGCAGAGAACTTGGAAAGGAGAAAGACTGCCTGGGAGTGTTAAGTTCCACGGATATGTGGGTTTAAATTAATGCCTTTGAGAATCTTCTGACCTTGTTGCAGGTGCCCTGAGTTAACTTTAGTGAGTGATGCACACTAACATTTGTACTAATTTATAAAATCAAAATTGGAATCCATTTCCTCATGTTTTCATGTCTAAAAGAACACCTCAAGAGACTTATCAAAGCATGTTTCATATCATATCCTGTGTCTTGAGGATTTTACCTCTGATAGATCAGTAGGCTGCTAATTCCAGCCAAGCAAATCTTCAACATCCATATATTATTTTACTGTAGTTGCAATGTTCTGAAAGGAGCAGAAAGATTTGATTCCTGCTAGGAAGCACAGGGTTTGGGTTTGAGGGGACTTGGGTAGATGCAGGGTGTCTGTTGACACTGATCTCAATACAGGATTAGGTTTCAGGCTTACACACCCCATGTGGCTTATGTTGCCATTTATGACTGAGAAACAACATCTCACTTCTACCATGCATTTATGCCATAACTGAAATTATAATGGATTTTAAAGATAAGGCAGACCCTATAAGACTTGACCTAAAACGGAATAGAGCAGGAAGATGTAATTCAGTGTGTGTGTGGTATTTGTTATCTTGGAACACATGCCGCGCATATCCGCTGTGACAGCTGCTACTGCAGGTCGTCGACGTTGGCTTTATCTTCAGAAATTTTGAGGTCTCTGAAGCGCATTGTATGATAGAGCTGTAAAAAGAACATTCCTACAGAAATAGCAAATTATCTCCTTTTGCATTTCAATTGTGCTGCTTTCCTAAATCTAATTTACTTTGGCGTAATAAAAATTGAACAAGTCTTTCCAACATCAGCAGTCAATAGAAAGTTTTCATGCTGATCCCAATAAGCCAATGTGAAGAATTGAGGAAAACGATAATACAGGGTAAAATCTTAATGAATTTGTTCAGTCCTAGTGGCACTTTAATGCAGTGCCAGTCCAAATTTATTGTTCTCTCAAACTGCTGGTTTTTTACCAGATAACCTGAAAGACCTCTGGTATGGTGAAGCCTAAACTTAATTTTCATCAACCAGTATAGACCAAAACATTATTTTTTTTCTTAGCCAATTTATGTGCTGTTCACTTTCACTCGTGTACTACTTTGAAAAGCAACTACCCAACTGAAGTAGGTGATTTTCAGTGTCATTAGAGAAATACTGTCAAAAATTAGAGGACAAATACAGTTTAGTTACTTGTGACTCTAGTTGCAATTTTCTGAAACCCCTCCAAAAATCTTGTGCTTTTGTTAAGCAGCACAGTGTTTGGCTTGAGGTCGGTGCAGGTTGTGTATCCACGCTGGTCTCAACACAGGATCAGGTTTCAGTCTGAAGCACCTGCAGCTGTGATTTAAAACTGGGAAATAGTAGGTCATTTTATCTCAAGTCCTTTGGTCAAGCTGCAGTCTAGGTTTCACTAACTGAATGGAGACGTTAAACATAAAATGATTCACCGTGATGTTCAAGGAGCAGGAGCGGCATGCCTGGAATAGTTCTAAATGGCCAATACGATGGTAAATGCTTTCTAGTAAAGCAGAAAGATCTGTTTGTAAAGGTGATAGTCTACCTACATGGAAAAGTCATAGGAAGACACAGGGTACTGAAAGTGCTGTGTTACTGTGAATTCTGCTGAAGGCAGGCTCGAGTGGGGTCTGGGTAGGAAAGTCCTTAAATCAGCAGTTCATAGTGGCCAGGCGAAGGAGCAGAGGCAAAACAAAAGGTAACCTGAGCTTGGGAGCCTTTTTGGAACAAGTACTTAAGTTTGGTTGCCCAAACAGATCACATAAGTGTGAAAAATGTGCAAACCAAGCATACCAATAATTACAAGGCTCACTTGTTTGAGGTTTGGTAAGTTTAAAACTGTTTCAGTTTTAAACTTTCATTTGCTACTAACTCTTAGCTTATTTATCATCATTACTTTTCCTCCAGAAATTCACTGTAATAAACTAGTTGACTGCCCCGAATGTTTTTAATTCCTGGAATGTGAGAAAAATACGATTTCTGATGAACTGCAACCAAGGCTTTTTTTTTCTCAGCCCTGTTCCGTAGTGCCAGCAGTCTTTAGTTGCAGCACAGGCAGGGCTGGGAGGGCTGAGACCTGAAGTAAGATTCCAAAGATGTGGGTTCATGTCTTGGCTCATCCTTTGCTTCAATTGATCTCTCCTGTGTGTCAGCTTGCTGTGTTTAAAAGCACAAATAATGCCCTAGTCAGTGATACTGTAAGTTTTTAAACCCATTAGTAGTTTGCAGCTTGCTTAAAGAGGTGTCCATATAAGTTCCTGGCTAATTAAATAATGCAGGGGAGCAACACAATTAGTGATTTGGTTCATTTTGCTAGAGGAAGCAGTAATTTTTTTTTTTAAGTGACCTAAGGAGTCACTTCATTAGAAATGCTGGCACTAAGGCAGCTACACTAAATTTCAGAAAGCATTTCCCAGTGTCTCCAAGCAAGTGCTCCTCTAGAGTACAGTGCAAACGCTGCGGATTTCTTGGTACTACGAGCAGGAAAAATAATAAAAAATTTACAGTTTGTGTGTTTTAGGGAGCGAGTTAAGTTATTCATATACATGCAGATATGCAGTATTGAGGTCCTCTTTATGTTCCATGAAACTGAGAGGAATGAAATGTGTAATTGTCAAAAAAAAAAAAACCACCAGAAATTGGCAAATACTTGCAACTGAACCCCTGCATGCAGAGCAAACCACCTGAAGCTTCATTTAACTAATGGCTAGTATCTTGTGCAAGTTTGTGTGTCACTTCCACCATGTACTTGGCTGTCACCCTTGCATTTTAAAAGTCTTTAACATCATCCACAGATGCAATAACACTTGTTTAATCCCCAGGCTCTGAGTTTGTGTGCTTACTTCATCTGAGAAATGAAGGATGGTTAAGATGATGATGATGGTTATTATTATTATTACCTTCAAGATTTTAAAAACCATAAATCAGATCTTATAATTGTATCAGACCCCTCTGGGAGGCATGGGGGTTTGCTTTCCGGTGTGTCTAGCGTTCCTTCATGTTTTCAGGCTCCATCTGTAACCATGAACCTAAGAACCTCTTTGGTTCTTAATGAAGTGGAAGCCATCGGTAATGACGTGTTTCCAAGAAGGCGGTGGCACTTTCCAAAAGCTTCAGATTGCTGCCTTGGACTAAAACTGCTTTGCCTGGTCATACTGATTCCTCTAAGATTTCTGAGGGTTTTAGGAATTCTCTAATTCCATGATACAGGCAGGACTTCAGAGGGGGGGAAAAAGTACTACCCATTTATTTCAGGCCCCGGCTGTTCCTTTAGGTATGCGGTTCTCTATGCTTCATTACTAGCGCCAGTGAGACTGTCTCAAACAGAATATAATTTGAGCTGTTAAGGTCATGGTCATCCTAGGTGTCTTACCATTATGTCCTCTAGCCGCAGCTGCCATACAGAGGAAATGCCCCAGGTATTTCAGTAAGGCCAGATACTGCCTCTCAAGGATTATGTTAAACTGTGGTAGTTTATTCTCTTCACTAAGTCATGGCCTTCTAATCCCATGGGCTGGAGCTTTGAACAATAGTACATCTACTGGTGTCCTTTAGTGTTCAGCTGTTTTTGCATGTTTCTGTCCAGTAATCCAAAACTTGTCATTAAATTATTGTTTCTCAATGTTTTGTATTGTATTTCTCAGGCAGAACGTACACTTAGCAGTTCATGCTGAGAACTTCAAGTCTGAAATTGTCAGTGTGAAAGAGATGCGAGATATCTGGTCGTGGATCCCAGAGCGATTTGCACTTTGCCAGCCCCTCTTGCTTTTCACCACCTTGGAACACGGCTGTAGTCTGAGCAGGTAAGGAAAACCTTCCCCCCTCTTCTCTATTGTGCGGGGAAAAAGAGCAACTGGTGAGCTGTTGGCTGGATAGGTAAAAAGGCCGTGCCTAGTCAGAACTTGGCCTGAAGAATATTATTAGCAATGGGATGTAAATGTGACAAATTCCTATTGGCTGCAGCATTTGACCAGGATACTTCATATCCCAGACCATGGCAAGCCATTTCAAACTGTCCAAGACCAATTGGAAAAATCAAACTTGCACCAGTTCACAGAATATGCTGCTCTGAGACTGGTTCGTTCCACGCTGGGTATGAATGGTTTAACTCAGTGGCTGCTCCGCAGCCTCTTTGATAGATAATCACATTCAAACTGATCCAAAGAATAAGAGAACCAGAAACTGGAGATTTCTCTACCTATGAATCTGATTGTTGTTATTATTAAATAACAACAGGTGGGATAAACTACATATGAGTTCTCCTTGACACAGAGAACTATAATCCTGTAGCTCCTAATAATGACTTTGACACCTGTAGTTGAGGTATTGAGGTAGGGAGTAGTCTGCTGTCCCAGCCCCATGTGCCTATGAGGAAAAGAAAAAGCAAGCAACAAGAATGTACTGTAATTATTTTCTATGAAAACGGAAAGCTCTTCAGACACAGCCATCAGGCCTTGGGACACAACTTCCTTGAGGTTGCCTTAATTCAAAATGCTGTAAAATGCCACTGTTGTGCTAGGTAGTCTTCTAGTTATTCTGCAGGGGCCTGAAGAGCTGTACACAGAACTGAGTAGAGAAGAACTGCTGGGTAGTATTTGTTTGCACTCAACTCTGTTGTTTACAATGGACTGTAGAAAGCGTTTGCAGGAGTATGCGTAGTCTTCGGATGTCTTTTTTTGCCATGCCATCAGCTGGAGGAGGAGATGGTGCCTGACATTAAGGAGGAAAAGAACTGCAGTTGGTGGTAGTTGAGTCCTCATTTTTGTGTACTCTGCACTTCAGGTTCTATTCTCACAGCGAGGGACATGAACCAACTCTTCTCCTCATCAAGACCACAGCAAAAGAGGTGAGTGAGGTAAAAAGCAACTGATGAAATTAGGTTTTAGACAGTTATGTAATGCTGTGTTGCACCACACAACTGTTTATAATAAAATGAAGAAGCAAGGGACCTGACATTGCTCGGGCTTTTGTTTTTTTAACAATGCATGCTTTAAATGGTTCCATTTGTCGATTATGGGACTTTTGCGTTCTTGAGTAAATCCTGCAAACCAGGTCTTGGTCAGCTATTCTTTCGTTTGTAAGTAATGTGGGATGACTGACTAGAGTAACTCACTGAGCCCTTGGACAGACCCTCTTAATTGCAGAATCAGAGGGAGAGGCTGGGGAATTATGTTAAGAAACTCATGATTCATAGAAGATATTTTCATTTTCTCCAGGATATGAGGAGAGAAAGTAGCAGAATTTAAATAGTATGAATAATATTGGACTACATAATGTGGAAACAAAAGCTTTAGCTTCATCTCATTCTTGTTTAAAAAGAAATAAAAATAAAAGAAAGCTCTGAGAACCTGAGGAGGAGTGCACGCAGGTGCCTTATCTAATGAGTGTTGGTTCTGTGCTCTACTCTGTGTGACGATATTGGACAACATAATGTGAACACAGAAACATTAGCTTCATCTCAGGCTTGTTTGAAAAAAATAATGCATAAAACAAGAAAGCTTTCCAGAACCTCTGTAGGAGGGCGCACGTGTGCTGCCTGTAATGAGCGTTGGTTGTCTGCGCCACTGTGAACAACTCCTAGATATTCTGTGTATAGCGTTAAGCTATTATTGCGGCCTGTGGGCTTCTATTTCTGCTTATGTTCCTGCAGGATGACTGCCCAGGAAACAAGCCCATCTCTACTCTTATTTGCCATGCTGACGTTCCAGGCCGTTTCGTAGTTCTGTGTGTGGTTTCTGGCCATCCCAGGCCTGCATTGACATGCCATTGGCTTATAGAATGCCTGCGGTATCTAAAGGGAAGAGGGAAAATATTTATTTATTATTTTGCTTCTTGTTCTGGAGCATGTCAAAAGTCTAGCTTTGGAGGTGATGCTGGTTTTTATGGCATGGTTCATTGCCTACCCCTCAAAAAAAAAAAAAAANGGGAGAAAACAAAGAGGGGGTAAAAAAAAAAAAAAAAAAAAACCAAAAACAGTCCAAACAAAAAAGTAGGAGAAAAGTATGGGGGGCTTTTTTGTTTGGTGGTTTTGGGGTGGGTTTTGTGTTTTGGGTTTTTTTCCAAAGAATTATATTCATTCTTTATTCATATGCCTATTGTTACATTTTAGAAAGAAGAAAATTTGCCTTCTGATTTTCTGGCTTTCACGTACTTCAAGCATCTCAGATCAAAAGGAGTTCTGGCCATCTTTTTGTTTATCTATATAAAAGCCTGCTCTTCAGGAATTTTGTCCTAGGAGCTCTGCCTGTAATGGTGGTGGAGGCTAAACAGCAAATGTACTTTAGAACAATTCTGTTTAACTGTAGTTTCTGGGGAAAAAAAGGGAAAAAAAAAAAAGGCAGAGTTGCTTTCATCCCATTCTTAGAGCTTCATTGTTTGGTCTGTGTCCCCTTGGCAGTGATGCTTATTGCTGGTAGGGAGAAATTCTTCTAGCGCAAACAAAAGACTCCACAGAAAAGCTCAGCCCCCTAAGGCTGTGTTTTTCTGTATTGGAAACTAGTGAACCCCATGCTGTTTGAATAGGCTGCTTTAAATATTTGAGCTAGTTCAGCATTGGCTTAGCTAACCTGATTTTAACCTACAGTTTGAAATGGAGAAAGCCACCAAGGCTACTCTATAAAGAAGATCAGAAAATGTTCAGGCAGAACTGCTCATACTGTAACTTGTGACAGTACTGTTTCTTTGGATGCCAAAATGAGGAAGTGGGAGTCAGGCTTTACAAGTTTGGAGTAATTAGTGGTTTGGTACCTGGGGTTATGTTGAAACATTTCTCTTTTAAGGCCTCAGGGACGTGAAATAATTTATGAAACTCTTAGGATTTAAGGGTTAAGGATTAAAGCAGTTTAAATCTATCTTTAGATATAAGTACTTGTGCTGCCTTAATCCACTGATATAGAGATTTTGAAAATCAAACTGAAATAAAACCTTCAGTTCTGGACTCTGAAATGTTGGTATCAACTGATTTAACACACTTTCTTCTTCAATGGAAAGCCCCCTGACGGTGCTGTTTGTGTTAGGTCTGTGGTGCTTATCTGTCAACTGACTGGAGCGAGCGCAGGCGAGGAGGGAACAAGCTGAGTTTCTTTGGAACTGGGGAGTGCTTTGTATTTAGGGTGAGTAAAATTTTATTGTCGCTCCCCAGTAGCAAGGCAGAACTGCTGTACTGGTGTGAGTAACTCTTACTTCCCTTCCACGTGACGATGATGGATTATGTGCCTTCCTTGTTTATAAAGTCCACTGAAATATTAATCTGGAGTAGAAAACTTTAGTTTTCGGTTTTGTGGTAACCCTTTTTCTCCCCTTGCACAGAATATTTTCTTAAAAGATGTAATAAGGTAACTCAGAAAATACTGTATCATTTCTTCAATCACCTAAAAAGCAAAGGTAATAACATCTGGCCTAAAAGGCAGTTTGATCTTTCTTCACTGCTAATTGTGTGAGTGGAGTCTGAGGGGCTTGACTGTTCTTTGCTGTGCAGAGCTCTCTGCGTGGTACGTGTGCACTAACTGAAGCTTTGCTCTTCTCTGCCCCTGTGCAGCTGCAGCCAGAAGTGGAACGGTACGAGTGGGTGATCATAAAACACCCAGAACTGGCCACAACTGGTTCGGAGCCAGAAAATCATGCCCCAATAGCTTCCTGCACCCTCTCCTCCTGCAGCGTCCCATCAGACCCCTCGGATCGCCTTTCTCCCTTCTTATCGGCTCGGCACTTCAACTTGCCTTCCAAAACAGCCTCCATGTTCATGGCTGGCAGCAGCGAATGCATCATTATAGGTAAGTCAGTGTGAGAATTTGAGTATATATGCTACCAGCTCTTCCTACCTGCCTTAGCTAAGAGAGTCATCTCTATTTACCATTTATGTATTTCAGTATTGCTACAGTTAGAGAATAATGTGCCCAAAACCTGATAATATTACCCCACAAAAATTTTCTATGGGAAAACATGCATATCAAGCGTTTCAGAGTAAGATAGTAACTCAAAGCTAAGATAGTAACTAGTAAGTTACTAGTAAGATACTTCATACTGCCTAATTCATGGTGAGAAATAGTTCTTGAAGAGGAACTTACTTGTTCTTCTCCGAGCTTTGATTTTTGACTGCTAGCAGGTTTGCTAAAAAAATTCTTTGTTTTTTCTTTACTGGAAGGAAAATACGCAGTTGGTAGTTTCCAAGATCCTCCAGCACTGAAAAACAAATCTTAGATGCAGGCATTTGAGTTGGGCTTCTTGTTCTTACTGACTTGCATTACTACTTTTTAAAATTTAAAAAAAAAAAAATCATTCTGTTCTGGTTGGTCATACTGTTACACCTGAAGACAGCAAGCAAACATCACTTAGGGCTTCCAGTTGTTCCCACAAGAAAAGCGCTGAAGTCCTTTTTTGGTTTTTTTGGTTTGTTTTGTTTGTACAGCAGTTTCCCATGCTGAAAAATGCAGAGGCGCCCTTAACACTTGTCTTTGTCTCTTCCCAGGAGGTGGTGATGGCCAGGCTCTTTACCTCGATGCAGATCTGAACCACGGAAGAACCAGCCACTGCAATACTTTCAATAATCAGCCGTTGTGCTCTGAAAGCTTCCAGATCTCTGTCTTGGAGGTGTGGGGCTTCAGGGACACCATGAATGGTTGACGCAACTATCATTAATCAATGAGTTTTTCAGTTGTCCTAGGATTCCCAAGGCAAATTCTAATGCAGGAGCCAAGTTAGAATATAATTTCTGCTGGGCTCAGTGTTTTTTAGTAATTACTAAGTGATACACTTGAATGCAGGGCTTAGTTGTTTACTCTTATTTAAGACAAATCAAGGTGAAGTAATGTATCTGATTAACTCAGCCCTTTACCTCTAGAGATCTGGATTCAGGTCCTGTTATTAAGTAAAAATGAAAATGTAATGATTTCAGACCATCCTAAATGGATACAAGTCCATATCGCAGGATAGGTTTGCAGTTTGATGTAATTCCTCAGAGGCACAGAGCTGGCTGAGGTGTACTGTAGGGCTGTGGGCCACCGGCACCAGTATCTGGCTTGAGCCAGAAATATCTAACGTCTGCCCACAGGAAACATCGGTGACCTCAGATCTGACATAGAACAGTAGTTCATAAAACCATTGCCCTACTATAAACAGACATTGTGCAGACAAATCAGTACCGTTTCTTAAGTTATGAAAGCCCTCAATTCACACAAGAGCCGTGATTGCTAGTTAGCCTGCTCCTTGTACCTGAACACTTGACACATTCCAGTGGCATCTATTTGAGGAGTCTGCCTCTGAGGAAGGCATCCAGACGAGACAGTGATATCTCAAAGGCTTTATTTTGTTTACATTCCTATTCCATATCAGTATAACGACTTCAAACTGACTCGTGTTCCAGGCACCTGAAAGGCAGAGCATATATGCAGTGCTCAGAAACTGCCCTTTCTTCATCTTTCCGGGAAGCTGAGATGGAGCTTTAAATCTGAGAATAACTGTGCTGATATTCCTACATGTTTGGGGAATTAGACATTGTGATACAGAAGCTCTCCCCACAAGAAAATGAAAGGAGTGGGGAGAGAAGTCTGCTGTGTAATTCTGGGAGTGGATGACTTTCCCAGGAGAGCTCTAGGTGACATTGTTTCGCCATATCATGAGTCTTCCTAGTGATGAGATCCTGAAAAAGGTAACACTTTTTTGCCAGCAGTGTTCTAGTAGGGTTTGGATCATGCAGAGAAGCTTTTGCTCATTTCTGAGAATTCCTGCAGTTCTCTACAAGCATGCCCAGTGGCATGTGACGTCTGGAGGCAATTGCCCAGTGTCTTTAAAACTTGTAGTATCTGCGGTAGAACTCACACATGAAGCACACAAACATTGATGGATAGTCCAGAGCATACAACAGGCTGCTCTCAAAGCTTCAGTGGGTAATTCGTTAGTAAGAAGATTTACCACAATAAGTAAAATGAGGGGGAAAGATGAACTGGTGGTTTTTGTTGGTAACGTTGGCTTGTTCAGCTTGCCATCAATGAAAATACCCTGTGTCTTGGTGAAGTGTTGCCTCTTGCAAAGTACAGGAACAAACTTGGCAAAAATTTTATTTTCTTCTTAAGGTGCCATTTATCATTTTTGTCAAAATAACTCTTTGAAATATTAGACTGCATATACAACAGTTCAAGATGTCTTTTGCACCATTTCTTTTTGCAGTTAGATTATTTCACCCTGTTTGAGAGTCAGCACCGGGCCCCTCGTTCCCACGTCCCACTCTAGTGAGTTCTGTCCAGCTCTCTTTTCGTAGCTTTACCGTAAGCTTGATTGAACTGGAAGGGCAGATAGAACTCAGTTATACTTGTGTATTTTGATGGGGAGGAACTTGAAGAGTCGTATCTGGCTTTTTAAAAATACTGGCTAGTGCTGCCTTCTATTATTTTTTTCAAAGCTGGCTGTATCACTTTGCACTGGCTAGTATTTCTAAGACAAACCAAATCATTCAAAAAGTGTATCCCATTTAGTAGGTTCTCTTAGGTGGGATTTCAGTTTTGTCCCTGTCTCCTCTCTTTTGAGCTTGTTTGATGTGCCCTTGGAGAAAAAAAAAAAAAAAGGAAAACCAAAACACAATAGCATTAATTTTCAGCTTGTTAACTTGTCAGAAATTCCCTCGAGCTGTGTGTTGGCAGGATTTGTGGGACTTTAGTATTACACTCGAATAGGTTTTATCTGCAAAATCTTTCCTGCGGCTGGCAGCGGTGATGTGATTTTCTCAGTCCCCATCCCTGCCGGATGCAGCAACATCAGCGAAACCTGGGTACTGTACCATGTTTTAAGCCATATCTGAGAAACACTGTTCCTTTCCCTGCCCTGTTCTTAGTGCACAGGGATCAGGGTGCTTGAAATCAGAAATAACTCATAGTCGCTCAGAAATTTGTCATAGGATATTAGTGTGAGACTCGGAGGAGCAGTATCAGCAAGGTTTAGGCATCTGAGTCTCGAGCGTCTTTCAAAAAGCAGCTCAGCTTCCCTTGTGTCAGATGAGTACAACCTCTGACCCTCTGGCACCGAAGATACACTAAAGACTTTTTGGTAGCTTTTTTGAGGAATTTGAGCCTTGACCTGTATGAGTTCGCGAATCACAGCAAGGGTAAAAGGGTTTACAGGTGATCCTCCTCCTGCTGACTGTTCGTATTCATATCACTCTTGAGGCACCTGTCGGAGCGATGGTTTTAGTTTGCTATAGCACTACCCTGCTGCAGACATCCTGCAAGGCTAGGATGTGTGCTTTAAATCTGAATAGCCTCAGTAAGCAAGAGGCTGCAACAGTCTAGCAAGGGGAATTGTACAGTGCCGTGTCATCTTCACACAGTCCTTTCATTCAGTAAAAATGAATGTTCCTATTCATGTACAAATCCTCGTGTGTAATTCTCGTTATGGTTGAGACACACCTTAGCAGAATACTGTCGTGACTTGGTTTCCTTTCCAGTAGCAAAGAGTCGTTTTTTTGTCTGTGTAGTTAATGGTTGTTGCTGACCAAGTGTGTATCAAAGTTCAGATAATTAAGCCAACAGTTTGTTACATGCAAAACTCTTGAGTTGGAGACCCCAGACTGGTTTTTAAGACAATGACTACAATGGGCGCCTTATCAGAGAGTTAAAATTATCTGAAGTCCCCCAGCTGTAAAGTCCTTTGGTCAGGTTGTAACTCTGAACAACTGTTGATGTAGTTTGTGGTCCCTGTTTGTCGTCCTGCTGGCAGCAGTGACAGTGAGGGTGCCAGTGTCACTAGATTAGCTGCTTGGCGTGGAGCTGGAGAGCTGAAAGCTGGGCATCAGCTACCACAGTTCTTCAAGAGCGTATTTGCTTTCCTGAGAAGCTGTTTTTGCTTTGTAATACCCTCTTGAAGGCAGAAAAGACTAGAAACTCCTAACATCAGAAACTTGAATTTATTGTAAATGGCATCTAAGCTGTTTCCAGGCCACAGGAGCTGTCTCCAGCTGCCAGCCAGGCTGGACAAACTTCGTCACTGCACCCAAAAGCTGTCATTCCTACAGATCATGCACTTTGACAAACTCCCTTTTCTCATGAAGCACGTTAATCGGCCTCCTATTAATAGACACCAATTAACAAAGGGAAGGGAAAAAATCCCACTTCCTCCGTGTTGAGATAACTGAAGATAAATTGGAGGGGGGACCGTACTGTTCTTTAAAGAGTTAAACTTCATGCCAATAGAGATCTGTGCTGAGCCATGGAGAGGTGGCACCTGCAGATCGATCAACTGCTATTTGTGTGTGTGCATTGAAATTGTGTGTTTTGTCCTTGGAAATCCTCCGTGGAAATCCCTCCTTGTTTTTGATGGGGAGAGATCTCCTCTGCCCACTGACCACACAGTCACTGCAGAGACGCTGAGCCATGGCCGGCGGGGACCGAGGGCTGGCCTGCCGCCGCGGCACTGGAGGAGCTCAGCTCCTGCGACTGGCACCCGGAGGCCGGTTGTTGGACGTATTGGAGGTGTGGGCACCCGGCTGTTAGCGTTGAGATGCCCTTCTGCCAGCTCTCTGTAATGCATTTTGGACTCTTCATAGTTGAGATGAGTGTGCGTATTATTTGGGGTGATGTTTTTCTTCAGAGAACTGGTGGTGTGCTGCGGAATTGGTTTTCTACCCTACTGTTGGAATCACTCTCCTACATTGATCGTATTTTTGTCACTGTGCAGAATCTTGGATTGTATTAAAAGGTATTTGACTGTGGAGGCAACTGACTTCGTCCTTCATTTGTTTATTTTCTTTCGTGTAGCTCTTGTAGCAAATGGCATGGTGAAACTGAGAAATAAACCTTGGAGCAAGTCTTCTCTCACATGAACTCTTTGCTACAGTGAATGATTACACGGTCCCTGGCCGTTTCAGGAGATCTCACAAGGCTTCCACCAAGATCAGGTGCCAAACTGACTGTAAAAACCTGGCAAATTCTGACTGGCAAATTCTGAAACGAGCCGTCTTCCCTTTGGCGGGGCCAAAGAGTATGTTTTGCCCCAGCCCAGCCTGGGTTTAAAATGGAGCTTAGAGGTGTCTTCTGGCCACCGGCACTTGTAGGTCAGACCAGCGGTGCTGTTGCATCCCCTGCATGTAAACGCCATCGTTGGCTTGGCCGCAGTTCTGTGCTCGCTGGAGGCTGAACCTTCTTTGCGCCGGCACAAAGGGTCCAGCAGCAGGCAGGCAGCTCCCGCTGGGAACTGCTGGTTTCAAACCAGGATTTTTGTTCCTCTTGATGGCTTGGTGTTAACCTGGGTCTCCTCCCTGTCCCTGGTAACAGCACAGGCGCTTTTTGCCATGGTTGAAAGGAGTGTTTCTAGTTAGCAGCGCTGGTTTGAACAAATATTCCTTTAAATTGCCTGGAACTTAAGTGTGAGACTTGTGGGAACTACAGGAACTTATTGGTATAGTTGGAGGCTATCAGGATCCTCTGTGCAAAATACCTTTGGAAACTCCCCGCAGGCAATGATCAATGAAGTAAAAAAAAAAAAAAGCTGTTTGAGTTTCCAGTGAAATTCCATTAAATTCTTGGGGTTTGAGTGAAAGTCCTGGCACGCAGAAGCAGGGGAAAAAGCAAACCCCAAGGTTATACACCTCACACACAGCACGGGGGCCTCCTGTGCTGCCGTACACGGGTGTTTCCGAGAGCAAAGCTGTGGGCTGAGGGGGTGCGATGTGGAAAGGAGGGATCGCTGAGCTGGCAGAAGCGATTCCCAGGTTATTTCCACGCCAGGTCCCTGCACTGCCGTGAAGGTTTGCTGCAAAGGAAGCCTGTGGCCACTAGAGGTTCCCCTTCGCCTGGTCGCCAGCTGCTGTCTCCATGACAAATAAATCCGTTCTCGCAAGCCAACAGTCCCAGACTTCAGTAACCATTATCAGGCTGAGCACCTCTTTTTTAAAAGAGATGGGAGTGGGGAAAAGGAGTATGAATAGGCTTTCTCCACTTGATTTCCAAAAGTGAGCTTAGGGTTAAATACCATAAATCACAACCCTGGAGCACTGTGCCCAGTTTTGGGCTCCCCGGTTCAAGAGGCGCCGGGAACTGCTGGAGAGGGGACAGCAAAGGGCTACCAAGATGCTGAGGGGACTGGAACACCTCTCTTATGAAGAAAGGCTGAGGGATTTGGGTCTTTTCAGTCTGGAAAAATGACGACTGAGGGGGGATCTTATCAACGCTTATAAATACTGAAAGGGTGGATGTCAGGAGGATGGGGCCAGGCTCTTCTCAGTGGTGCCCAGGGACAGGAAAAGAGGTAACGGGCACAAACTTGAGCATAGGAAGTTCCACCTAAACATGAGGAGGAACTTCTTTCCTGTGAGGGTGGCAGAGCCCTGGCACAGGCTGCCCAGAGAGGTGGTGGAGTCTCCATCTCTGGAGACATTCAAACACCCCTGGACGCGTTCCTGTGCCACCTGCTCTGGGTGACCCTGCTCTGGGAGGGGGTTGGACTGGGTGATCTCTGAGGGTCCTTCCAACCCCACCATTCTGTGGTTCTGTGATGTCTCACGGGGCTGGTAGTTCCTAATGAGGCTGGGGGCGCCTTAACTCCTGGAAAAGGAAGTCTCCCTTCTGTCTTGCCATGGTGCTGTGGTATGAGAAGAGTGTGATGCTTGCTAGCGGCGCCTTCTTTTCTGGATTTTCTATGCACAACCTTTTCTGTGTGACACTGTTACCTGCTTCCTTGGGAGATGTTTTGTAACCAGCTGATGGCGCAAGATTGCTTCTGGCAGCAGACTTACAGGTTTTCTAGGGTTTAAAATATTTGCCTTTCAAAGCACCCTTTTGGGTGTTTCCAGCCCAGCCTTGCTGTCGCTCTCCCAAGCACAGCTCTGGGTCGCGGAGCCTCCACATGACCCTGGCAGGGCTGTGGCTGCGCTCCTTGGCCGTGCTCTGGTGTCTTAGGCTGCGCCTGACTCTCTTCTCAAATCACACAACCAGCTGCTCGGAGGAACAGGATCCAGACTTCAGCTGGGCGGTATTTGAGAGCGTTCAGCTTCTGTTTTGCCAACCTGGTGCTGGCTTCCCTTGTGCAAATGTAGGTAAGGCACTAGGCCTGTCTACACTGTCCCTAAACCTGGATACACGCTTCCCTGTTGCTGATACAGCTTCAGTTCCCTGGTGAGTCACATCCCTTCTTGTGGCTAAGTTGTCCTCCAAAGTTAAGGCTGTGCCCTCCACCTGCCATTGACTGGCAGGGTTTCTGACCGGCCTTGGTGTCCTCCTGATCTCTCACAGCCACAAGGTGAGGGAGGCAGCTTTGGAAACCCGTGGGGAAGAGCACAAGTCCAGCGAGCCAGGGACCAGTGCCTCATCCTCCCAGCCTGTGCCATGCTGGATCCCCCCTCCACAAACGACAGGGAGCCCGCATTCCTGTCCTGTGCGTGTTGGGGACGGGGCAGCAGCGGCTCAGCGGGGCCGGTCGGCTGCAGACAACGCTCTCCCTCTGGCTGGGGCGCAGTCTGTTTCTCTTCCTCAAATGTTCCTCCTCGTGCGGTGAAACCCTGCTTCCTTAAAGCCCTCTGGGTCAATGTGAAGACCTGCTTTTGCCCCCTCGCACTGTGAAGATCTGCTGTGCTGCAGGGATTGCCCGTCCCTCTCAAGAACCATTGCACATGGGCTTCTGCATCGCTTACCTTCTGCAGGGGTCCGGGTATGCCATGCTTTGGGACACTCCTCTTGTTGAGGCTCTGAATTCAAGCCCACCAAAGGCCACAACTAGAATGACGTCGGTTGCTCACTGTGAATCCTGCAGAGCAACAACTTGTTTGGTTTTGTTCAAGGGAGATTTAGGACCAAAACTTCAAGACCTGTCACTGTTTGCTGAGCTCGGGGGAGGTGTACATCCAGGCTGGTACTCTGTCCCTCAACCTCTTGCACGCTGAATCGTATATGCTCGATGGAGACGGCCCTTAGCAGCAAGAGGGCAACTTCTGTCCGCTCGAGCAGCACAAGGCCAGTGGCTACGGGGGTCTCGCTGAGCCGCGGCACCCTGCAGCCGGCGTGGTGGCAGCCAGCTTGCGGTTGAGCTGGCGGGACAGGTACATCCGATAAGTCCTTTCTATCATGTTGACACCCACAGCAGCTCTGCAACTTGCCAGCTGTGTCTCCGCAAGCGATTGCAGCACACCACAGCCACCCGCTCCCCCCTGGGAGGACAGTATATGGGTAGAGATAACCCTTGGGGATGGTGGAACAGGGGAGTCCAGGCTTCCTCGCTGCCTCCACAGCCAACGTGCTGCCGGACCGTCCTCGTGGCCACACTCACACAAATGTAATGGGAGGAAAGAGGCAGCAAACCTCAGAGATGCTGAGTTCCTCCAGGTTTGGCTGCCTGTTTCACAGAACCGGGAGGAGAGCCTCTAACACTGCCTCCCTGAGGGAAGGGCTGCAGCGTGGTATAACCCTCGTCAGGTAACAGAGAGTCCCCCCACTCACCCACCCGTGAGACAAAGTCAGAGGAAAACTGATTTCAGCAGTTCCACAGAAGTACTTGTTGATATTCTCTTCCTCTAACGAGACGCCTAATTTTTACTGATTGTCATAACCTGCATGCGTGAGTTCGTTATGCTTTCTCTCACGCTACAGGGACGACACCCGCAGCTCCTACACAGCAGTGTGATCTTGTGCTTTTCTGGGGCAGATAAAGGCAAAGCATTTCTCAAGGTCACAGCTTCACTCACAGCCGTGCCGTGGGTTGTACACCTGGGTTTGTGCCCCGCTCCTGAACTGTTGACTCTGGAGGGAGCCGTTCAGGTTCAAGGCCTGCAGGGCCCTACTCAACCGTAACTCTCAGCGTTCCTGAGGGTGTGGGTCTTCTTGGGACAGCTTCCTTCCCTAATGAGCAATAACATAATCATGTGCAGATTTTTGAAATTGCAGAAGTGGAAACCACAGGGGGAATAACTGACTAGCAGAGGAAATTTGATTAACATGTTCAATACAGCCTTGGGAGTGGAGGTAGGGGCAAGTGGAGAGGTTTCCAACAAGGAGTCAAAGCACCTCTCTTTCCAGGACGGCTGCCAGCCTTGTGCTCAGCCCTCTGATGGTGTTGGAGCTGCCGCTAGCTCTGACTGGCATTTTGGAGAGAATTTCTGGCCTGTATTTGGGAGGGGAGGTGTGCCGCTCCTTTGGCTGGTGGGAGCAGATGCTGGCTGGAGCCCGTTCCCTGGGTCAGAGCAACCTCCAGCTGGTGCCTGCCCCGAGTCCCGGGCTGCCCTGAAGAGCTGTTTGCAAAGAGGGTCCAGGGCTGCCCAAAAGAAAAGCGAAGGGCAGGCTCTTGGGCCGTAAACCAGCATAAACAAGCTCCAGGCAGAAGCCTTTGGCCTGAACTGTGTCTCATGACCTCTGCCGTGATCCATCTCTTGCGCAGCCAGAACCTACTTGCAGGGGCTGGATCTGTGTTTCCTTGTACACACGACAAGGGTACGCTCATGACCATCCGTACGAGCCAGTTCCTGCCCTGCCTTTGCGCTGGTTTTTTGAGGCACAGAATGTTTTTAAGGGCTTAATGTTTAATCAGCACCCTACTAACAAGAAGAACTTGTGGAGGTTAAAGGAGGCTGGGAGATGGATGCCCAAGGTCCTCTCCCTTCCCAGGCCCGGTCTGCCTCCAGCCTGGGAGGTTTTCAGAAGCGTGGGGATGTGAAACCCAGCCGCTCGCTGGGGCTGGGGAAAGGCGTGTGATGAACAACCACCTCCGGGGCGAAGGAGCTGTGCTGCGAGTGCAGGAAAGAGGGAGAATTAGACCATTTTGAATTTCTGGGCAGTGTTTTTGCAGAAAGACGCCACCCTCGGCAGCGCAGCAGCAGATGTGTTGGGCAGCAGGCCCTCCATGGCCCTGGGCACTGTCGCAGCAGCGCCTTGTCCCCCGGTCACACCAAGGCCATGGGACCAGCTCTGTCCCTCCTGTCCCCAGGCTCAGGGTCTCTCTTCCCCCAGGGCTGCATGACTGCGGGTTGTCTGGCAGGTCCCACCTGAAGCCCGGAGCCAGCCGGTGTCCTCTGAGCGACGGCTCTGCCCTGGCCTCAAACAACCCCCACTGTTTTTTCTGAAGGACCATATCTCGAGCTGATCTTCCCAGCTGCTGGTTGCTCATAGTTGCTGGAACAGCCACGGAAGGGATCTGTCCTGAAAGCGCCTGGGGGCCAAAAATCTCTATCCCAATCACTGGTGTTTCCTGCTGCCTTTCCTGCAGAGGGGTGTACAACTGGACCCTGCCGTCCCCGGGGGCTCCCCGGCCGGGTCCGGAGCACTGGGCTGCTGCCCCCTGTCCAGCCACCCCCGCGGCAGCCCCTCGCCCGCGGCGCCCGGCGGGTAAGCAGCGAAGGGCCGAGTGCCGCGGGCTCTGCCGGGGCTGCTCCAGCCGACAGCAGCTTTCCTGGGAGCCAGGGGCAGCGTGGTGCCTGTGCAGCAGCAAATATTACTCATACATATGTAGCTGTACAGGCAATCTTAATTAACGAGCTATTCCACAGCTCAGGCTGCCCTGTGTGATCCTGACTGTGGCAGCTGATGGAAAAAAAGTCTTTCTGTGGAAGAAACGGCGTGTTCCTTGGAGAGGCCCAGGGCCGCGCACGTCCCCACTCCCCTCCGTGCTCAGCCAGCCCGGAGCCGGCTGCGCCGAGGGATGGAGCGAGGACAGAGCCGTGTCCACTCCTGGGGAGAGGACGGAGGAGGGATCAGACTCAGCTTTGGCTCGAGATGTTTTGCTCGCTGAAGATTTACTGCCCTGACCTTAATTAAGGGGCTGGAATCTAATCACAACCCCGCGTGCTGCAGGGAGGTGTCCTCCCTTTCCCAGCACACGCTGGGGGGTATCCGGCCACTTTCCCCCTCTGGGAAAAAGTCCCCCCTGCGCCCATCCCTGGCTGTCCCTGGTTTCCATGGGGGTCTAAAGGTAATGGTGTTTCCTTCCCTCTCAAAAGACAGAGGAGTCACAAAACTGGATGTATTCCCACTGTAAAACCCCTTGGTGGTTTTATAAAACCCCCAAAGCAGTGCTGGAAAGCACGAGCCTTCGTTACCTGTGTTGTCATCCGGGATTCATGCTGCAGCTGTCCTTACCTCCGCCTTTCTGAACGACACCAGTGTATTTCAAAACCTGACAGTAAATAAAATACACAAAATCAGCTTCTTTCAATCTTTTAATCCACATATGCTGCCCTTTAACTTCTGCACTGGACTTACGGGATATGGTAGAAAGAGGAACTGTTTCTTTTCATGTGTCCCCCACATATTTCCACTGAGTCTCCTCTGCCTCTTCCCCTTTTCAGAGCCAATACCCCTATGTGATCTTTTGTCATCCACAAGCGCTCTTTGCCCTTTTCACCTGCATCCACTGAACTTTGCCATCTTGGCTGTGTCTTCTTCAAAACTGTGTGGTTAATGTAGTCGTGCCTCTCTGCCCCCAGCAAAGAGCGTGAATTCAAGGTCTCCCTGCAGTCAGCGACGCCTACTGAGCCCGTGACGGATGGCCAGCCTAAAAAGCACTAAAAAGCAGAGGGCTGGGGTTTGGAAACCCTGGGGTCATGGTCCAGATCTGCGGCTTCGTTGCCATTGAGGTGAGCAGGTCTGTGCTGCAGGTCCATGCCACACAGTAATTTCTCCTACCAAATATTATCTTTCTTCGGTATTTAGCCCTTGAGGGCAGCGCATCTCCCGCCGGCAGCGGTGCGCACGGCTGGACCCTGCCTTTGGCTGAGGCTTGGGGTGCCCCTGCCGCACAAATATAAAAGGTCAGTAGGAACCTGCAGGTAACCGACCCGCTCCGTGCTCCGCTGGAACCCTGCGCTGGCCCCTTTGGAGGTCTCTGGATTTCTTTGTGGTCTTTTTGCTGATCTCATTAAGACCATCTTTGGCTAGACATGATGGAGCTTCCTCCAGAGGAGGCATGGATGCCGTGCCCAGCACGGCTGAGGATGGGCATGGGCAGAGGAAACCCCAGCGCCGTCCCCAGCCCGGCTCCAGCCCCAGGGAAGGCTGTGACAGCCCCAGGGTGCCGCACACCATGGTACCACCCGGACCTGCCACCGCAGTCCCACCTGGACTGCCTCCGCACTCCCCGGCTGCAGCAGCCAGCGACGTTCATGGCTCCTTCCCCTTGGCAGGCACGGGCAGAGCTGGCCCAGCCGCCCCCAGGCAGCAAATCCCAGCCTTGGGGCTGAGGCTGATGGGGAAATCTTGGGTTTTTTGTTCTCTCTCCTGCAAGGTGGCTCTAAAATACTGTCTTCAGGGGCTGGGTGAGATCCTGGCTGCAAGTACCAGCGCTTTCTCTCCAGAGGTTTAGAGGAGAAGTCCCTGTCTGAAGCCAGGGACAGGGGAGACCCCGAAAGCTCAGCCCAGCTCATCCCCTCTCTGGACATGAATTTTGCACAGTGTGGTTTTGTGATCGTTTCCCGCAGCCCAGAAGGAACTGAAACTCTTCCCTCCCACCACCGGGGGCCTTTCCTGCATCGTTGTGGTCTTTCTCATTCCCAATGGGATGTTTATTCCCCATCAGACACCCATGCTTTTGGAAAGCAGATACTGACCGGGGCACCCAGCGGGTTCGGCACAGCTCGGGGGGGTTCGGCACAGCCCGGTGGGTTCAGTACAGCCTGGGGAGTTCAGCACAGCCCAGCAGGTTCAGCACAGCCCAGCGGATTCAGCACGGCCGCCCCAGCACGGGGCTCCAGGCAGCTCCGATAAGCAGACGTGCGTTTCGTCCCCACGATTACTAACCGTCCTCTCACTACTGGCACACTGGCTCGCACTGGACATTGCAGGAGAGGAACTGCCTGCAAGAGAGATGTGAAACCCAGGAAACAGAAAAAAGACTCTTAAAATATAAAGGCCTCGTGCCTTGCCCGGCAGCGGCTCTGGAGCCAACCCGGCACTGCAGGCGGCTCCTGTTCCCCAGCAAAAGGAGCGAGGAAATAACGGCCTGAGAGGGAAATAACAAAAGCAAAGGAAAACACGTTCCTTCTCCCCTTCAGTTTGTCTTTGCTAAAACAAAGCGATAACCCAGTGCTGTTTAACTTGGCTCGTCTGCAGCATTTTGGTTTGGGCGCTCCCAAGGACGCGGCTGGGAAAGCGGAGCCGGCAGCCACATCCTTTGCCCGCCTGGGCAGGGGGGTGAGAGCACAGGGACGCCGGGGGTGCCATGTCCCACGGGGAGAGCACAGAGGTCGCCGGGGGCGCGGAGCCCTCGGACTCCCCCAGGCAGAGTGAGATCGGGGCACTGCCAGCACCTGCAGCCAGAAACATTTCTGCAGGAAAACTGGTCACTCCAAATCATGCACAGAACAGGCATTGAGGACAATCTAGCCCTGTTTGGGGAAATTTCTCCATCCGGTCAAAAATATGCTTTTCTATGTGTATCAGTGAAGCCCGGCAGAGACATGTGTGGGAGGAGGGCGGGAGGCAGGGATGCGCCTCGTCCGATGAGCCCCGGAGGAGAGGAGCTTCGGGGGCTCCCAAAAGCCCGGCACCGACACCAGCGCAATCTCATGTCTCATTCTTGAGGGATCCATAGGCATGAGAAACCCAGAGGAGAGGCCAGCACGACACAGCCCGGCACAGCCCGGCATGGCAGCCGGCCAGAGGCAGCCTGCAGAGGAGGTGATGCTCCATCAGAGTGCAGGAGCAGAGGCTGGAGGAGCCCAAAGCAGAGCAGCCATGTGGGAATAACCGGGAAGTGACAGAGGTATTGGATTGAATTTGCTGACTGGTAGCGGGATGCTCTGGAGAGAGCTGAGCCAGGAAGGGAGGCAGAGGAGGGGAGGCTCCTGCCCTGGCACAGCTCCGAGTAGAAAGACAGCGATTTTCTCGGCCGCTTCACCACACAGCAGTGGCAGCTCTGCAGGAAGGCTGTGTGTCCTGCCAGACGGCCACGGTTTTATTTTTCTCTCCACCTGCCAGTGCCGCGGGCCAAGGGAGAGCCAGCAGCATGGAGGAGGAGCGGGTTTGTGGAGCAGGGGCAGAGCCATGGCACTGTCCCAGCCCAGTGACAAAGGGCGGACTGGGGGAGCCCAGCACATGGCTCTGAAGCAGCTCTGACCCTTTGCCCTCAGCTTTCCTCCTAGAAACCAGACCATGTTTTCTCCCCAGGACTGAGCGTGGCACCGAGCAACAACCCAAAATCAGGCTTCACTTCCTCAGTGCCCTGCAGCTGCTCGTTCTCGGCATCTGCCAGCAGCTCCATCCCCAAAAGGAGGTGGCTGCGCAGCCAGAGCGCAGCACTTGGGGCTTTGCCTTGCCCTGCCACATCCTGTCCTCAGTGCGCTCCTCACCCCAGTGCTGGGTGTCCCCTGGGTCCCCTGGGGCCAGCAGGGAAACGTCCGCAGCCTGGTGAGTCCCAGCTGCATCCGGGGCCAGCTCCTGGCTCTCCCGCGTGGGGTGGTGTCTGCCGTCGCTGCCGGGAAGATCTCAAACAGACCTGCTCCTGCTGGCGTCTGGCAGGACAATCCCATGGTTTGGAGGCTCCAGTGACAGACCAACCTGCGCTTTGGGTTTACAGTGCTCCGGGTGTCTCCACGTGGGAAGCAGGACACCGCACGCGGCTTCCAGCCACCGAGCATCCCTCCCTCTGGCTTTGTCGGAGCTTGCTGCTGCCAGGTCCAGCATCGAGGACAAGCTGTGTCGCTCGCGCAAAGTACCATACACATGTGTGGTTCTTTACACGCTGAGCTGCTGATCACTGGTTCAGAGCCGTCACCGCTAGCTTCCAGCCTGCATCCACATCTCAGCAAGCATCATCTCTCTGTAAATGTCTCCCCAGGACACATCAGCTGCTCTAGTGCCCCATTTGCAGCCCAGCTTCCCAAAAACCAGGCATGGAGTTGTGGTGGGGAGGTTTGCCATGCTGGCTCTCAGTATTTGTCTTCAAGAGCTCTAGCACAAGTACAGCCTTGGCACTGGGAAAACCACGGCAGCTCCTTCTAGCAATGCAAAGCCAATGACCAAGGACCCAAAATCTGCTTCAGCGCTGCAGGTGCATCCAGCACTTTAAAGAGAGGGTTGCTGAAAGGTGTGAGGGGCAGCTGGGGTATCCTACACAGAGCTCACCCAACACCCAGGAAATTCCTGCCATTTTGGTGGGTCCATTTGATGGTAAAATTAGCTGGTCATGCCACATCGGAGAGAATCACCCAACCGAGCAGCAGAAGCGGCCGTGTGCGACTTCCACAAGTAACTATGGTAACCCAGAGCAAATAAATGCTATTTTCAAACCACGGGCAGAACCTCCTCGTGGGAAGCCTTGGCTGATCCCAGCTGCCAGCTGAGCGCTGGGGTCCAGGCATGGATGCCCTGCGGAGGAAGGGAGGGCTGGAGACGACCAGCCAGTGCACAGCGTGTGGTCCCAGAGAGGACCGGGAGCTCCTTCTACCTCCTGATGGGGCATGTCAGGAAAAGGACAGTGGAAAAAAAAAACAACAGCTTTTCCCTGCACTGTCCCCAGGAGCTGAAGAAACTGTAGAAGCAAGGATGATTTCCCGGCTGCATTCGCCCACAGGCATGGCATGGAAAAGAGGGAGGTCAGAGGTTTTATATAGGGCAGGAAAGTCCTGGACAGAGAGATAAGAAGGGAACGGGCTTAGATTTGGTTAAATGAGAATAGACTAGACTAGACTAGACTAGAACAGAATAAAGATTAGAGGTCCCTAATTTGCCCCATCAAGAAGTCTAGCACCAGGCAGTGTCCCAGATAAGGAGTTAAGGGCTCAGAATGGAAATCAGTTAATTTAGACCCAAGTAGAGCAAGAGAAACCTCATTTGCAAATAGCCAAAGGTCCTGACCTCCTGGGAGATGGTGTCACTCCAGGGACGTGGGGAGCGGGGAGGAGCCGGGGAATGGTTGCCCCCAAACCTCGTGACTCCGGTGTGTGATTCCAGCGAGACACCGAATGAGGAAATGCTCCGGCCGGGTTTGCTCCATTGCTGGCAAGTGTTCGCTGCTGAGGCTGAGGGCGATGGGTCCACTGCTCCTTTTCGCATCCCCACTCCCGACAGCAGCTCGGCTCTGCTGACCCCATCAGACCCTCTGCCCCAGCCCTGGCTGGAGCCCACCCAGGCTTGTCGTGTGCCAAGCTGTGGGGTCCTGGGACCTGTAGAGCATTTTTAACATATTAACACCAAATCCCCTTGGGAGGACCAGGTGGCCGGAGCATCCCCTGCCAAAGCCCCCCCTGTCCCACAGCAAGGCACCTCCACGTCGGCACCTCCATGCCGGGGGGAGGGCAGGGTGCTCCCAGATGGCTTCCCAGACCCTTTCCAGCCCCATTTTGCAACATGGACGAAGCCACCGTCATCGCCGTAACATGTAGAAGCAGGAGCTTGGAGCAGGTAGAGATCCCCTGGCAAAAAGCCGATCCGGCTCTGCCCAAAACCAGCGGGGTCAGGGCAGAGCAGCAGCCCCACTGCCCCGGAGGGACCGAGCAGCCCGTGGCCGACTCCTGCTCCCTAAAAACAGCCGCCGAAAGCCAGACCCCTGTGGTGAATCGCTCTCCGGCACGTTTTGTCCACGCAAAGACGGACGCGCTGCCCCAGGGTGGTGGGAAAGGCATCTGCCATAAGGTTGCTCAGAAAGTGCCTCCCAAGAAGGGGGTGGCACCCAGAGCCTGCACCCGCCGGAAAGCCCATCTCAGCCCTCTGCTCCCTTCCTCGGGATGGGAACGGACACCCTGACAGCACCCTTCGGTTGCGTTTGGTGCGGTGCCATGCAGTACCACCGGCCAGGGTTAATCCAGCCCAAAATTAAAAGGCAGAACTGGGGATGACAAACTCATGGCCTCCATGGCAAATGTGTGCGAGCACTCCGTGGCAGCCGGTGAGCGTCTGCCCGGCGCCGTGAGGAGGGAGAGCGCGAGTTGCTGTGGGAACAGTAATTTGGGTTGTTCTGCCTCTGGGTTTCTGGCTCTTTGCCTTCGATACTGCGTTCGCCTCCCAGTTTTGCATAGAATTTTTTTTCCTCCTTTCGCTGTCCTTTCCCTGAGGAAAAAGCATCCCTGCCTTTCCGCGAGGCAGAACCAGGGCCGGCACGAGAGCCTCGGGGACCCTGCTGAGGGGTGGCAGTGGGGCCAGCGGCGCCCTGGGGGGGCTGCAGCACCCAAGGGGCAGAGCCGGCCCGGCTCCGAGGAGCCCCCAGCCAAGCGGTGCCCATCGCTCCAGGCTCTGCAGGGGCCAGGAGACCCAGCTGCAGCAGCAGAGCGTTAGTGACGGTGGAAATACCATGTTTTTAAACAGCAATAGTGTAGAAAGGATTTAATAGCAATAAATTACTCTCCTCCAGCTCGCCTGGTGCCCAGGCACGACAGGGAGCCAGCCAAGGTTACACGTGCTGTCACCAGCATCCAAACGGTCCTTCCCCTCCTCTGTCCCACAGGAGCTTCGTGCATCCTCGTGTCCACCCGCTCCACCCGCCGCAGCCACACCTGGGGCAACCGGCAGGGCTCCATGGGCATCCCGGGAGGATGCTCAGCACACGGTCCCTCCATTGGCCGTGGTCAGTCCAGGGTCACGTGGGGCAAATGGAGGAGGATCGGGCAGTCCCAGGTGGATGGAAGGAAGTGGATGCTCCCACCTCCAGGACCCAGACATTCCCCGCGCACATACCCCAAAGTGAGGAGTGTGTTTGCACTGGGACGTGTGGCAGGATCCACGCCAGCCCCACTATGACCTCTCCTAGCCTCCGCCTGGCCGGCTCCAGCAGCGGGGTGACGAACAGGGGATAGGGGGGCTAAATAAATATGGGAGAAAATGTAAAATGAAATATTTTGGAAGAAAGCATTGTCAAAAGCATTTTAAAAAAAACCCCTTTCTATGAATCAGCAATTTCTGGTGAAAACCAAATCAATTTTTGGGACCTTGCTGGAGAATTGAGACCCAGAGATATCGAGTGTGTCCCAAATGAAGAGCATGGGAGGAGGAAGAGGAAGAGGAGGAAGGGGAAAGGACAAGCGGGCTTGGCTCAAGGACCTTGTGTCCCTGAGATTTTGGCTGTGACTGCAAGGACAAGGAGGGTCCCAGCATCCCGCAGCTCCAAAGGGAGGAGGGAAGCTCGGCCCCTGGGCATCCTGCGGAGCCAGGGCTCAGCCCTTCTGGAGACACGGTGTCCCCGAAGCACTGCCGCCGCTGCAACTCGTGAGCTCACTGCTACAAGGAGGCTCTTTGTTCGCTGGTGATGGCCATTCACCGGGTGGATGGGAGCACCAGTGCGGAGATAGTGCCGGATGGTCTGTGGGGAGCGCCAGACAGTGAGGGGCAGCGGGGACGGGGCGGCTGCTGGCACAGAGCTGGGTGCTGGGAGGAGAAGGCAGCGTTATGGCACGTGGGGTAATGGGAGCCGCTGCATCGGGCGGCCAGGGCTGCCCAGAGGGATCCGGGAGCAGCACAGGGACACCTCAGTGGCAGCGGGTGCCCAGAGGCACAGGGGGAAGAGCATCCTCTGGGGGCACCTAAAGTCCCCCCTGCTCCCCAGGTCCCTCAGCAGCCCAAACTTGGTGAACAAACTTCCAATTCCGACAGTGCCGGAGGGATGAGGAATTCACCCAACGACTAATTGCTCCGGACCTCTGGGGCAGGGATTGTCCCCATCCTAGTGAAAGGCTTCCTGAGGTTAATCGGGGCTGCTGGAAACGCTCATTAGTAATAATAGCCACCACTTAATAACAATGGTGTATGGTGCTGACAACTGCACAGCCCAGGGTGCAACGCTGCAGGAAAAGCAGAGTAGCAGTGGTGGCGGTGGTGGTGGCGGTGATGGTGGCGGTGGTGCTGATGGTAATGGCAATGATGGCAGCAGTGATGGTGGTTGGTGGCAGTGATGGCGGCGGTGATGGTGGTGGTGGTGCTGATGGTAATGGCGGTGATGGTGGTGGTGGCAGTGGTGGTGGTAGCAGTGGTGGTGGTGGTGGTGCTGGATGGTGGATGGTAGTGGAGCACACATGGGATCCACAGCCCCCATGCTCACCTCTGCCAGGGGTCAGGACAGGGTCCCCCCCTGGGGCTCAGACCCCCGGCAGTGACCCACAGCCCTCTCACCCCTCCTGCGCAGACCTGCACCAAGCCGACGTGTCCTGGAGCCGGTCCCCACCGTGGACTCTCCAGCGGCTGCTGCAGCGACAGGGTCGTTTGTGTCCAAGCAGCAGGCAGGGGATTTGCCGAGCAGGTTTTAAATCCTNAGCAGGGTTTAAATCCTGTTCTCACTTTCCCTGTGAGCTTTGACAAGGCTGAGGAGTCCAGAAAAGTGGCAACAACGGGAAAAGGCAGGTGGCCCTCAATTAATTAAGAGATCTGGTATTTCAGGACATCAGAAGATCAGCAGGATTTGTGGCAGCAGCAAGAGCAGGAGCAGCCAACTATTAACGAACACCCCAAACCCAGAACTAACGTGGGTTTTTTTCTAGAGTGCCCTAGGCACCAGCCACCCTGTCAGGACGGGCTGCCGGAGCATCTCTCGGGGATGTTTCGGGATGGGGCTAGCGCGGGGGGGTGCCTGCGGCGGGAGGTGGGTGGCAGCGCCCGTGGTGGGGTGACACCGTGGTTCAAAGCCAGCCCAGCCGTGCCCTCCAGCCCCGGGGAGCCGCCCGCGCGGGAGCGGGAGACGGGCCGGGGAGAGGAAGGGGGGAGATGGGGAACGGCAGCGGGTCGCGGCCGGGACCGGAGCCCGGGAGGAGGTGGAGTGCGGGGAGTGCAGACCCCCAGAGGGGCCCCCGGGCCAGCATGGCCCCACGGGCACAGCTGCGTCCCCCGTGGGGAGCCCACGGCAGGTCAGCACAGCGCGGGGGACTGGGCCCGGCACGGGGATGGGGCACACGGGCACAACAGGACAGGGCGCGGGGGATACGGCACATGGCGCACGCCATGGGGGACACGGCACCGGGGACACGGGGGATGAGGGGAGAGGGACACAGGACATGGCACCAGGGCCACGGCGCATGGCACTGGGGACACGGCACATGGGATGCGCCACGGGGGACACGGCAGCCGGGACACGGCG
>VYZM01002864.1:633453-651617 GCA_013398915.1 Dromas ardeola
TGGCGGTATTCCCCGCCGTCCGGGGGGCGGCCGGGCCTCCCTCGGAGCTCGGCGGTGCCGGTGGCAGCTCTCCTCCGGGGCTGCGGGCAGCCCTTCTCCCGCTGAGAACGGGACGGAGTCGCTGCTTAAAGCGTTCCTCGGATAACACAAGACCGGGTTTTAATGGGATTGAAACCTAAATATGTGAGTGGTGTAGGAGTGGGGTCGCCTTGCGAGGCGTTAATGGCATTGAAAGCCAACAGGCTCCTGACCTTCCCTTTAAAATGGGAGATGCGGGATATACTGGAAACGGGAAGCCCTTGGCTAGCTGCCATCCATCTGCATTGGGAGGCACCGGGGTTCAGTGCCGAGTAAACTGGGTCATGCTGCGGTATCGCTCTCCCTACTGGCAAACGCTTATGTACAGGCCCATAAATGGTGTTTTACACTAGAAGGACCATCATACCATGCCTTGTCGCTCTCGGAGCCTGAGTAAACCTTCTGTAGAAAATGTCTGTTGTTCCTGAGCAGTGCTTGCAGTTTCCTGCGAGGCACAGACCTGCTGTTCTCTTTGGGATGTAACATGGGGAAGGCTTCAGCTAGGTTTTTCCTAAATGCAAGTGTTACCAGTAATTAGGAATACAAGAATTAGGAGTCGGTCTGGTTTTCTCCTTTGAAGACTTAGTAAGTGTCTCCACATGCATGAGAATACTGATGTGTCTTCATCTGCCACCTAATTTGGCTCCCAGTTGAGGAATCAAACCATTTGAGTACTGAATTGGCTGTAGCTCGAGTTGCGTATAGCTGTTCATGTGCTTGGAGTCTCATTATGTTAAAGTAGCCTCTGAGATGGGAGCTAGGTCTGCAAGGCAAACTTCTGGAAGCTGCTCTTGATTGACTAGTGTGGTAGATTAAACTGTGTAAATAGACAGTGGATTAAATGTAGTGTTTGAAAAGAAGCTGTCTGGCCATGCTGGTGTTGGCACCATGGACTGCTTTCACAGCAGCCATGTTCATAGCTTACTCTTTGCAAAAAAAAAAAAAAAGCCTGAGTGGCTGTTCTTAGTCTCGCTTAGTTTTTACCCAGTGGTGCATGCAGATGTCCTCTGCTGAGAGCAATCAGTGAGTGGCCTGCCACCTTGGAGTTAAAATATTGTACTCACACTTGACATGTAAGGACTTCCCTGAGAACAGTATGGCTGGAATGCTGTAGGAGCCGATGTCGGAACTACTGTCCTACCTGCCTCTTGGCTAATGAAGAAAATGGAAGAATAGAGTAAGACCTAGGTCTCGTTGGGGAAAACGGTCAGCAGATTACTGCCTTTTGCAAAATAGCAGAGCGTTCTTCCTGAGCAAGGAGTCACTGGATTTTTCTTGCAAAATTGAACTTGGAAGCAAAAGCCCATGGCTGTATGGCCTTTTAGGCACTGGTTTTGCGATACGCAAGGTTCCTTCAGTGGAAACATCAGTGAGGGATGCAAACTTGAGTCAGCGTTTTAATAGTTTAATAGAATTCAGAGTACTGCTTGGCATGTCTAAACTAGAGGGTGAAGCATTTCCTAGAAGCTGCATGTTTGATAGGGTGGCGCTGTAGGATGCGAGTTAAGGGGAAGGTTTGAGTTGGGTGATTCAAAGTGAGTGCTTAAGCAATATTGATGAAGCTTTGGTGACTGTCATGTTGCTGTTGGTACAGGACTGGTCCTTGATGCAGAGTCTTTGTCAGGTTGTCTGAATACCAGCAGGTCTGAGCCATGAAGTTGGTCTCTCTTGCTGGGGCCTAAGTGCATTGGACTGGTTCAGTCACTAGAACAACAGGTTATAGTTAGTGCTGAAGCAAAATTATTTCTTAGTTGTGAACATTACTGAACTGCTTGTTTAGTGAAGCAACTTAGATTTTTAAGGCAATATGGCAGAGGTGTCAATATGTAAGATAAACTAAAACTTGCAGTGTCATGTAGCTTTCCTAATAGGAATGTTACACTGCAGCATGTTCTGATGTTAATTGAATGTTAGTTGTTAAAACAACCCACCCAGAGTTGGAAGTAAGGAGCTAGATGTGTCTGGAAAAGTGTGTAAAACTATCTAAAATTGTCCTAGATCAGTGTTAATTAGTGCAGTGATCATGTCTGACTCATGCTCTATCTAAAGATCCTGTGGAGCTTATAGTTCTGAGACCTGTTTCTAGTAAACATGTTCAAGTTCTATACTGTCCAGGCTAGTTTGATGTGAAAACAAGCGACTTTATGCAGTGTTGTTTCGTGTTTGAACATTAACTGCTGATGGTAAATAGATAGCAGAACTTGTTCTGGTCAGCTAGTACTGATGGCAGCTAGGAAGAGTAAAGCAGGCTGCTGTGACCTTGGCTGTCTTCAAGCCTGCCTGTTCCTTTGCTGATTACAACTTGTTCTGGTAGCTGAAGTTCCTTTATTTCCGATGTGTAAAACATGTGGCTGGCTCAGTGTCAGGTGCTGTTGAGTGATCAAATTATTGAGGCTTTTCCATGTGACTTGTCAATGCCAAAATGGAAAAGCATGGTATTGGGCAAAGCTGTCTGATTCTGCGCTTGCTGATGCTTGGTGTAGAAAAGCGTGATGTCCCAGGTGCACCCCACTGTGGCCTCCATAATGTGGCAAGGAGTTTTTCTTCAACCTGCACTCTGCATAGGCATTCAGTGCCTTCAGCACTGCTTCACTATCAAACATCTGGAAGACTGCTAATGAAGAGAACCCTAGCCAGCAGTGTTAAGGTTAGTTCTGTGTCTTACTTCTCGTTGTGGCAGAGCTAATGAAATAATTTTTTTTTTATTTTAAACTGGGGCTGCAGATACTGTAGCAGTTGGTTAGCTGTTAAGGGGCCTCCATGGTGAAATTGCTGTCTCAGAACATCTAGCCTGATGCAGCTGGTAGTCCTGCGCAATCTGATTCTAGAAGGAATCTGACTATAAACAGCTTGCAGCCTTGAAGGCAAATTACACCAGTGCTTCCTGTCTCTGGAGAGATGGGGAGGTGGTAGAGAGGAGAACTGCATGCTTCTCAGTAAGGAGCTGTAGACCTCATCCTAAGAGGAGCTTGCGGAGTACTTCAAAGGTGTTGTGGTATGGTCAGGAAAACTCAGTGGGTCAAATGTTTGAGCTACCAGGCTGCCTACAGCAGAGAGATTAGCTTAAGCATTCATCCTTAACAGCAGGTGAATTGGTGCCCTTTTAAGACGTAAGTGTTGTAAGAAAAGTAAACCAGACAGGCAGTATTTCTACAGCACAGACAAATGAAGGGAAGAAATCTCAACAAGGGCATAATTTCCGCTCTCTTAGGATCGTCTGAGAACCAGATATACCATTGACTCTACAAAACTTGTCTCGAGCAGATATGCTGCTGCTTGTCCTGTGGCTTCCAGGTGTACCTGATGGGACTCCTGTCTCACCCTGAAGTCACTGTAGGCTACAAAGTCTGCAGGTACTTCCTCTCTGATGGGAACATCCAGAGCAGCAGTGAAGATGAATCAATGCTGCCTCAGGACCTCTTAGTCCACTTTTTGCCTGTTCCTAAAACTAGCCTCTTCAACCTGTCTAGAGCCTGACTGATTTCAAGCAGCGGGATTGCAAGCTGAAAAACTCTCCAGCCTGCTCAGGCTGCTCGGTGATGCTTGGAACAATGGTTTCACAAAAGTGCATGCTTCCACCTGCTTGCTGTCCTCACCAAACAGTAAGGCATAACTTGCTGAACTCGCTTCCTTCAGACTGTGAATCTTGTGAGCACGAGGCTTCAAGTCAGGCTAGTCTGTGGATGCAGTCAGATGACCTTGGCTTTCCCACGCCTCGGATGAGGCAGCTCGGCTGTGGATGTCTGCTGGTGAGTGGGGTGAGCTGCTGGTAGACTGACTGGCTCGAGAGGGCTCCTGCTGACTGGTATGACACACTGCTATGCCAGTCAGTACCTGGAGTACAGTGGTCCACCCAGGCTGTGAAATGGGTCATCTTTAGGGTTGCAGCAGAGCTTGTATGATGATAAAGATAAATAACAAGTGACTGGACTTTGCTGCTTGCAGAAGAGCAAGCCTGTACTCCATGGTGTAAAGTGTCAGCCTTACCATATGCAAAAAGTTGTCTTTGTGTGCTGTGTCAGACAATCCAGAGTACCAGTTGCAGCAGCCCCAGCTGCCTGGACAGTTGACTGGTACCTCCTTTTTTCTTTGGACTGCTGCTGTTGTAGCAGCTGGTAGACTTTAAGTTCTCAAATTTACTGAACAAGAGTAAATGGCCTGCTAGCCTTGCAGGTTGTTTTTGATAATGCTGTAAGCTGACAGTGCTAGGCTTGTTTGAAATCCCCACACCCTCTCATAACATTAGGGAATAACAAAAAGCATGCTGTCCCTAATCCTGTAACAGGTGACTCACTAAAGATTTTCAAAGTCTGCAGCTCCCTGTAGAGCAGCTTATCTGTTTACCCCTCCAGTTATCACTGGAGGACTGGCTAGAGCCAGTCTTCTGTCAGTGTGACCTGAATTTGCATGGACTTCAGATACAGTTCCACTAATGTGGCTGTCTCTTCTGTGGAGATGCAACTGGGCATAGCAACAGGGTTTTTCCAAGGCAGCCATGGAGTATCTGTTACTGTAATCTGAGGTAGAGCTGTGTCTGTGTTAAATGTGGTGGTGTGGGAGGGGCCTTAGAATACCAGTGGGAAGAAGCCTGTTCCTTTGAAAGTGCCTGGGTTTCTGCCATGGCGAAGCAAGGACCGTACTTGACCTGGATATCACCTCCTAACAGTTCTCTAGCCATTTAAGAACAACCTGCTCAAGGATGAACAGGTGTTGAGGTGAATTGATGCCTGCTGTCTGGTTCAAGGGAAGCCAATGTGTTGCAGAGGGCAGCCTATTTGATAATGGGTTAATTATAAAAGGTTCCAGATGTAAGTACTCATCCAGAATGGTCTTTTGGACTTGCTATGATATGGTATTGTAATTGAAAGCTTGACTTTTATTATTAGTGGATGTCCTAATGCAGGGAAATTCTGCCCATTACTGCTCTGGAAATCTTTCACACATTGCAGTGTGAAAACCTGCTTTTCCATGGTGGGACACAGGAGGAATCACTGGCTGTGAATGGACCAAATGCTGCTGGAGGGCGTGTGGTTGGTTCTGAACCTGTGTATTCTTGGGCTGAGCATGTCTGAATGTATCACAACTGCTGAAACTGCATCTATGCAAATGGTTCCCTGGCTTGAAGGCTCCTGATAATGCGGTCACTGTCCATAGGGGCGTATCTGTCTGCAGAGCTGTGCAGAACCGAAGCAAGGCTTTTGGTAAGAGCCTCTTTCTGTATTGAGGAAGTGTCGCATGAGGTGACTTGCAGCTAACTTAGCTGCAAGATTAATGTTCTTGGTGCATGACCTTCTGAGCACTGTAACTATAGCTACAGAAGATTGGTCCTAATACTTGGACTAGCACTGGATATATACGACAGCCTGCTGGAGTACTGGCTCTGAATATCAGAGGCAAAGCTCTACTGAAAGTCCTGGCAGTGGCAAGACTACAGCTAGTCTTCAGTCCTTATGGAAGCTGTTGCCTATATGGGAAGTTACTTTCTAGTTCCTACTTCATCTTGGAGCTGCACAGCTCACCATGGCTTTTGACTAATAGAAAGTACCAGCCATGGCGAGGTGCCAGGCATTATATCCACAGCCCTGTGGGGGTGCTTTTTGTCCCCAGGAGCAGTACTAAATCAACTCTGGCTTGTGAGTTCAAGGAGTTCCTCTTCAGCAGTATTTCAAAATCAAGTTAACCTTTGAAACAGGCTTATTGGGAGTGGGTGGTCTTGAATGATGTGTAAAGCAACTTCCCTGTATTACAACACCATTGAATTTAAAAATGGCACAGTTCCTGGTTACAGACCAGAATGGCTTCCTTCTGTGAAAGCTAGGTGCCAAAGTGCTGCTTCTGTGACTGCCCTTTAAATGTTTTGTTCCTCTTTGTTTGTATGCTTTAAAGGTAGTGTTGCAGCTTAATTGGGCTACATGCTTAGAGGTGATGGAACTGTATGATCTGAAGCAAATACATGGAGTCTTGGTGTGTAATGGTGGTGCAGCTCTTGTGCCATTTTCACTGTCTTCCACGTAGATGTCTTCAACTCTAGTCACTGAGAAGATTTTGGAAAACATGTCCTTCAACTTGCTGGGGTGTTTAAATGTAGCATATGAAGCACATGTGCTTTAAATATTCACAGCTGCCAAGAGGTACAAGTCAAGATGTGCAGAAGGATTGACCTAAGTACCAAATAGCCTGTAACTGAAGACTAGTGCTGTGAGATGGCTGTGTCATGGTGGGAAGTGGATATCATCTCTGTCACCTGGACTTTAATACTGGGGTATTGTGGAAGGCGCAAGGAGGACTTTGCGGGCTAGTGAAGAGGAGTAAGACCAGCTGCCTTGTAGGATATGGGAGATGCAGCTGCAGGAGACTCCAGTGCAAGCCTGTTGGTCAGGATGCTGAGATGTGCCAAGCTCTGAAGCTGTATTTCTAGCACCTGTGACTGTCCACCAGTGGGAGTATAATAGATCGCCAGTGCTATCTAAAACTGTCATGTGAAAACTAGCTTCCCCAGAGTACAGGTAGTGTGTTTAGACTAGAGTTCAGGGTCTTGACTGTTCCCTAGAATTGGGATTTAACAACTGGGAATTGACAAGTATGTGCTGATCTGCCCCTCTCCAAAAGCTTAAGCAGGCTGGTTTTCTATAAGTGGGATTACAAAATCAGCTTCTGTAATCCACCACTGCATTAATCGCAACACCTTTAAGTAACTTCAGACTTGGAGGAAGTACTGACTGATCTAATCTTAAACAATGAACTTCCTCATGAGCCTCTGCATTTCTAGAGAGGTTTATAAAGGATTCTAGACGAGAGAAGTGGTTTCTGCTAAATGCTATAGGCAGTCTAGAAGTCTAGATAGCCTAATCTTGATTCCACTCGCTTACTAGTCCTTGGAAGATGCCTCATCCAACAGAAGAGGTTCCTAATACAAGTTAGTGATTTCTTTCTAGACTTCCTAGGGGCTAGAGCCAGTAACAGTACCATCACTGTTATTGCTGGCTAAGTCTGTGCACTAGTTTCTAGGCTTATCTTACATTTGCAGGTAAAACCTGTCTTCTGCTGTTGGCTCAGGCATCCTGCTAAGCTGGATTCTAGTTCTGAATCATGCTGAACAGCCCTTCACATCTGGCGTGGTGACAGTTCAAGAGCTTTGCTAGTGCAGAACCAATTTGTAGTTGATAATCAGGCTTTCTCTTTTTAAATTTTCATAACTAAAACTAAACTTCCTTCTGATAGTGAGTCTTGTATTAGTGCTGCTGTGCTACCTTTACTAATCTTTTGAAGTTTCTTAGTGCAAAGCCAGGAGGATTACTGCTCAGTTCTTGACTGCTCAAAAATAAACTTTCTGTAGATGCAGGGTGAGAAGCAGGAAAGCACATATCCTAAACCCTTTGAATACCAGCAACTCTTTCGGGCAAGGTGCACCATCTCACGCTTGGATGCTGGTGTAAGGCAGCTACAGATCTTTGTGGAATAAGCAGCTCTCCCATGTAGAAACATTAGTTTTTAAGTATGTGGAGCAAACTCAAATAGTAAGTCTCTGAACAGTACAAAGATTTGAAATCCCCATGGTCTTAATACTCTCCAGTAGCCTTTTAGAGCGGGCAAGAGTATTTTCATGCCAAATAGGACTGTTAGCTTTGAATATCAGCCTGATGGTGTCTGAAAAGGAGACTACCCTTCCATATACTTTGCAGGGCAGCTTCACAGACTTAGTCCTGGATGGCTGCTGACCTGCATATTGTCTCTTGGGTGGTGGTGAGTGCAATCCAGAGTTAAGGAGTTCAGTACTCCAGAGCAAGGTTAGAAGAAAAGGGGTCTTTCTAAGTACCTCAGAATCAAAGAATGAGGTATTCATGGAAGCTTTTGTAAGACTAATACAAAGTTTTCAAGATAGAAGTGACTTTTTTGGGGTAGCGCTTTGGGACTCTTCTAGCAGTTCTCAGTTGGCGGTGATAAGCCCATGTTCTACTTTGAAAACCAAGCTTTGGATTCCTGTATTGGTCTCATTATGCTCCAGTGTTGACACAGGTGATCAGTGAAGCTTAAGGGTAAGGCTTGTGGTCCTCTATGACCTACAAGCCATACTCTACTTCGTGGTTCCAGTGGTTGGATTAACAAGTGTTTGGCCCGCAGTCCTTCACAGGTGAGGCTATTGACACATGAAGAGGGTGTCCTTTCTCCCAGGGATGAAGTACAGCAATAATATGTGAGTTTGTTCCTATCTCAGTGTCTTCAGTTACTGAGAACTGCTCAGTACAGAACTGCTATCTTCAGTTTCTGATTAAGCTGAAATGACATGTCTAACCCAAGGCCAAAGCATAGGCATACAAGTTTTGTGGAAGAAGAGACCCCATGAAGGTGACTTGTTAAATGTTGGGTGCATCTGAGGACTCAGCCCAAGTATCTCAAAGTTCAGTGACTGTAAGACCCGGCTTTCAGCCGGGTTACATCCTGCTGCACTAGCAAGGTAGGCTTTGCTGTGTTTCCTCTGTGGTTCAGCTGAGTAGAGCCTCTGTGAGGGCACAAGCTCTGAAGTAACAAATTAAGATTTGGACTTTGGGCTTTGGTTCCTAAACAGAGAATGAATGCCTGCTAGGGAGTGCATCCTGCTGCTAAGCAAGCTTAGAGTGGGTGTTCCGCTATCTGTACTGTTTAAACAGCACCTTTTTATTAAGGTAGCTTTGGTCTAGGGCTCTGGATAGGTCACTTCCTCATCCCTTAGGGGAATATTCCTGGCTGACAAACCAAGTAGTCAAGTGACCATGTTAGTTTTGCACAATTCTTCCTTGTGCTGACTCAACTGTTCTAATACTGCAGCCTAGTGAAGGAAATGGTATTTGGGGATGTGTCTAATGCTTTTTTTTTTTTCCCTCTTCCAGCCTTGGGAGCTGCATATGGAACAGCAAAGAGTGGCACGGGTATTGCAGCCATGTCTGTCATGAGGCCTGAGCTCATCATGAAGTCAATCATCCCTGTTGTCATGGCGGGTATTATAGCTATCTATGGCCTCGTAGTGGCAGTCCTCATTGCCAATGCCCTCTCACCTTCTATCACACTATTCAAGTAAGTTGCTGCATCTGTGAGTTTTGGTGACGTTTGTCAACAGGCTATTTTGATGCTGCTGAATGTGGGTGGGTTTTGCTCAAGACCCTTTGAGGGACTGTCAGTGCTAAATGCGCCTAACCTGGGCTTAGGAGCATGGACTGGATTTCAGCTGTCCTACCTGATGCCTTGGCCTCAGTGGCAGTGCTGCCTGATTAGCTTGCTGCATTAGGTAACAGGTCAGACATCCTGCTGCTAGACATAATGCAGTGGTTCTTGGCTTGAAAGAAACCACGTACAGGGTTACAGTAGTGGGGCAGGAGGCTAAGCTTGTTTCATGGTGCCAAATTCTAGACCTAGAATACACAGGTCTTTCCACAGGTCTTTCCAAGACTGTCTAATGAGACTGTCTAAATAGTTCTCCTGTTGCCTGAGAGATGCAAGTGAATAATTAATATTGCTTGCTGCTTTATGTGCTGGTGAATCAATCCTCAAGCTATACATCAGGCCTCTATGCCAGCTACAGTCTGAAACTTAATCTGCTCTTGGCTTTTGAGAATAGCTGGAAGTGGCTTGATTGAGACCTCTCAGAATAAAACAATGCTTCTGAGGTCTAACAGAATAGACGTCTGTCACTGTACAAGCTATAGCTGATGAGCAGTGTGGTTGGCCTAATAAGCCGTGATCTAAGAAACAGCAGGTACAAGTGCTCCTTTGCAGTTACCAGGTGGTCAGATGCTGACAGGGAGTGCTCAGGTACCCCTGCCTGGAAAACCAGACCATTCCTGCCCAGCTCTTGCAGTGCTAGAGATCTAATAATCACCTGGATGTGCTGTGGCTGTATAAGAAGCCTGCAGCTGACTGAAGTGGCTACAGACAAGCTGGGTGGCCGTGTGAACTCACGGGGCTGGTAGCTCAGTGAAGTCTGCAAGCCATATTTGAATATCAACTAAAGATCTTGCCCAGCTGCCTGGTTTTTTTAAGTTATTGGAGCTAGGAGTCTCAGGAAGCATCTGCTTTGAGATATACTGCGCTTGTTTAGAGTATAGAAGCTCTTCCTGCAGGAAGGAGGTTCCCTTTAAATGTTTAAATGTTAATTTGTATTTCCTTTGGGGAGAGAAAAAAACAAAGGCTATCCCGAAGCTGAAGGGTTGGGTGTCCTGTTGCTTGCCACTGAAACTCTTCTCCTTTCTGTCCTACAGGAGCTTTCTTCAGCTGGGTGCTGGCTTGAGTGTGGGCCTCAGTGGTCTGGCTGCTGGCTTTGCCATTGGCATCGTGGGTGATGCAGGTGTACGGGGAACAGCACAGCAGCCCAGGTTATTTGTGGGCATGATCCTGATTTTGATCTTTGCTGAAGTCTTGGGTCTCTATGGCCTCATTGTTGCCCTTATCCTCTCCACAAAGTAAACATTGCGGTATGATGTAAAGAGATGTAACAAATCCACGTTTAAAAAAAGCTCCAGAATGAAAATGGTCTCTCCAATGTGTACAGTTGTCCCAATTTGGTAGTTGATCTCTTGTAAATGCGCAATGTATGTTAGTGACTTGTCTGTCCTGTGTGTACTTCAATATTAAATTGGATGGGCTGCTCCAAGCCTGGTGCATGGCTTGGGGTGGCCTGTGTGCAATTTTCCACCCATTGCTGTTAGTACTTTATGTATAAATATGAACTAGAAATGTAATTTTTTTCTCTTCACTGGATGTTTATTTATAAAAGACTTGACATGTTCATACATCTATGGAGCAAGGATTTTCAATTTCCCATGCTATATATATTAATCTTATATATAGGTAGATTACACTGTGGGGTCAATTGTAAGTGCAGAGAATTCCTTGGATGTAACTATGATTCTAAAGATTGCTGTAGTGTCCTGGTATTGGAGTATGAGAATTTTGTGTTTTATTACAGCAATTGTCCGAAACACTCCTGTGTTTCAGTAGTAACCGCGTATGCTCCGGCATCAGAGTTGTGCACCCAGTGTTGGGTTACAAACTTATACCATGTTTCCGAATAAAACTTCCTCACTACATTGCTGTAATGAGTCCTCTGCCTCTGATTTCATGCTTTTGGTCTTTCCTTAGGAAGAGGAGGGGTTCCTTTAGGGGGAGGCAGGTTCTTGAAGTGACTGAGTACCATGCAGGAGTGATGCTGTCATCACTGCTAAACCATTCCCTCTTTCTCCTGGGCAAGCAGCAGTGCTGTTTCCAGCTGCTGTCCACGGGCAGTGCTCGGGTGAGCAGGAGTGCAGGGCTGTTGCAGTGCTGTGCTTGCCCTGGTCAAGCAGCCTATCTTTGCTCTGGCACATGGCGATGCCCTGTAACAGGCTGTGCGGGGCAGGGGTGCAGGCTGCAGCAAGTGACAAGAATGGGAACTGCTGAAGAGCCTTTAGGCAGCTTGTCCTTGTGGTGGCTTTGCAGACACCTGGCTGGTTGGAAAGGGCACCATAAGCAGCAATTGCCTCTAAAGTACCCAAACAATGGTCTCATCAACAAAATGGATTCATTCAAGAGCTTGTAGTTTTAACTTGTAAATCAGGAGCTTGTAAATTTGAGCTGAGAAGTTCTGCTTGTACAGCTAGTAAACGCTGTAGTACTCTTCTCTTGTCCTAAGGATTTATGAATCTTGGAAAGCAACACTGAAGCTCACATGGGAAACAAATGTTGGATCCTTACAAATGTAGAGCTTGTTCCAAATTGCTTTTGGGAAGTGCTGGTAAAACCTTCATTTTAGTGGTACAGTTTGGAGAATGGGTCAAGCTTTACCTTGTTCAAGCCAAAATATTAATATTACACAGATACCTAGTGCAAGTAATGCCCTTGTGATCAAACAAAGCTGAAGAATCTGGAGTGATCTGTCAGGCTGGTTGGGAATGCAGATGTGGGTGATGTCTTGTATTTCACCCGTGTACTTTGTGTATGCCTGTGCAGTGAACAAGTCTGGTGTAAGTACCATGAAGTGCTATGGCCAGAGCACAAGGAATTCACTGGAGCTGTGTTTGGAGCTTCCGCCCTGGCAGAAGCATTCACCAGCCCAGGCCTGGTGCCACCTCATGCACCTTCTGGGTAGCTGGTCTCCAAACTGGGGACTGTTCAGGGGACTTCAGCTGTGAGCCAGTCATTCTGCTAGGATGGATTTTCACAACGTTTTGTGAAGTTTTGATGAAGAATTTTGAAGAATTTATGCTCATCAGTAATTATTAACAAATTAATTGGTTTATTCTGTTTGCTGTAAAGCTGATCTGTGTTCATTTAATAGACGGGGTTAAGAGGAAAATTTACTGGTCTGAATTGTGTTGGTCGTTATTTCCTTCAGCAAAAACTTCTGAATTAGGCTTTACCCAGGGGTTGTAAACCTTGATGGAAACTACAGCACGATTCTCTCAGCACTGATTGCAGTGAGTGCCTTCCCAGTACTTCTGTGCAGAGTCTGATAGAGCTTGCAGCTGGGAGTGGGTGAATCATGAATTCAGGCCCTCTGGAAAGCATGCCACGTACATCTTGCGGTTCTGGTGATAGGAACTGTATTTTGCTTGTGTAGAAGGACAGGAGAAGGTTGGGGGCTGCAAATACATTTTTAAGATCTGGTATTACCTTCTTTAAGGGGAACCTTCTGCCTTATTTTTTGTCAATTTACAAGAGTATAAGACAATTGCATTTAAGAGAGAAACTAAATGCTGATGGTAGCTCTCATCTCCAAAAGATAAATAAGCAATTTAAAGGCATTTTAGTTTAGGCTTTTGGAACATCAAGCCCTTCTTGTTAACGTATAAACCCATGCAAGTCAGGAGAACAGAGCATGAAACAAAAACGGGTTTGCGTGCACAGGTGGAGGATTGCTTTGTGCTCAGTACCTGCAAATACACCAGGAGTAAAATTAACAATCTGAGCATGTTGCCTTGGCCAAGCATTTTCTGACAGCAATGCTCTAGATCCTCAGTGACTTCCAGGTGAAAACTCGCATTTCAAGTCCTTCACTGATGCTATTGCATCAGCAAATTTCTCAAGTGATTCAGGGCATTAAGAAAATTACGAACTTTTTGGTCCCTTTTTCTTCGTTTACTGACAGCAGCGTGCTAGATCAGAGTGCAGTCCCAGCTGGCAGGGATTTGCTTTGTATTTGGTTTGGAAGAGGGGAACAGGCAGCCTCAGAGCGTGAAATGACAGACTTGTAGAGTGCCTGATTAAAAGAGGTGGTGTCTACTGGCACATAAATAGTCCTCTGTAATGTGGCAGATTGCGTGCCTCTGAGTGTGCACTGCAGAGTGAGTCAGCCCTGCAGAGAGAGCGCGGAGCAGGGTGGCTCTGCAGCACAGCAGAGGGTAAATGTCCATTAGCAGTTGGTTCAGGCTAGATAAGGTTAAGGGGTGCCTCCTGCCAGATGCCTGCGTAGACAATGCCTTCAGAGAGCTTGCTGACCTTTCTCTTTCTTAATTCTTTCATGCTGGCTTTTTTTTTTCCAAAGGCTGCAGATTTTTTCTTTTCTTTCTTCCCTTTTTTTTTTTNNNTTTTTTTTTTTTACTGCTCGGTCGGAGAAGCATTTTTAAGTTGTAGAATTTTATCTGTGAATGCTCAGGGATTGTCTTTCCTTGGGGGACCTGGTTTACAGAGAAGCATAGTAACCTGGAAAAGTGAATAAGCTTTGGGGAAATAAAAACCTCATTAAAAGAAACTGATCCCAGAAACTAAGCTACTGTTTTCAACTACAGGCTAACAGCAGATCTAATGAAAACAACTCTCAGTAAACCTTGTTTCCTTCGCAGTCTAACCATGGGGATCTTGATTTTATGGCTTTTTGCTGTTTCCATCCAGCCTTACTGTATAAAACCATCACCATTCCTCAGGTAAGACTTAGCTATCTCTGACACACAGGACTTGCCACCTCTGTTCTTCATGTATCTCTTTCTGCTCTATAGGTATTAACCATCTTTTTATCTTGACATAAATTAAACCCAGAGTAAGTCTTCCCAGTGCCAGTTTTCCTGGAGTGAGAATTTTCTGTTTCAGGGTCAAAGGATTGTGTCCCAAAAAGCTCCATTTTTGTTCCTATTACTAATGAATGCCGTTCCTTTTCTCTGCAAGCCACACTTCATTTAGCTCCTGAGACAATCACAGCTTTGCAGCTCATACCACTGAGTTTCTGTCAAGCTAGTTCCTGTATCACAGCACAGAAAAAAATCCTCCCCAGCCTTAACCATGTGGAATCCTGAAGCTTTCCTGGGGGCCAAACTGCAGGGTCCCGAGTGCCTTCCACAAGGTATCCACGGACCACTGAGAGTTCTCACTCACCCGTGAGAGCACGAGCTGGGTAGCAGGAGGGCAGGACGAGGTTCCTGGAGAAGCAGTGGCTCCTGTTTGCCATCTTCCCTTTGCTGAGGGGATGAGGTGCACTCGCTACAGGCTCAAGTCCTGGCTCTTCTGGATTTACCAAGGGGTTACTGGTGGCTATTTCAGTCCTGGACCTTTTTTTGGCACTTTGAACTGTCCTGTCCTTGCCACTACATCTGCGCATTCCTCCTTGGCCTATGCGAGAGGGTAAAGGGGTGACCTCAAGTGGCAGAGAGCGATAACAACCACCAACATCTAGTGGCTTTGTCTACCTAAGGTAGGCTGAGGACAAATCTTAGGAAATCACATACGTTCCCAAGATTGGTAGTGTGTTCTCAACTCATAGATGTAAACAGCTGCCCTGTCTCTTGTGTGCATTAGGACAATTTCTTAGACCTCTTTGTGAATACATGTGAAAAATGAGAAGCCAAGGCTCCATCTCTGCAAGCGAGACATTTGGCAGCCCTGCTAGCCTCAGCCCTCCCTCTGGACACCTAGACCTTCTTCCACATCTGTAGCACGCACTCCCCTGTTTCTCCCAAGTGTGCTGGTACAACTTCTCATGCTGCCAGGCAGTGAATCTAATTTGGGAATTGAGCCAGGTTAAAAATAACTCAACCTGAAGAAAAAAAATGTTTGCTAAAGAAAATGCAAGTGAAACTACAGCTTGTGATTCCCTCAGCCTATTACTGGGGCATTAGAGAGAAAGAACGTGCAATTATTAGAGGAGTGTGCAATTATTGGTGGTGCAAGACGGAGTTAATTTAATACTGAGAAATAAAAGGAGAACATCCAAAGGGATAAGACTTAGGCAGGAGAGATACATGACATAAAGCTGGGCTGGGTGACATACCTACAGCATCCATGAGGCAAATTTCCATACTTTTCATCTCGGCACAGGCTGTTCTGTTCTTCCCAGCAGTGCAGAAGGAGGTCTGGGCTGTTTTCCAGCATTCTGATTCAGTGGTTCGCTCTGGGGCTTGCTGCCTAGAAAAATGGACCTCTTTGTCGCCAAAGCGTCGGTGAAGCTGTGTCAATGGGGTGGACCCTGTGGAAGGATCTTTTATAGCGGATGTTACTATCTGTAAGCAGTCAGTACTTGCATTTACCTAGATGTCTCTTCCACTGCCAAGAAAAATTACTGTCACAAGTCTGGTAGCTTGTACATTCATATGAAAGTGCCCTGTTTTGGCCACAGGCGGTTTGGGTGCTGTGTATGCCTTTTGACATCTGAATTCAATTTAGCAGTTTGGAAGGGTACTTCCTCACAGAGTCATTTGCACAAATAAGCAGGCATGAGATCCACTTTTAGGATTCATTTTCCGATCTTCCGGTTTTGGAGTCTCCTTGACTTCACCTGTACTAAAGCCATAAATTATTCACACTAATATGCTGCTGGGTGCCCCTGACGTGGATAATTTCAGCCACGATAAGGAAAACCTGCCTCAAGGCATTCTTAGCCTCAAATTCACAAAACAGTGCTGCACGTAGTTTTCCTGGCCTCAACTAGCATTATTCTCAGCTCTCCATTTCAGGGGCCTTTACTGGCATCTTGCTGACAGGAAGAGGCAGCTTGTAGTGTGGACAAGCACTGACATCATGGAATGATAAGTACAGCATAAAACCTCATTAAAATTCAATTCCTGGTCGGACAGGGATGTTACGTTCATGCATAATTACATTCCCCATCATTTATCTTTTCTCAATGTGATTCATCAGCAGAGCTCACATCAGTACCCTGCCTAGACACAGTCCTTGATGAGACACTTGACTCTGCGATACCGTGGGACACCAAACAGGATAAACACAGGAGTGAGAGTGCTGCAGCCCACAGCAGTCGCTCTGGAGCAAAGAGGATGGAAGGGAAATGGAAGCGTCTGCCAGCAGATGTTTAGGAGTAAATGCTTAGACTGCTGGGGATGCTGGCTTTAGTTTTAACAAAGCATAGTACTTGCCTTTAATGTTTTGGAGATTGGACATCGTTGCCCTTCTGGCCACAGGGACTGCAGACATAAGGACCCCTGGTGGCTTGGTCTGCTGGAGTGAAAAGGCAGGGGCCTGGCTGTACTGCACAGAACCAGCTTTCTGTCTTCTCTCCCAGGCTGCTGCTGACTTGTCAGATGACTTTAGGACCCTACAGCCCTACAGCCATGCTGTCAACCTAGAAAATAACATTTAAAAGCAGTAATGACTTACCTGTCCAGGTTGCAGTTAACTCTTTCCCTGTAGCTGAGACTGAGAAAGGAACAGTGAAGGGGTGTTTCCAGAAACCTTACTTTGCCTGAGCCAATAAACAGTTCAAATTTAATCTTGTTAGTAAAATTATTACTATGTCCAGCCAGATTTCCAAGCAGGTAAATGCTTTGCAACACTTGTCTACCAGCTCTCAGGGGCAAGGGTCAGCTGGCCCTTTGTGACAGGCTCATCCAGCACACCTGGGTCTGCCTGGGATTGCCATTCAAGAAGTGAATAATCATGAGTCAGATGAAGCAAGGCCTGCACCGTTGTTTCCATGTGTAGTGGATGTAGCCTGCTGGAGCCTCATGGTACAGCATGCGTGAGCAGAGCAGTTCCTCCAGGTAGAATCATTCCCCAGAGACAATCGAGTCCGCTGTGGCCGTTCAAGCCAAGGTTACTTATTCACAAAGAAGTTCTTGAGTGACAGTGCTCTAGACAACCTGCGCTGAGGAGCTCCAGTTTGGAGTCAGTGAACACAGTGGAAAAAGATTCCGCCCCAAACATTTCTCATCAGAGCATAAAGCAAGAGGCGGCAGGAGGTGTGTGCAGAAGGTCTTGGGGAGGTAGCTGTGACAAGCAGATGTTGACACCAGCACAGCAGCTCCGCCTCACCCCTCTCCAGCTTCCCTGAGCTCACCAGCGCCGGAGTTTCCCAGGTAAGGCAGGTTCCCTTGGGACATACATCGCTCCCCACTGGTATCACACCTTTTCAAGAGCATTTTGTCATCTTGGCGGTGCACGCTGCAGCGAAACACCAGCATACACTGCTGCCAGCCTCCTCAGAGGCTCCGACAGGGAAAACTACTAATTTCTACTTAATACTGAGTGTAATTAAAACAAACCCAGAAGGTACATCCCCTGAGATACTGGCTGCGAGGAGGGAGGGTGGCAGGCCTGGGATCTCACGTGGCAGGCCAAGCGAGACCCCAGGCCTGCAGAGAAGTGATGGCCTGCCACCCTCCCTGGCTTCCTGGGCAGGAGCCGTCATCTCTCTGCAGCAGCATCCCCACAGCCACCTCTGACACCATGCCGGTGACAATGCCAGCAGCCTGTATGGGCCGGCAGAAGAACCCAGGCCCAAGGGACAGCCAGGGTCGAGGGCTGCAGCGGAAGGGAGCTCCTCCATCGCCGGTTCTCCTTCACCACCGGCTCTCAAAGCAAGGCCCTGATCTGGCCGCTCCCCTCAGCCCGGCCGTCGGCCCGCCTCAAGATGGCGGCGCCCTCCCCATGATGGCGGCTCCGCGGGGGACGGTCACGTGGGGCGGGGCGCGAGGGGAATCCCGGCGCGTCAGCTGAGCGGGGTCACGTGACGGGGAACCAGTGGCGCCGCTGGGCGAGGCCGGTGCTCGCGCCGCTCCGCGCCCCGCCCCGGCCCCGCCCCCGGCTGTCCCGATCCCCGCCGCCGCCCCGCCGGGGGAGGAGGGGCTGCACCGGGCCCGGCCCTCACCGGGGCCCACGGCGGGGCCTTTTCCTCACAGCGCCGGCCCGGAGCC
>VYZM01002864.1:660642-695048 GCA_013398915.1 Dromas ardeola
TCACCCGGCGCACGGCGGCCGGGCCCTTCCCGCCTGCACGCTTCGGCCTCGGCGGTTCCCTCCGGCCCGGCTCGGCCCCGGCGGCCGAGGTGGAGCCCCGGGACCCTCACGCTGTTCCGTGACCGGGGTCTGTTGTCCTCACCGCGGCGGCGCGGAGCCTGCCCGGCATGGAGCGGGTAAGAGCTCGGCCCGGCCCGGCCCCTCTCTCCTCCTCTGGGGCACCCCCTTCTCCCCCGGGCCCGGGCTCTCCCCCGGTGCCACGCTCCCCGGAGGCTTTCGGTGGAGGCCCTCCCCGGCACTCCTGCGTGCCTTTCCCAGCTCCTCCTCACCTCCTTCCTCACCACCTTATTCCGCTAAGGCAAGATGGTTTTAATTTCCAGACGCCTTATAGCGACTGTCTCGTTCGCAGGCAGACTGCTGAGCCTTGCTTTCCAGCTGCCTAGCAGCAGGCATACAGGGGAAAAACACAGCAAAGGTGGTCTTAAGGACTTGTGTTTAGTATAAAGATAAATTCTGTGTATTGCCAGCGCTGTGCTGGAGGGAAATTTCCTGCTGTGGAGGCATGCCACAGAATAAACTTCAGGAAAAATTATAAATCTTTTGTTTGGGGCCTTTAAAATGTGAGGAGGCGAAAAAAAAAAAAAACAATCCGTGGGAAGTCCTGGCTTGCCAGGAGAGGGTGGCTTAGTGCTGGTAAGAATTTATTGTCTCCGATTTTTGTAATGAAGAGGGCTCATTTGGTGCCTTCCAAATAGGGAATATTGCAGGGCATGTGTCCCACCCTGTGCTGTGTTGATTTATGGTACAAATGGAGCTTTTACACAACATGCCTCAAGCGTAAAGCCAGAAAAGGGGTTTATGACCCACCAGCATGATCTTCCACGTAAGAGGGGATGGGACTTCAGAAAACTCAGGTTTGGGATCAGTTTTGCAGGTGAGAGATTTGTGCTTCTTTTAAACGTTGTGCTTTCCCCCATCCCATGTCCAAGGCTCCCCAGGGCACGTTCCAGGATGAGCTGGAGTGGTGCATTTCGCAGCTGGAGGCAAATCTTCACCTCAGCCCAACACCAAAACAAGGTATGTTGCCTCTTTTGCGGTCTGCAGCCATATTCCGACCTCAGTTCTGATTTAGCAGACCTGGACATTTTTCTGTTTCTCCTCTCCTGTCTGTTTCGTATTCCTGTGTTGTATGGGATGTCTTCTAAATATAAAACAGCGTAAAGCATTGAACTTTTAATTAATCTGTCTGGAAGCAGCTTTATCTTTCATTCCTGTTTTCTATATTCTTTCTCGAGTTCATATTTTCCCATCTAACGGCTTGTTGTTCAGTTCTCCTACAGTTTTGCTTTTGTTTTCCAATCTTAAGGAAATACTGTGTCAGGGCATCTGGCCCTTAGGTGCCAGTAGGTTTATATTTGTGAAGCTCGTTCCTCGCTGTTCTTGTTTCAAGGAGAAATTACATGAACGATTAAATCTTATAAAATACTTTCCAAAAGATCACAGTGTGATCTAGTCACGCCAACTTGTGAATGTATGAGGACGTATGTCCTGCTCCTGCTGATGGCTAGTACCTAACATGGAGGGGTGTGACTACCTGTGTAAGACGCCTAGATGAGTGTTCGTTGGTGCATGTGAGGGTGTAGCAGTGATTAATATGTGCCCACACACCACGCATGAGCATCAGACTGTTTTGTGATGAGACAGATCCAAACTCTAGCCAGGAATTCAAGGTCTGGATCAATGAGGTACCCGGTTGCAGCAGTGCTACGCATGAGATCCTCAGCGTAAAATAATGCCCAAGTGAGGGAGGGGAGAGGTTCCCCTGAAGCTTTTTTGAGTTCTTTCTTTGTAAGAGCTCCTATTAGCAAGCAGGCCTTGAATGCAGCCAGCTAAACTCCTTGAAAAAGGGGGGAATGCATGCTCAGGACCCTGATACCAAGGTGCTATGAAGATACATCCCACTTTTTTTAGGTGGGTATGGCCCCATTGCGGCATTTCTGCCTCGCACTTGCGTGCTGTTACTTGGTTCCAAGCATGGGGCTCTCGGTGTTGGTTCTGCAAGATACAGCTCATTTGGAGAGTCCCAGAGAGATGCACTGCAGCCAAGAGAGATGGGCGTCTGCCCGTTCCAAAATACTAGTCGAGTACGTCAGGCATTTTTATGGCTTGAAATGTGTGAGACAAACGCTGGAAGACTATGCATATCTGGAGTTCCCAAACTGAGGTCTTTGTGGACCGCTGTCACAGAACAGCCGTGCTTTTTAGAGAATTTGCTCTGGCCCAAAGAATTGGGATTACTGTTATTGTCAGGCCAGTCTGTATGAGAATCAGGCAAGAGTCCTGCTTTTTAGAGTGTGCTCACTAAGACTTTTTTCTGGGTTTCCAGACAAGAGACACCAAGCTAGGCTCTTGGATTTCTCACTTAATTTGGGGGAAGGGTTATTAAGCCCTGTGTAGCTTCTGTGCCATTAGTAGTGCAGTTACTGCAGTGTAAGATTCTTAACGTATATAATAAGCAGTTAAGATATTTTTTTGTTCTTTTTTCAAGAACATTTCACAGTATTTCAGCTTCTAAAAGCTTTGGATTTTTCTTTGAATCGAATGCCAGTCATGGATTAGTCAGAGGTGGTACGAACACAGAACACGTTCAGAAGAGACCCAGTCACCAGCATCCCACGGTATGGTTTGTAAGGCACGCCATAACCTGTTTCTTGTCTCTCTCGGTCTTTTTCTTGAGTGCAGAAGAGGAGACCCAGCGCGTTCTCAACGTCCTGCTCTCCCATGAGACTCCTTTTGTGAAGAAGCGACAAGTGATGAACGACGTGTTTGGGGATTATCGTCTCAAAATGGCTGAGGATCAGAAGAGCACGGAGAAGGCAGGTGAGCTGGAACTGTCCCTTCAGGGGATGGATGATATTTCGTTCTTTTCTGTAGATTTCTTACGTGGCGGCTCTTGATTGGATCGCCTCTCTGCAGTGCCCTAGAGAGGGAGCTGTGGTAGCAGTGGCATCCCCATGGTAGGAAACTGGCATATTGATAGAAACATTATTTATCTTTTCTAGACATGAAACCTGGTGATGTGAAAGTACAGCAAAGCGATGGGCAGGCTCCAGATGGTGTGTTATATGGGAAACAATCTGACCAAATCTCTGAGGCAAAGCCAAAGCGGTTCATGTCATCTGACAACAGCCTCCGATTTGATTTTACACTTTCTGAGGTTGACCCAGCAGCAACTGGCACATCTCTGGAGGCAGTGTCTGGTGTCAGTGGTGCTGAGCGGATACAAACCAACATAAGAGCCACTGAGCAGGAGAACTGGAATGGAGCCTTGAGTTTTGCTGCCTCTGGACAAGAACCCAAGTTTGCTTTCGACTTTGCCATCCCAGATGAAGACTGTCCTCTGGTTCCATCAGTTCCCACAAGCCAACACACAGAATGTACAGCAGATCATGAAGTGCTGGGTAATTCACTGCCTGCTGAATCAGCAGGCATCCCGCAGGTTTCAGCCTTGCAGAAGCCTGAGTTGATTCAAACTGCAGGTAGTACACCCAAAGAGGGTAGAAGCCATGTCACATTAACGATCCCCCAGCCAGAGGCTGCCCCTGGAGATGAGACAGTGACAGAGAATTTAACAGCAGATGGAGCTGCCCAGAAGAAGAAAAAGAAGAAGAAACAAAAAATATCTGTCAGTAAAAAGGAGACAGAAGAAACTGAGATCAACAGGAAGGCAAAGCCAGAAGCTAACGGATGTCAGAGTAAAGATAATTACCGCCAGGATGAGACATCTCAGGTATTTAAATATTGATGGGATCCCATAATTTATAAACCCTGGAGCAAAAGAGAAACTTTATCTCTTTGCATAGTTTAACAGTTAGTATACTGGCTTGACATGAAGGCTGAAAGACAAGGATTGCTGCTTGTTTCTTACAGCGGCTGTTTTCTTTCTCTGCGAGACAGTTGAGGAACCTAACGAGTGGAAAGGAAGTTAATGGTCCTTCATTGTCTGCTTCAGACTCGTGCTGAAACATTTAATGTTTAGATTTGTGATGGCTAATCCTAAGAACCTGGGTGCCACGTATTCTTAAAAAAAAAAAATAAAAAAATGCAGGTACCTGTCCTGAGTCAGTACCGAGCTGGTATCCGTGTGTGCTGAACCAGGCACTGTACCCCTGATTTCCGTGTTACTGGGTAGGATGAACTGCTCACGTAATGCAAACAGCGAAGCTGAGGTGCAGAGCTGCTACTGGTGTAGCCAAGGCTGTGGCAGGGTGTGGTGCAAAGCTTAAGGTGCTTCCGAGAAGGTTCCCACTGTAAGGCATGGCCCAGAAATCGACGGAGTTGCAAGTTATGTGTAAACATACCATTAAGGCACACCCTGAGGTTTTCTAATGTCCTGCTATGGTCCAAGTCCTCATTTTTCTTTTTCTTTTCAGCACTGGTGTAGTTATTATTGACAAACAATGCCAGCTGAGCAATATTGAAATACAAAATCGCAAAAAATCTGCTTTCATTAATACCGTACATGAAAGTCGCACTGAGTGTTCACCTGCCTCTTGAAGCATTCCAACCAAAGTGCTGCTTCACCAGCAACCCTACCGATAAACACTGCTGAGTAAGAGAAAGGTAGAAAGGTGTGAAGGTGATGTAAACCCCTTCCAGTCCATTGGAAGGAGGCTGTTGTAAGGAAAAGGAGGAGAGAGCACGAGGGCTTTTGTGTATACATAACAGTTAAGAATTGCTTTGGCCCCAGGGTGCAGCCCTGTTTTCCTCTCTCTTCCAGTGTTCAGTTAGCCACAGCTGGCTTTGCTCAATGGGACGTGGCTTCTTACATCTTCCCAGGCTTCAGCTTCTTTCACATGCATTTCTGGTTGAGCAAGCAGGAGCCAAGACACCAAGACTCGGCTTCTGATTTTGTCCGTTGTTTGCTTTTTGATTTCGGGCAGGTTTGGGGGTAGGGTTTTTTTTTATCTTGTTAATGCTTATTCCTCCCATCTGTGAGTCAATTTTTTTTTTCAGAGGAAAGGATCTGGACAGCTTTCCAGAAAACAGCATCATCTGAATGGCAGCCAAATATTAAATCCATAAAATAGAGGCAGTGAGTTGCAACTAAATATTTGTCCAGTGCTTTATGTTTATCCAATGAAAAGCACTATAGGGAAAATGTCAAGAAGTCTATAAACTGATCCCCAGAACATGAAATTTGGAATGGTCCTGACTTTATGCAGATACCTTTTTTTCCTACGTAGCAGCTGCTGCTATAATTTTTGGATGACTTCTTCCCTCATGCTCACTCTGCTCTATGTTGCATAGCAGTCAGATGACCAGCTGTGGAAAGAGGTGGACTGGTGTGTGGAACAGCTGGAGCTTGGCCTGAAGACACAGAAACCCACTCCAAAGCAGGGTAAGCATTCAAGTAAACAAGAGATCTCCCCTGTGGGAAGGGTTGGCAGGCGTGCAGGGGCAGAGCCAGGGGGGAGTCTTAAACTCTGTACGTTGTTTCTCCTTTGCACTGCATCAGCTGAGGAGGCTCGCCGTGCGATCAGGACACTGCGCAGTGAGAAGGCTCCACTGGTGAAGAAACGTCAGATCATGAGAGCCATGTTTGGAGACTATAGGAAGAAGATGGAGGAGGAGTGGTGCAAAGAGCTGAAGCTCATGGAAATAGGTAGGAGAACTTTGCACAGTGGGGGAAGAGAAGAAGAAAGGGCGTCCCTTCTGCCTTCCGTCTTGCTTTGCAGAGTGGGACCTCACTCTATGAGATGACTAAACATCTCTTATTGCTCTTTTCTCCCCTGCCTTTAAGCTATGAAATCTGCCAGGGTCGTGGAAGTGAAGGGAAGCATCTGCAACAAGAACTGCCAGTTCATCCGGAAGTGCTCAGCAGCTTCCAGGAAAAGCCCAAGTTCAGCAGGATCTCCTTCAGAGTCACCCACGACACTTAACACAGACTCGTTCAAATTCACAACTTCCCAGGAAGAGTTTCGCTTTAATTTCTTCTAGGAAAGTCTTTTAGACTAAAACTGTGGCTAAAAACTGTGCCAAATCTCCTGTAAACTTAAGAACAGTGAAAGGATGCTGTGCAGTAGAAAATGTTATGCAAGAATCTCTCTGTATTCCCTGAAGAAAGGGTCCTCTTTCAGAGTGCCTTATCTAGAAGTTTAAAACGGGTCTGTCTACTAAGCGTACGACCCCAAGAGTCAGCCTCCATAGTACTCCCCTGCCCTTGTGCTGTAGAAAGACACCTTTGCAAAAGATCAGCACAGAGTCTGGAAGGATCTGTTTTTCTTCCTATGGAATTGACACTAACCAAAGAATCTGTCTTTGATACTGTGAGATTTTCCCGTTTACCTGTTGCTTTTAAATAGAGCAGACCTTTTATAGCAGACGAGGCAGCGATGTATACAGAAGGGAATGGTTTGTAATGAAGATCCAGGTCCTGTGAAGGTCCAGCAGCGTAAGCGTAATGGATAGTTGAATGCTTCCATTCCATGTGAGTCTGTGTGAACGCAGCTTCTTGTATCCAGAAAGGACTGGGCAGCGTGTGTCGTCACTGCCACCTAGAGCGTATGAGCTCAGGATCTTGGAGGAAAGTGGGTGATAATAATCGGTGCTCGTTCATCTCTTTAATTGACAGGTATAGACATAGAAGAGAACTGTAAATGCTGATTGAATCTAGCCTAGGGATGTAAGGACAGTTGTCTTCAGACAGGGAAACATTTTTGTTGCTGAAGCCAGGTTCCGGCCACTTAAGAATGATGTACAATCAGTTCTTGAAAAAAGTTTACTCTAAAGTAGCCTTGTTACAACCACCAGTGACGCAGGGGATAAATCAGCTGCATGCCAAACCTTGGGTGGCAGTGAAATCAACTGAGAGCCCAAAGACTCTCTTGCATTTGATTTGTATTAAATTTTTGCTTTCTGAACAGTTGAATGTGTGTCTCCAGTGGTTCGATACTGCGTTAGCCACTGAGCCCATCTCCTATGTCCATGCAGAAAATCTCCCCAGTAAGCCTAAAAAAGCTGAAGGAATACAAGTCCTTTAAAAGGAAACATGGTATCAGGTGTCCCTAGTGTGCAGCGCTTTCCTTCCTTTTTATAGTCCAGGCAGTCATCCTGGATGAGAAGCGAGAAATGGGAGCGTAGGCAGATTCCAGGGTGTACTGAGAGCAGCTGAGAGATGGTGGAAAACATTTGCTGGGAAAGACTTCACAAAAACTGATGTTGGCGACAAAAAAATTTATGACTAAGCTCTGATGCAGTCAGTTGCATCTGCAAGGTAAATATTTTAAAGGGTTCCTGTCTAGGCATAGGGAGAAATTGAACTTGGGTAACATGTCTGATGAGGAGAAATACGCAGACTTAATTCTTGTGGAAATCAATAGGTTAAAACTGGCAATCAATAGGATAGCAGGTTATAATTTTACTTGCCAGGGAGCACTGCTGTTACTTTGACTGTATGGAACAACACTATACAGTATTTTTTTGGATTTCCAGGATTTTATACTAAACATACATACAAAAGCTATGTCATTGTCAAACTTTTACTAAGATTAAAGAGCATCCTGTTTATGACCTTGGAACTACAGCTGTTTTCTTACCTACCTGGTTATGCGGCATGTGTCTGCGAAACAGTTGTTTTTTTCCTTGGCTTGTTTCAGGTAAAGCTAGAGTTGATAAAACGTTACAAAATCCTGTGCTGTGGAAGGCTACAGGAGTATTCTGGGAAGCATTCTTACCTAATTGCCTCGTGCTTATACTATTTGTTAGGCATTGAGAATTAGAATACAGATACCAGTGAGGTGGACATTTGGTGTAACCTAATCCAGCCGGTTTACCTCTAAAGAGGGCAGAGAGAAATGCATTCTAATGTGTGAATGGCTCCTGTGGTTTTTCAGAGGTCTTCCCATAATGCTGACTTGCAAAGCCAGACCACATTCCTTTCGCCACGCTTCAGTGTTGGAGGGCTCAGAAGGCAAATGTTTATCGATGCAATACTTCGTAGCGCTGAGTGTCACACTTGATCCATGGACTTGAGTGCAAGACCAGAAATCGTCTGGGTCGGTTCCGCCAGTCGGCTGGGTCACCTCGGACAAGGCGTTTCGCCTTTTTGTGCCTGCTCCCTGTTTTCACGGTCAAGGTGATGCCTCCTCCATTTTTGACAGATTGCCCAAGTTATTTCACTAATGATTGTTTCTTGAAGACACAGCTCTAGAGTATGTTGCATCTGAAATTACAGCAGTCTTTACTTCACTCTTAAACTTTGCAATGTTTGAAGCGTCTCTGCTGCATTATCGTTTGTTTGAAAGGAAACAAGCAATGTTACTAGAAGTTAGGAAATGCTGTCGCTGCTCTGTCAGTCCATTCCCCTATATAGAAGCCACAATGCAGTCTTAATGATATTTTTTTTAAAAACTGATGTTTTCTCCTTTTAGCATTTTTTTCTTTAGGGTTTCAGTGACATCTGATTTATGTCAGTGTCAGGTTTAGGTCAGGGCTTTGTTCTACCCCTTACTCTAATACCTGTGGCTGGAGGTATGGTCTGTGCCGTACAGTGCCATTAACGACGTACAGTGGTGGGGGAAAAAGGAGATGTTCTCATCTGCGTGGTGTTCTCTGTTCCAGTGTTCTTGCATTAAGGAAACATAGCTCAGTTTTAGTCAAAAGCTGAGCTCGGTTCTGACCTGCCTGTCTCTGCATGCCCCCCTCCCTCCGTGCCGTGCGTTGGGATGGGTGCAGAAGGGGTGACTGGATTTGCAGTGCCATATCTCTTTGGCGACTGCCCGCCTAACTGCAGTGCAGCAGTGCCAGGCCCACACTTGTAGGCAGCAAACTGCTTCAAGACCTTCCAGTGTGGTTGTGACCTCAAGAATGAGTTAAAGACAAGGCAAAAAGGGTGTGTGAAGTACAACAGGGCCTCTAGAGCAAAACTTGCTGAATAGCATTGGTCTTGAAAAAGTAAAACCTGATTATCAACTTCTAAAGTGAGTAACGGGATGAAGGAACGCTATAATCTTTCTCAGACCATCTACCATAGCAAAGCAGAGGAAAGGTCTCGCTTTTGGGAACAAAGTGAAGAATTTTGCAGTTGATTCTGTGGCAGGGTGAGGCCAAGAATGTTTCCACACAGAGGCAGCAGAAATCTGGGTGTGATCTCTGCTCCTAAAAAGGCACGGCACCCTCATCTGTAAAAAGATCCCCCTAGCAAAGGTTAGGAAACGCAATCCTGTTCCAGACAGACCCTGCCTCGGGGGGGAGGGAGCAGGCGATGGCCAGCCTTTCCCCTCGCAGACTGGCCCTGTCCTGGTGGCTGCTCGTCCCTGCTTATATTTTGGCTGTTAATCTGGATGCTGGACATTAACTGGTAAGTTCTTCCAGTGCCTTCCCTTGGGCTTGGTCAGTGGAAATGCATTTATTGGTCCCTGGGCTGCCCATCTTCTGCTTTGAGTAGTCGGGGGCAGAGTCACCAAGAAGCAGCCTACAAAAGGTCTCCAAGGGATCCCCGCGCAGTTCGGCTGCAGTTATCTCCTGGGTCCCAGCAGCCACTGCTACGAGGACGCCCTCTCCCCAGACCAGCAAAGACAGAAGGAAGCCAACAAATTGGTCCTACTGAATCAGTAACTCGGGTGACTACTATTGCCTTCTGCCACTTAAAGTTTTTTTGAAGAGTGCTGAGGGCAGACTGCAGAATCAGCATCTAATGACCTCTGAAGGATAAAATATTCTGTTCTCTTCCTTTGGGGTGACAACCCCCGACCCTAACTTATCTTTTCTGTGAATTAGAAAGAAGAAAAGCTTACCACTTCAAGCAAGACAACGATTCAAACATTGTAACAGAAGGGAAGTTATGTCAAGAGTAATAAGCATTGACCCTGCAGTTCTTTAACAAAAAAAGAGGAGAAATACTGCTATTTTGAGATTGTATAGAGCTGTGACAGATGATCTTGTATCTTTCTGCTGAAGTTATTTTACACAAAAGACAAAGTTGTTTTATTTTCTCTCCTTAAATTTTTTTTGCTGCTTGCTGTTTGTGCTGCTTGCCTGTTTAGACCTGGAGGAGGGTTTGTAAGCCACACTGCCTTAGCAAGTTGAACTTTGGCACCGGCTACCACAGTGCTTTGATTATTGGCGGCAGTCCTTCCCGCGGACGCTGGCAGCTGGGAAGCGCTGACCACCTACTGTATTTGGCCCATCTGTCGTCTTCCCTGTGAGTGCATCAACAGGCACTGCTAGCTCCTTGCTATCTCACCACCAAGATGGAAGAAGTCTGGGTTGTGTATCTCTGCCTGGTCTTGCTTATCATCGTGCTTCTTCTAATGAGGCAGAACCCGCATGTGGAAGAGGCCAAGAAGGAGAGGGAAAGCAAAAGCCCCCCACCATCCTCTTCCTTTTTTCCCAGTAATGTCGGCAAACAACTGGAGCACTCCCAGGAAGAGCTGGAGAACTATCTGGACAGGCTAACCCACGTCTTGTTTGACACAGAAGCCAGGAAAAGGGATGGCCACCACGATCAGAAGTCTCACCATCACCATCACAGAAGTGCTGATGTTATGTCTGAATCCAAGGAGCATTCAGGGAAGGAGGCAGCACGCTTTCAGCATCTGCCGAGCTACACAAGGGTTCAGGTATGAGGCTTATAAAGACTTTCAGACTCGACCAGACTTAGAGCTCCTGGCTGAGGCACCGAATCCTGCTGAAATTCATAGTCCATAAACTCAGATGGGGAAGAGGTTGGGGGGAAGCCTTGCTCTTTTGAAGTATAACGCGCTCCTATTTTTGCGCTGTATATTTCAACATTAAGCAATCATTCAGAGACAGGTCTACGTGACATGAGTTTTATGTGTGTTACGTGTGTAAGGTGTCGATGTTGGCATTAGCATCTGTGCATGTGTGTGTATCCATACGTAAATTATTCCTTCCTATATTAATAGAAATAGGTATCATTTCTTATTTCAAGAAATGACTGTGCAGCTCTTCAGCTGTTATAAATTTCCCACTTCCCCCACATACAGCAGTGTTTTGCGGGTTTGCCCAGCTGAGGATCTGGCCCGGTAAGGAACAGGAGCTCTGCAGACACCGATACCATGGTGAACGTGTGGTATCGAGACATGGGAAATACTTCAGTTATTTTTCTGCTGTGCACGATGATCATGCCTAGTGTACTCTGTAAACATGAAAGTTGCTATTGGCAACCTGCAAAATTCTCTTTGCCTTGGCCAAGGCCCTTTTTTAGGGGATGGAATAAGATGCGTGCCTTTATATTTTTATCGTTATCCTCATTGCAATACATCAGATTTTGCCCTTGAGATGACAGAGTTCCATGGCAGCCATGCGAGGCTGTGTTACTTTATGCTAGCAGCTGTTTATATTCTTCATTCTTGAGACACGTATCTTGCCGTGCCAATGCCCCGCGCTGCCACGGAGCACGTTCTAGGCCCAGGTGGGAGCTCCAGTACGAAGCCTTCACCTTAGAGGGGGGAGACAGACCTTGATGTCGATAGTTGCGCCCTGCCAAAGAATCAAGAGACAGATTTCTTTCCTTAGCGATGAAGGCACTGCTGTAAATAGCCTTTTCACTGAGCCAGGACACTATAACTTCTTAAGTCTTCAGGAGCTGCCTGAGCTATCTGGGGGAATCAGTACATCCCGTTGGAGGGAGAGGGGCGAATACACAAAATGTGAGATTGTCGTGCAGAATAGGTGGGCAGAAAGAGTAGTTCAAGCGGTTATTTACTTACTGGCATATTTCATTTACTGAAGCAGGTGCTATTTTATTAGATTGCAGATCAAAAAATAGCAATGATTTTTCACTATGGCAATGGGTCATGTTGCAAAATTACAGCATTAGCTTATTTTTCTGCTATGGTTAAAGATCACTATATTTGCAGAATACACATTGGGGAGAAAAGGTGCTGCGGTCACTATTTTCATACAGTTTAATATAATGCTAGTTAGCTTCAGTGAACATTCACTTGCTTAGAGGCAGGTGTACCCTTTTTTCACAGACGATGCAGCAGATGATTCTTCTTTGGACAGCTGAAAACTTTAATGTAAGCTCCTTTGATGTACAGAATGAACAATAATCCTGCAGAAGCAAAGTGGCAGAAATGATCTTTTGTTGTTCCTCATTTTGTGTTTTGGGAGCAGTGAGAAAGAACTCACCACCTAAACAAACCTAAAAAAGCATTTGTCAATAAGTTGTCCAGCCACTGAAGTGAAATGGGAAACTTCAGCTTTGCGTGGAAGAGCATTAGTGCCAAAACTGCTGGAGGGGGGTTTGTTTATTGCTCACCAAACGCAAAATGTTGTGTTAGTTTCAGGAGCTGTATTTGAGCGTGGTTACCTGGGTGCACAGCATGAGGGAGATGCAGTCAGCTCGGAAAGTGATTTGGGTGCCATCCGTGAGCTTGAGAACTTGGGGGTATGTACGAAGGCTTTTGGGTCTCTCGCAGGTCAAGGAAGGACATTGGTGCTTTTGTTTAGGGGTGTTGCGTTCTCTTCCTTCTTCTGAGAATTTTGTCTCTCTCTCTCAGGGTGAATGTAGGTTGTTGGGAGGTGCCAAGTTAGGATCTCTGGAAAATGAAATCCTCAGCATTGTCTAGCAGAGGTAGGATGGCTTATAGCAAAAGCTTCTTCAGTAAGTGTGCCAGACTCCTCAGCCAGCCACGTCCAGCATCTCTGCTTGTGTTTCCTGCCCGGTTCTGAAAAAGCTGGCACTACTGTGCAGAGAGGAGCCATCTAAAACCTGTTATGGATGGGGAAAGAGAAGACACCACCAAGCTGGAGCCCTGGGCAAGGACATTTAGGAGCAATATCTGTGGAAATTCAGGATAATGTAACTAGTATTGGCAAGGGGGAATACTAGTTGCGGGTTTCTCAGGGGACATTGGACTTATTAAATGGACTTTGGCCATAGTTGGCCAGCTGTCAATGTAGACACCTTCAACTATCCTGTTTTCTACTGGAGGGAGCTGTTTTCTCTTGCAAACAGATGTTCAGAAGGAGCTAGGGTTTTTTTTTTTTATTATTCATTGCACCCATCTAAGCCCTTGCCTAGCACGGTAGAATCCATATTTTCTTATGAATTTCTATTTGTTGCTGCACATTAAATTACTAAATGGTCTAAAAATCATTTCTAGATTTTCCCTCATTTCCCACTGACTCCCTGTTCTCATGGAAACTGAGCAGTCCACTCGTTAAACACGCCAAAACAGGATCAAATGAATGGATTCAGAAGTGCAGGAGGGTAAGACAGGTGACAGAGCAGTAAGCAAATTATTTGGGGAAAAATGTACTTGGAGGATTTCCTGCTTCATTAAACTCAATCACAGCAGGGTTATTTTCAGGTTGTTTTCAGAAGCAGTGAAAAATGAATGGTGGCAGATGGCAGAGAGGCGTGAGCCTCCTACAGGCTGGAAAAATAGATTGCCAGCCAGCCTGCAGTACGTACTGGGGCGGTGGAGCACATGTGCCTCCTAGGACAAGGCAGAAGTTGGAAGTCTTTAACACAGCCATGGATTTAGAAAACCCAGAGTGCCAGCTTCGAGTCATGTAGTGGGGGAAAAGCCAGTGCAAGGACCCAGCTGATGGTGAGCAGAGAGTTGTTTCCATGGGCACTTGGCTGAGCATGTGCCCCGTGACAGCAAGAACTCCAGTTCAGAAGGAGCGTGTTGGAGATGTCTGTCATCGGTGGCTGTGTGAGGTACCCGCTGCGTAACTTGCCCGACTCTGACGCAGGTCAGGAGGTTCAGCAAAACCAGGGTTTATGCTGGAAGTGCTTCCCATAGTCAGTAATCTTGAGTGCTGTCCTTCACCTGAACATCTTTGAGTCGTACCCGTGGAAATTCCTGTGATGACATGTCGGTGCTAATACAGCTGTGATTCATGGGAGCATGGCATGAATAGGCAGAACTGCAAGGAAAAACAGTTATTATTCATCCACGCAAGGTTAACTTCTGTGGGGTAGTGCTGGGCCTCCTCGCTCCTCCAGATCTGGCAAGAGTGGCAAGCGTTCTTCCTGCAGTGCATTCCTGGTGGATTCTGAGTGGTTTTAATTATGCTGCAAGAGGCTCTACTCCTCCGGTCCATCAGCTGATTGTCTGCCGCTTCAGCCCATCACAGATCCCGAAAACAACGTAGATGGCTAACTCAGTCCAATGATTAAATGTCTCTGTGCATCTCATGCTGCGATGATGAACACTTTAAATGACATTACCTAAGATAACACTGTTAGGGCGTGTTTCTGTAATCCTCTCAAGACCTGCCATCATGCTGCTTTGTAGGTCTGTGTTGTAGCTGTCGTTTTTCAAGTGTAGAGGTTTGTAGGCAGAGAGGATATCTGTCCTTACGCCTGTGGAGTTTATGTGACTGAAAGCTCTGTGTGTTTTGGTTTTTCCCTAGCTATATCATTTGTGCTCAGAAAAGATAATCTGTCTGCCACACTTGTGCTTCAGGGTGCCCCGGTACAGCCCCTTATAGAACCAGAGAGTGGATGGGGTTGGAAGGGATGCCTGGAGATCGGCTCGCCCAGCCCCTCTGCTCAAGGCGCCGTCAGCCAGAGCAGATCGCCCAGGACTACGTTCAGTCAGACTTTCAATATCTCTATCTAGATACTTAGATGTCCTCTAACACAGTAAGATTCGAGCATTTGTGCAGGAAAAACAAAACACTATTTCTGTTGAAGTCTCTGCTTCTATCCAGGTCCTCCATCTCTGTATTGCACCTAGACATTTCCCAGCCTTTTCACTCTCTGGCACACTCTGTAACCCTAGAGAAGTCATTTAGGCAGATATCAGGGTGTGTATCTGAAAACTGAAGTTTCACGTTTGTGCTTCAGCCCTGACTTTTAATCAGGTATATTCCACACAGCACATTGAAACACGGTGAACTTCTACGTTTTCCTTTCAATGTGAAGAGACAGTTCTGCCCCACTTCTTGTTGCTGGTAAGGAAGCCTAGGATGTTCCAGCAAGATGGTCAGAGGTTCAATAGGTTTCAAGCCTATCATCAGTAACAGGCATTTATTTACAGGTACAGAATTTCCTTCTTGAATCACTTTCCTTACTGCATCACCCGATGACAGTTAAGTAACAGCTATATTTGTAGTCTAGGAGATTAGGATTTTTTGACTTGGAAGATTCAACTTCCAGTTGGCTGAACAGTTTATTGTGGCGTAGTCTTCATGTGATCCACAAGCTCCGTAAGAATCCAGCATGTCCCAGCAGTTTGTAATGTGAGCCAGCACTCGGCAATGCCAATGTGTGTGTGGATCCACCCCATACATTAGGAGAGAAGGACTGATAAAGACTGAAGAGGAGCAAGAGGAGGAGAACATGTATTTAACCATTTATGCTTTGTTAAACAGCATGTAGGAGGTTTTTGTGGACAGGAGTTGAATATTCAGAGAATAAGTGAGCCAATACCGTCATCCTGTACACGTTCCCATTTTAGGCTTGCTGAATTGATTTCCCGTTTCAGTAGTGGATTTAAGATTCAGGTTAAAGGAGATAAAAGGAAGGGTCTAAGGGGACAAATTAGTGGCAATATTAGAGTGGCAAAGGATGGATGTCTACAGTCCTCCGTGGACCTTTGCTCTCAAAAGACTGTCCAGGCTCGATGCTTCCAAGAGCTCTGCCCCTGGATTTTATTTATTTGAGGATATTCTGCAAATAAATTTCAGCCTTCAGGTTATTAATAAATCTGACTGTATTGCAGACGTTACCCATTTGGTATCACCATCATGCTTTGTGATGAGGCATTTTTAATCGTGTGGCACTTGCTCATAGAGCTGGATGAGTCAAGATGAAGAAAAAGAAAGGGGACGTATCAACTCAAGAAGATACTTCGTTCTTCAGGGAAAAGAGTAGAAAGTGTTGATGTTATTTTGGGGAAGACTAATGCAGGGGAGTTCATTGGAAGAGGCTTGCCAGCTTCCAGTGTTTCCTTTCCCAGCTGTTTGGATTAGGCAGTGTTGGTGAGAACAGGCACCACATCTGCAACAGAGCTGGTGCTGAGCTTTAGTCTAACGTTTTGCCACCTGCTATTGCAGCCATTGTCACAACCTGTTTACTCTCCCATGGCTATGGTTGGGGAGGTCATAGCAGCTGTGTCATATCTGCCATATCAAAACTGGGGATCGTTTCAGTGCTTCTGTCTTTGGTTGTTAAACATCACCTTTGCTTGTAGTGGGCTGTACAGACCTCCAGAAGGCATGGTCAAGATAAGAGCAGCAGGAGAAAATGACCATGAACAAGCAAGCGACCTCTTAATACCAGCAAAATCAGCATGCCTTCATCCTTGCAGCTAGCCATGCCTGCCAGGGCTGCCTCGCTGGTTCTCACGGCAGCATAGCAGTTTGTCCTCCAAGCTCTGCTCTACAGTGGTGGTGTCCCAGCCTTTGACAAATGGGAATCTGTTTAACTGAGAGGAATTTTTGATCACTATGTTCTCTGCGCTCTGCTCAAAGTGTTACTGGATCTGGAGCTGTATCCCTGCCAACATCTTAAGGTGAGCAGAAGTGACCTCGGGGGTATTCACACTATCTAACTGCAGACATTTAACTTAGGTGCCCTGGGAGACAGGTGTGATTTGGAGCATTGAAGGTAGGAGCAAAAATAAAATGCCTAAAATAACCTCAATTAATGGTGTGATTAACCGTAAACCACCTGTCTCCCATTAGCTTGTCCCCAGCCTGCACCACTCCGACAAGCCATGACATTGCCACTGAAAAAGAGAAGAGTTGAGAGTGCAGACTTGGAGCTCAGGGATGACAAAGTCTTCAACAGTGCCATGCCTGCGAGTGCTTTTACAAGGCTGAGCCTAAACCTTTGACTTGTCTAACTTGAGACATATGTGGGAGGAGAATTCCTGTGCCCAAACTTAGGCACCTAAAATTTAGATGTCTGAACCCTGAGCTAATTAACCGTGGTTCCATCTGTAGTCAACGGAGAGAAACGGGCATCCTCGGCAGCTGACACGTTTTGTGCATTTCCATCTCCGTTTAGATGGATTGCCCGAGCTGGGCAATGAGTCCAGTCCCTCTTTATGGTCCAGCATAGTGTGGTTTAGAGACATCTGAGCTGGTGATGGAGACGGGTGGTGTGGCTCTGTTGGAATGGTGCTTTGATGATGCTAGTTAGCGCAGTATTTTCCTTAGCAATCATTTCAAATTGCAAGATTTTGGATTGCTCCACAATTTGCAGGTCACCATTTTAGAATTCTTTTTGCTCATTTCCTAGACTCCACAGGCTCTTGTGAAAGGGGCAAAAATGTCCAACGTATCTGCAGAATTGGTATGACCCACAGGCTAATAAAGGAGTAGGAGTCTTCTCATTAAGTTCGGGGTCTTGGGGACAGACTCATGTTCTGGAAAGAATTCATGCCATTTGATCCCAGTTAAACAAATTAACAAAGAATTTAACAAATGTATCCATTAGCCTTAAAACAAAATGCTAATTCTTGGTCAGGGTAGTTCTTGTGATTATTCTGTGGCGTAAAGGCAGTAGAGTAGTTGATCTTCAATGTCTCACATTGAGGTTTTGCTGTAAACTGTCAGTCGTGCAAAGAGAAACCTGCTAAAGGAAAGAGTTACAAGAGCTAAAGTCCTTGTCACTGATTCCAGAAGGAAATACTGCAGTTTTGTTGTTTTTAATTTGTATGTGAACACATATTTACATTATCATAAGGTGACAAACTACTGCAGCTTGATGAATTCCTCTTTATCAGAGAGCTTTCTACAGTGACAATCCAGAGTCTGTTATCTGAAATTACCCTGATGTGAACTTCGTTAAGCTGTATTAACACATTTGCCTCATGCTGTTCAGGCAGATCCTTAGTTCTGAAGGAATCTTTCTCCAAGCCAATCGTGCCTGAAAACACTCTTAGGCAGGTGCCTGAATATTTCAGGAAATTGTCCGTAGGCGGTAGGTAGTCTGCAAGTGGATGCCTGAAATATCAGCTTCTTAGTAGTGATTGAACACTTGCATCTGATTTTCCAGTGGCTTCTGTGACATCTTTTTTTATCCAGTCCAGTTGTTAGTAAACACATATTTTTATCTCAGTTCGGTACCTGCCAGAGTCTTGGCATAAGCTGTGGAGCGAGCTGCTGCGGTCCGTGCCATGTCTCTTGTAGGCACGCGTTGGATTTCACTCTCCGACGCTGTTGATCTTTGTGCCTTTAAGCAAACACTAAATTCAATTTAGTTTTGGAAAGCATGAATCTGAATTTCAAATGTGTCCTGGGGAAAGTCATATGAAGAGAATATGGCAAAGTCTGTAAAACCTGAAGGACAGAGAAGGTGAGATGGGAATGACTGTGCACTAACTCCCTCTCCCTGCAAAAACGCGGGTTAGCCAACAAAATTGCCAAGTGTCAGATTTACGGCAGAGCAGTACCCACAGAGCACGTAGTCTAACTGTGAATTTCTGCCAAAGAGTGACCTGGAAACAAAATGTATTAATTGCTTTCTAAAGGATTAAATGCATTCCTAGAAGCTGGGGCCACGACAGCCTCTTAAACACTTTTGTCCCTGAATCCCTGAAACTAAAATGACCCCCGATTGTCCTGCATGTCCTTAGTTTAAAAAAAAAAAAGTAAGACAAAAAAAAAAAAAAACTTGTTACCTTGTGTATGTCATGTCTTGGATTTGGACTGAAAAATGCTTTTCAGTGTCCCCTTAGAAACTGGGGTAGTTGAAAAGCAGACTATTCCATAGGCTGAATGGCGGCAGGACATGGCAGGTGTGTGAATCTTCAGCCTTTGGAGTCCTGCACAAAAGGGAAGAGTTTCCCAAGTCCTAGCAAACGTATAAGGTGAACTCACAGATAAACCAAGAGAGCCATTTATTTAATCTTGCCTCACTTCTGACAAACCAGGTTTCGAGATCTTCTGGCCACCAGAAGGGAATCCATCACGATTGCTAGCTATCCCAATCTCAGTAATGAGCAATGATACCAGCATTTAGAGTGACAGATTTACCGCTGATCATATATCTGTCTTCAGGTCTGAGACAGCTGAAGGGCTTTGTGAAAAATGCTGGTGCATTACAGAGGTGCTCTGAAAGAGCACGCAGGCCGACAGTACGATGTGGAGCCAAGCTGGGTTAAACCCTTTGAGGAACCATTATAAGACTAAAGATAATGTCCTAGCTTCCAGTGGGCCAAAGATACCACTTTCTTGAGACCAATGAGATGGGACTGGCCTTTCAGGATTTGGGAGCTGATGGTAAGGTAATAATATTTAATATAGAGCTCTTTTTAGATTCCTGGTCTTTGGTGAGTAGAGGGACAGTATTAATGTCAGGGCTTAGCAGTTCTGGGTTCTGTTCCCCACTTCTTCACTTCAGCTTGGGTGACTCTTATTGTAGGCTTTGTTTTGCAGAGGACTTGGAGGCAGCCCTCAAGATCAGGTTGACAAAGAGAATAGCGTGTTCTCTTTTCAGAGAAACACCGAAGAGCCATTTGGTCACTAGCAAGCACACGCACACAGCTTGCTCACAGGCCATCTACACTTTGTAGGTGTAGATGCTTTCAATGCATTGAGGTAGGTTGGGGGGTACATTGTGCTCCTGGGAGACACAGCCTTACCCTGCCTTCTGAAAAGGAAGCCAATTTTCCCACCAATAATACAGCCTTAAGGAAAGGGTAGTGTGGGACTGCAAGAGGAGAAGGAATAAAGGCTCATCTACGGCTTTCAGCTCTTCAAAGGTCAGATGAGGAAGGTGAATGACCTGGACTTAATGAAACCTTGTGTGCAAAGATGGGAGTTGCCAATTAATAGGCTGAGGTTGTGGAGGGAGTCTAAGGTGACTAGGACAGAAAGGAAATGGCACAAGTTCTTCCTAACAAAATACAGAGTACGCCTATGGCACATCAAGTTTGACAAAGGTGGTGTAGACATCCAAGAGTTGATGCCTTGGCAGAGACACTAAGATAAGACATTAATGTAAAGGTAATCAGTGGAAATCAAAAGACTCTCTTGGTTTAGCTCAGAACAGACGAGAAGAAATTCAAGAGTAGAGAAGGTAATTGCTGTCACTGGGGCTTCCAGCAGGAACTGGAAGAAAATAACCGATGGCAATGTGAGTATAGAGAGGGCTAGAGGACTGTGAGGAATAGAATTGGGTATTAAACTGGAAAAGCAGATGAATGTGAAATGTGAACAAGAGCGTGCCTGAGGAAGAATCAAAGGGCAGGTATTTTGGGACAACAAGACAGATAGGAACAGAGTCTACGGACCAGAGCATATGGACTGGTGGGACTATCAATACTGGTTTCATCAGGGATGGAAGAGATTATTGTAATATGAATTTGAGAAGTCACAGGAGAACAGGCATGGAAGGAGGAGGTCAAGAGTAGCTAATTTAACTTTCCCAGGCTGAACACTCTGTTGAGGTTGAAGGCCATCTCTGTAAAGGACAACTTGGACAGGGAGTTGTTAAGTCCAGAGAACTTGCAGGATGGAGAGGGCAGGGCAAGCCCCTGGTGACAAGGGGTCAGCGAGAAGTGACCAGGAAGAAATTCAGTGAAGGGAATCACAAAAAAGTGCTGAAAGATTCTGTAGGTTTTAACAAAACTCCCCAGCAGAGCTGCAGGAGCTGTCATGAGGATGTGTTTAGCCCACTACAAGTGTGGAGGTCTGTGTGTTAGCTTAAATCACTCTCAAGGTGTTCTAAGTCACTTTTGGGTATGCCTTGGCTGAGCTGACCGGTAGAGCGTTAAGATGCAGTAAGTTGATCTCATGTAGTAAGTGAGGAAGGATGTATCCTCAGGAAGGATGGAGCAAAACCACCACTTGCACTTGGCTGCGTCCAGTGGCAGTGACCCATCCACGGCTGCCAGTTCCTGGCAGATGCTCTTTTGGATTTAGGAAGCACAAGTTCATGAGCTGGGGTAGCTATAGCTACAGAACACCTGGTTTGTGATACCCTACCAAGTGCAAGGGAACGTTAACCCAGCGTGTACTTGCCCGGCAGCGGGTACCGCTGTGGTTCTCCTGCAAATTGTTTGCCCCTGGGGGAGCTGGATGCTCTGAGCTCAACGCCACCAGCGTGTCAGACCCTCTGGTCCAACTCTTCCTGACTGCTCTTGTTCAACTTCTGGTCTCACGCAGCGGGCTTCCCCGCTGAATGGTGTTCCTGGAAAACCCACAGCTCTTGTTTGGAAAAACTTTGGAAAACCTGCTTTTGTCCCAACGTCGTCCTCGCGTCCTGCAGCCGCCTGCCCTCTCTCAATGGTGCTCCTGAGGCGCACGGGCACCGAGCAGGAGCCAGGGCTCTGGGGCTCCCGCAGGCGGGTGCTGCAGTGTACGGACTGCCTGACCCGGACAGTGTTGAGTTACAGTCAGGCCCCTGCAGGAATGCAGGACCGTGCCAGGGTGACCTGTTCAGATATCCCAACCGAGAGCAGGAGCTGTTGGCAGTCTTTAAACCAGAGAGGTCAAGTTAATGTCAGAATGCACCTTTGCCAGAAGGAAGGCTTATGAAAGTGCGATCTGGGGAGCTTATTGGATATGTTTTTCCCATCTGTTCTGTATTTTTCCATTCCTTTGTTTGGTTGTTCCCTCTCTCCGATCAGTGCTAAGCTGATGGAAGAACATCAGGTTTTGGATGCTGGAGGGCAGTAGTGAAGCCGAGGAGCCAACCTTTCCATTGGGTGGCTCAGATGGTCCCTTCGGGTGTTTTAAAGCCCTTGGGTGGGTGACGAAGTTCAAAGATGCCTCTGAAGGGCAGGCAGTGCTCAGCAAAGAGCCCACATAGCAGGTCCACGGTAGGTCCTGCCTTCAGGGAGGTCTGCATGTCGAACAGGAGTTTTCTCAGCTCAAAGGTCAGGTCTGTTTAGCTGCTGGGGTTTGCCATTCCAGTAAAAAACACGAATCCATGCACCAGCTCACATAGCAGGAAACCCAGTAAGTCAACAGCTGTGCTTGGAGACAAAAGAAGCAAATTAACAGGAGCTTCTCTGAGTTCAGAGAGGATCGTTTCAAGGGTGTACAAGGAGTGACCCCGAAGGGTACCTGCTCGCAGAAAAGCCATATCTATGAGCTGACCCGAAATGCAAACCAGCGGCTAGCAGCAGCAGCACCCAGGCAGCTGCACTCACAGCCCACCCAGTGCAATCCACAGACTAGGAAAACAATCGAAAGCAACCTTAACATGAAATACTAGCATGAGAGCTCAGAAGTCACCTGTGTTCGTAGCTCTGGTACGTAGTTTTGTTGACAGACCGCAGGACACGGTGCAGTCTGCGCTGCTTGCAGTCACTGAGAGCGAGCCGAGCCGAGGGAGGCGGCGGGTTCAGCGCTGGCTCAGCCCCCAGACCTGCACGCTGGCTCCCAAGCTCTTGCTCCGACACAGCTCTCCTCCCGAAGCCATACTCATTTACAAGTTTACAGCATGGGCAGGATGGGTTACAGAAGATGCAAGACATGCTGGAGAGCTCAGAAGGGATTTTGTGAGTGATTAAAATATGATTTCTGCACTGCTTTCAGCTTCTTTCTACCCAAGGAATAAGTCTTTCTGAGCTGGGTCTGTGGTGAGTAGGGAAAGGAGAGCGGACACAGCAAACTCGTGGGAGAGGAGCCACAGTGAGAAGCTACCGACAGCAGAGGGCACAAAGAACGGCAGCGCGTACTTGCCGATGCACAGAACCAAATGTGATAGCTTGCCCTTGTATTAAATCAAATTAGACTTTTGCTATTTTGTCCTTATGACTGTAAAAAAAAAAAAAAAAAAGCGTTCTTTATTCTGATTTTTTTAAAGCTTCAATTTAAATTTTTTCTCTCTAAATTTTAATTTTTTCTTAATATTTAAAATCAGATGCCACCTCGTAGACTTCGTGCAATAACTTCCTTTGTTATCCCAAATAGCAAAGCACCAAATACTCCAGCACCTGTGGCATCAACATAGTCAGTGTTTCCACTGAGAAACTCTGTGAAGCCCTACAGCAATTCATAACCCCCTTTCTTTTCCTAATTCATCTTTTTTCTATGTACGCTATGGTTGCTGAGTGAAATAGATTAGAAAATGCTGTCTGATGTATCGAGGTATTTGGATTCATCACTCAGCTGGAATTAGGAAAGCCTCATCTGGCATTGCAGGCGCTAGTGAGTCGATTCCCGGATCCGTTCTTTTGTTGCAGGAGGGTGAGATCCAGCTCCTGAAGACCTGAAGGTGTCCGCGAGCAGCTCTGAGGGTGCAGCTGCAGGGGGACGGCATGGGTTTAACTGGGTTTGCAGTGCTGATGGCTGTGTATCATTAGGGTCGAAATCTTCTCTATACACAAATTGCTAATATGTACCACTAAACTACTCTAAACGTACCACTCGTAATAACCTTAAGTATGTGTTTGCAGTTTTGGGGGCAGCTTTGTTCGTCGTCATTTCTCTGTGTGCATGTCAGTGGTGCTTTCCAGAAGGACGAACGGCGGCTGTTCTTGCTCTTTTTCCCAAACTCTGGAGCAAAGAGTGCCAATTTGCAGTTATCTGAATGTTGCTATTTTAAGAAACAAAAAAAAAAACAAACAAACCCCGAGGAGAAGGACTTAGCTCTTGAGCTAGTTGCAGAGCAGCGTAACCGAAGGAGGTGTGGTGGATGGGACGGACACCTCTCTGCCGGGTGGAGCGGCTGAAGGCGGCAGGCGCTGGTGCTGGCAGCAGGACGGCGGCAGTTGTGGCCCCATGGTGTTCCTAGTGTTAGTCACAGCGACGACCAGAAAAGCCCCAGCGCTTCCTATTCCTCTCTCAGAGCACAAGGGCAGGTCAAGGGGCACCTGCCTGAGGTCATTATTCTTTTGTTTGTTTGTTTTGTTTTGTTTCTGAACAGGAGAAAACCACTCCTCCTGGAAGCACTGAGAATATTGAGGAAGAGATTGGTGAGTTGGGCCAAACTGTGAGATTATGGCTAGAGAAATCTTGTCCCTTGCAGGCATTTGCTTTTGCCACTTCACCCAGGAGTGACGGGGAAAACACTCCTGGCTTTGCCATCTCATGCATGAATAAGAGTACACCCAGCCAAATATTCAGGTTCCTTCTTAGTTAGCACCCAGAGTCGGGCTGTGAGCACTGGGTATTACCTGCCAGGCAAGTGGCCGTTTCCCTGCAGCTAATTTTTGAAGGAAAGCAAACCTACGGGGAAATCAAGCCAACAGCTGTCCTCAGGCGTGGGTGTCGGGGGTATATGCCCACAGACCCTTCTCCTGAACAGTGTGGCTGTGCCTGTGGAGCCCTGCAAATGGGGTTGTTGAGCAGAAGGTGCTCCCCCTGGCCCAGCAGAAAATCCTGGGGAAGGGTGGCCCTGCAGCAGGCATGCTCAGCCACGCGGCACCCAGCATCTCTGGAGGATGTTCTCTGGCCGTGCCTCAGGTCACGCACAAAAGGAAAAGCGTGTGGTCCTCACCCCAACCCACCACCACCAGGGGTTCCTACGGCAGCAGATGGGAGCGAGGATGTGGATACTCTCAGTCTCGCCTTCCCTGCCTCCCGTCAGCTCCCCCCGGCCGGCTCACCCCGGCTCCACGGGCTGCGACTCAGTAGTGCCCCGATGCCCCACGCTGCCTGGCCAGCAGCCCGGCGCCAAAACCCTTCCTGAGGCTCTTCCCTCTCCGTCTGACTTGCAAACATGTCATTGACTTCAAAATCAAATTTTATATTCTCCCCTTACAAACTGGCCCTTCCTTCACGTGAAGGCGGGGAGCCCAGACGTTGAGTCGTTAGTGGACAGAGCTGGTTAAACTAACGAGGGTTTGCCAGGACGAGGGTGAAGGGGGTCCCTGCCCGTCCCAGCCCTTCCATGGTCAGTGGCTTTCAAAACTGCCCTCCACAAAATGTGGCTGGCAGTTGTTCCTGATGGCGGCTTTTGGAAATTTTTATTGCTTCTATCCACAATCATAAGAAGCATTTTTGACCAATAAATAAATAATTAAATCCATGCTTTGGTTTACAAGAAATCTTCTGTTGCCAAAATTTGATTTGCCCAGCTCTACAGCCATTTGGTATTGTGTGTGTGGAAGGGAAGGAAGCCCTCCTAATTTTAGTTTCCTCTGTTTCATCACACATAGGTAAAGCCCCTTTACCCATTTCCTCATTCTGCAGTCCCTGTGGATTTACGTTTGGAAACCACAGCTTATTTATATACCTCCTTATTACGCTAAATGCACACACACATTTAACATAATAAGCGTGTATACCAGTTCACAATGGACCGCGTGACACAAAGAGCACAAGGCCAGACTTTCAGCTGCAGCAGCTGGCAAGGAAGAGACTGAACAGCAACGAGCTGATGGCGAGCCTCCAAACGGGGAGGGATTTTTGGTTTGGCCATTTGGTTTTGGGCTCTCCTGAGCTGTCTGAGCCTGTGTGAGAAATGCAGCAGGTGATGTAGGAAAGCAGGACGGACGGCTTCAGGTAGTGGAAGAGGATGAGCTGCCTTCACATGGTGTAAGGCCAACCTTGTTGGCCAGCGCGGACGAGAGGGAGGCCAGAAGGATGTCCATGAAGTCCTTTGGAGACCATAGTTTCTGTGTGCACACAAGGGCTGCGGTTGCGCTGGCAGCCAGCGACTGCTGTGTACTGGTTGTGTGGGGCCAGGTGCGACCCCCGGTTGAGAGGCCCCTCCTGAGTCTTGGAGAATGCAGAAGCGATGGTCTCCTGCACTGCTCAGCAGTTGTCATCTACAGGTCGTCAGTGTGCTGGGTTTCCAAACATGCCACCCAAAAAAGGCACCACATTTAAAAATGTAATTGAGCTTGGGAGGATAAAGGCATTTTCAACTGAGGAAAGAAAGAGGGCTGCAGCAGAGGTTTTCTGGACCATTACAGGAGATCCAGCGCCGGGAGTGCCATTCCTCCCCTCCCACGGTGCTTACCCCCCACCGGCAGCTGTTACCGGGCAGACCCCTGCAGGGCTTGCTGACAACTGCACAGAGCTTATCAACAGAGGTACATCTTTCTTTGTCCTGCTTCCAGAGCAAGCGGTTCAGGAGACGGTAGACACAGATCTGTATGTGAGGAGAAGACAGCGCCCAACTGCTTCCAGGAGATACCGTGAGGGTTACCGGTAAAGACAGTTCTCCATGGGCATCTTGTTTTGGCTGTAGCTCTCCTTGCCGCCTTCTTCCTTTCTTTTCCTGCTCTTCTGGACTCTGTTTCTGCTAAGCTCAGCCATGTCCTTACAGAGTTGGGGTGAGAAGATAACTGTTGTCAGCTCCTCACGGTGGCCCTGGGACAGGAGCAGGCTGGGGCTGGGTAAAGTTGTGAAGATGAGGTGTGTGAAGGAACGCAAGACGGTTCTGGGCTATTTTCCCCTGTTATTGTGGAGCAGGAGCTCTGGCCATGTGGGAAGAGAAGAGCTGAGGAAGAGGTGGCACCATTTTCTTCCTTGGCGTGGTCCAGTGAAGAGAGTGTCTTGTAAGTGGCCTGAATTAGCTGATATGTCAGCAAAGGCCCTGCTTGGCTTCCATTGTTCACCTAGTGGGTGTCTGGAGGATGGGACGGTGTCCTGTCTTGGGAACCTCCATGGAAATGGAGAGGCCTTTCCCAGTGCGTTGTCTCTGGGTGGCAGCTGAGCCCTCCGTGGAGCCGGGAGCCCGGCCAGCACCCTGACAGGCTGCAGCGGCCGTGTCAAGTAAGACCCTGGAGGCATGACTGCAGCTTGGTCTTGCGTTGTCTGAGCTGTCCTCAGTCGCCATGCGGGGACGCTGGGGGCTGCACCTTTGAGGCAAAGAGGAGAGGTTTTATTTCTGTTGCTGAGCCCTTTCCCTGCAGGCTCAGAGACCTCAAAATGAGCCATGCTGATGGACCAGAGCTGAAGAGCCGTGTTACAGCGGGCTCAGTCCAGCTCCAAAGTGTCACTCAAGTGACAGCAAAGGGAGAAATGGCACCTATGGAAACTTGGTGTGGGTTTCTACTACCAGGCAGCTGGCTCTCTTTTTACATTGTTCAGCCATTCAAAAGCACCCGCTTGGGATTTTATTTCCTTTCCATTTCAGCAGTAAATGCTTACCCCATCTGAGATTGGTCCTATGGGCCACAGTCTGGGGGAGCTTGGTTTCGCACCTTGTAGCAGTGCTCTTTGTCCAGCACAATGCACAGTGTACAGACAAATGGATGTGCATATGTCGACGTGTGTGTATGTATTTACCTAGAGCACCCTCCACCCTTTTCCACCTTCTTCAGCACACATTAAACGTTTATGCTGATTTCATGAAATTAAGCACGGTTGAAGATAGTTTACATATGCACACTTATTGTTAGGTATCCCCTATAGAGATATTTGTCATGCATTAGCTGTATACAATATATCAGGTCATATAGAGCATATATTGTGTGTGTGGTATGTATATGTAATGACACGATTTAACCTTGCTTTGGCTCTGCAAGGTAGGTCATGCCAAATGCTCTGTCATGGCAATTTAGAGCTGACCGAGGGTCCCTGAGCATCAGGTTATGTTGCCAGCTGAAATAACCTTCCTCAGATACACAAAGCATCTGCTCGTTTATAATTAGAGCCCCTTCCTCGGCAGCTGCACCAGTGCGGAGTCAGTTCAGAGAAGGCTGATGGGGAATGGGAAGGAGGGATCTTCATGCCTCATAGGTGTGGGACCCTGGTTAATCGGGCCAGCCGCCACCCGCCACGTCAGGGGGAAGGCGGCTTGGTGGCACCTGCTTCCCCAGAGCGTTGCTTCTGGCAAAGCCATGTCCTGGTCACCGGGCTGGGTCTCAACTGGGAGAGAGGGCCCAGTTCTGCTCAGTTGGTGTCCAGGACCAGGCAGATGTTCAGGCAGCTTCCCCTTTATGCCTTCAGCACATAGTAGAGAAGGGAAGTAGATTCAGAGGGTCCATCTCCCAGGAGCTGATGAGCAGAGAAGCAGATGTCCTTTTCTGTCAGCGCTGCATGTAGCTGAAAGCAAGAACTTCTTGTGCTTCCCGTCATCGAGGGTTACGTGCATGTTTTGACCCCCTTTGATGTAGATGCAAATATTCAAGCACTCCCTGGACAAACAGTCTCAGCTTTCATAGCTGGGATGCTCCTCAAGAGTGGGCACCAGGCCCCTGCATGCTGAAAGAGCCTTTGACAACCCGATCTGCTGCGGCTGCTGGTTTGCTCATCTGTACTCTGTCACAGCTCATTCCGGTGTAAAGTCCAGCTTGAGGCACTGAAGTCATTTGGGCTTTGCACCAGCACAAAGAAGATGAGAGTTTGGGCTGGAACCACAAGCGTGCAAAGCGCTCTGCAATGGGGTTGACCAAAAGCTGCTCTGCTCTCCCCGGTGACCGTGGTTTGAACTGCTGCATCCTCAGCCCATGAGCAGCATCAGCAGGTCCCACCTGCAAGTACTGGGCTGAGGACCACTGCTCTACCCCTGTGAAAGTGTCCTTCCCTCCGAGGGTGACACCACCGTTTAGTTTCTCCTCTTGCTTCAAGATGCGGTTGTTGTGCCCCCACTGACTGCCTGCGTGTTTCGGTTTTGTTCTTTTCTTGCAGGCCTGAAACAGCCGTTCAGCCTGAGACCGACAGTACTTAGAGCAGTAGCTGGTAAGTGTCCCCCATCACTTGCTGCCCATTATATAGCACCATCAGGCTAATGGGGTTACGTGGCCACAGCTTGCTGTTGGCCTCAGGTTGTGCTTGTTCTTGCCCCAGAAGTCCCGGTGGGCTTGGAACCTCACTGCTTGCCTCTTCCTGCCCACCTTGTCCCTGCCTGGATGCTGCCAGAGAGGAGGACTAAGGCTGAACCCACCTGCCTGCATTGCCCCACCACCACAGGGTTCCTGCCTCAGCCCTGTGTTCATGTGGTTTCCATTTCTATTCACCAGACACAGCTTGAACCTCTGTGAGAAATGCAGAGCTGGCAGAGGCGTTGCTGGTCTCGGGGCTTTCTGCAGCCACTTGAACCACCAATCGAGAAATGGTCTTTGCCACCATTATTGTCATCTGCCTTGAAGTGAAGCTGGCCCTGAGTACACACTTGCCTTCCTACCAGGGCATGGCCCATCAGTGCTTACTCCTGCTGCTCCTTCTCCTCCCAGAGTCTCAGGCTACATCCCACTCCTGCGATCTTCAGCTGGGTCTCATTCCCTTTTCCTTTCTGCTCCCCAACAGCTCCAGCTTCCATGGCGTGTGGCAGCAGCTTGCAGAACTAGTGTCATCGCAGCCTTCCCGGAGGAGACCTGGAGTGAACCAAGGGGTTTGGTGGGGTGGGGTGGGATGGGAGCATCTTTAGGGGCGTACCTGGGTGAGGAGAAGGAACACTTGATGTTGCAGTTCTGTTGCGGCTAAGGCAAAAAGCTTTCCCTGTGTTGGGGCCAGGTCAGGTACATTTGCTGTTTCTTGAGAAGAAACATCCTGTCTTGTTTGTACGGCTGCAGTCTTCATCTAAGCAGACATTCGCTGGCTGAAGACAGACTACTCCACAGCAAGCCCTTCCCTGCTCCTCTCAGCAGCCGTAGCTTCCCACCCAGCTGGTGGCCCTGGTCGGCACCAGGCGGCACTGAGAGAAAAGGCAATGCCTAAAAAGAGAAGGCAGCATTTCAAGAAACACCAAACGGTCTCGCCTGGCCACCCTCTTTGAGCAGATCAGCGCAGTTGTTGCCTGTCTCAGGCCACGCAGAATCCAAAGCTACCCCACGACCTGAGGACTGCTGGCAGTTAGAGCTGGCGGCTGCCTGGCATGACCCTTCTGGCTAAGGGGAGATGGGGTTTGTACAAACAACGGTGCAACCAAGAGGCTGGACATGCTTCCCACTATGGGGTCCAACCTGCAGCTTCAGTTTTCAGGTCTGTGACCTGAGAACGAAGCCAAGGAGTGCTGGGGCTGAGTGCTGCTGCATGGCCCTCTGTAGAACATTTTTTCCCCTGTTCAATGGCTTTCCAAAGCCCCCTCCCACATGGCAGCACTTGGAAGTCAGAGGAGTTGGATGTGACTGGTGATGCTGGGAGGCAGTGGGCTGAGGCTCAGTGGGGAAGAAGAGACAACAGTAGAAATGCTCTGGGCTGCTGATCCATCCCATCTAGCCTGCTAAACCCTATCCAGTGGCTCTTTCAGTCCCTTTTTTTGCAATGCAAAGGCTGTCCCCAAAGCACTCTCACTTCTTCAGTCTGGCTCTGCAGTGAGTATTTGATGTCTTTGGGCTTTTTGCCTTTGTGCCATGACCTGACAGAGGAGGGAGGAGAGCCTTCCCGAAGGCTGGCATGGTGACGCTCTTCCAGGATAGACTTGGAGGCAGTAGCCTCTGCTTTCACCCCTGGATCTCCTGGGCTTTTCCAGGCTGAGTTGCAAGTCCCATGGGGAGTCTTACCCTCAGCACAGGTGGGTGGGGGGCGAGGAACCCCCCCCCCCCACGGCTGCGCTGGGATGCTCCGCCAGTTAAATATCCCTGCGGCCGGGCTGGCAGAAAGGTACCCAAAGGAGCATTTTCTGACGGCTCCACACCCACTGCCCTCTTCCCGGGACACGTGCCAGTGAGACCCCATGGGAAGCACAGCACCAGTGAGTGCAGTCTGCCAAGGGAAGAAAAACAAACCAACTCTCAGCAGATCCCTCCATTCATGACCGTTATAGGCAGCGACTGGGGAAGGAAGAAAGTTGAAGTGGATAAATGGTAAGGATTTCCTCAGGATTTCATCTAGAGTGGATTGCAGGTGAGCAGCATAAAGATGCTGAAAATAGTCTCCCGGCAGACAATGACCACTCGCCCTCGAGAGGTTCCAGGACAGGAGCTCTCGGAGCAGGGTGGGTTCAGCAGGAAGGACAAGTAATGGCCACACTCTCCCCTGGGGCAGCAGATCCTCCTGCAGGGACAGATCCCCCAGCACCGGGCTGATCAGCTCGGGAGCATCACCTGGGTCCCATGGGACAGGGTCAGTCACACGTTTGTATTTGTTGTACTCTGATCCCAGCGCCAGTGGCTGGCAGGGTCACCCTGTGTTTGGTGGGTACGTCCCCCCCAGCAGTAAATGCCTGGTGTCTTTCAGCTTGCAAGGGTCATGTCGGCAGCTCCAAAAGCACTTTGTTAGAAGCAGCGAGGAGGTCTCAAGGCTCGGGAGGGCAGCGCGTGTTAGACTTGCTTTGCTGCAGCAGCCTTAGAGGCAGCGCTCGCTAGCTGAGAGGTATCACCGCAATGTAGAGTAGCAATAAAAATGGAAAGGTCTTGTTAACTGCAGGCTGGGAGCTCAGAGACATCTCTGCCGTGACAACAGAGCAGAGGTTTGGGGAGTGCTGCTCCCCGCGCAGGCTCGTCCTGCACCGCGTCCTTCGCCCGCCCTGCCGAGGGGCGTGGGTGCTGCGCAGACTCGGGCTGGTGGTCGCTGCGGGTGCTAGCTGGGCGCAGCCTGGGGTCTCACCGGCAGCACGGGTGCAGGCAGAGCCCGGAGGGCAGCACGGCAGCGTTGCCCGAGGGGGTTTGGTGCAGCCCCGCGCTGCGTGGCTGAGCAATGCTGCTGGGAGCGCTGCCGAGGCAGCCTGCAGCGACGGTGCGCCCGCGTCTGCAGCAGAGTCAGCTTGTTCCTTGTACAAACCGTTTGGAGCAAAACCAATAAACACTGAGCTCTCCGTGCCTGCATTAGTCAGCAAGCAGAGCCTCGTTGCGCTTCTCTTCGCCTCCCCGCGCCCTGTCCCTGCTCTGTATGCCCAGTGGCAGCTCGGCCATGGCCACCCGACCAGCGGGACAGGGCACCCATAGCCACGGCTGACCATCTGGATGTGGCAGCCACAGCTGGCCATCCCAGCGTGATGCCTGCGGCCATGGGGAGCCCTCCACACCCCTCGGCGCTGCAGTGCAGTGGTGAACACCCAACGCCAGGCACTCATCCCGTGCAGGCTGGTGGTGGTTGCTGTCACCACAGCCCCCCATCCTGGGTCTGACCACCACCCTGCCTTCCCCCAGCCCGGCAACGTGCACCCCACAGCACCCAGTCCGGCCACAGGGGGGGAGTGGTGGGGGACCATGGTGCACCATGCTGGGCATGACATTGGCCAAACATCCCAGGGGCTTTTCTGGAGAGAGGTGGAGCTGGTTCCGCCCCAGCTGGTCCCGCATGGGTCCCACCAGTGTCACTCAGCCTCAGGGGCACCAATGGGGGCTCCCACTCGTCCCCCACATGCTCAGGATCAGCCACCTCTGACCCCCTCCACCGGCTGCGAGTCCCACCCCATGGGAAGACTCGTCCACCCAGGCACAGGCCGGCCATGCTCCAGCACCTGGACAAAGCGGCTTCCTCTGCTGAGAGTGTATTTTTGACGCGAGGAGAACGTGTCCTCGTACATCATCTGAGCCTTCCAGGTTCTTCCTGCCCAACCAGCTAAGCTTATTCCAAACACAGGTAGGAAATACATTCCGACAGCAAGGTACATTTTCCTAATGAAGTGGTTGAAGCTTTCGCGGGGCTGCACACACTTGTCCTGCCGAGCTCTGCCTTGGCAAAGCCACGTGGCGCCGTGCTCACCGCGGGCTGGAGAGCACAGCTGCGGCAGTGCCCAGCATACCCCGCCGGCACACACGGAACCGCCCAAAAGCAGCCCGAGCTGCAGCTTTTCTCCTGCCGCCATGGCCCAGAGCTGCCCGGCGCTGCAGACGCACCTCCCGGGCAGACTGGACACAAAGGGAATTTAGGCATCAGCCGTATGCCTGAGCACGGTGGCCATGAATGGGATGTGAGCAGGAGGGACGTCTCCAGGTCCTGCCCTGTCACCCCTGCGCTCCTCCCATCTGGGGCACAGGTTCTCCCCCTCCAGTCCCTGCTCGTGGCACGGGCAGCAGCTCCTCATGGTGGCAACTCCATGGAGTTTGATCTTCTGCCCCCAAATCCTGTCTTGTCTGCCTCCCCACAGGCTGGCGGGCTGTGGTGCGGCTGGAGAAGGCACCGGCGGAGGGAAGGAGCTTCCTGGGGGTCCAGGCTGTGCTCCCCACAGCAGGAGGGGAGCCTGGCAGGACAGAGCAGCAGGGGCGAAGCGAGCCCCAGGGCTGAGCACGCAGCGGGGGCGGGAGGGGACGCGGACCCCAGCAGGTCTGGGACCCACCGCCTGCGTGACCGGGGGTCAGTCGAGTGCGATTGCGCCACGCGGATCCCGGTAAGGGATGAGTCAGGGCCCTTCTGGGTAAGGGTGTTTCCTCTCCCCAACAGCTCTCCACTGCCCTTTGTAATTCCAGAGCCTCATGATTGCATAAATACAATGCCTCCAAAATGTGATAGTTCAACTGAATAAACCCTGTCAGGAGGAGTATTACTGGCTTTGCCACCCTGTCACTGAGCCGCCATGCAGGGCGCTCAGGCTCAGCAATCAGCTCTGCATGCTGGGGGAGTTCGTTTTGCTCAGGTCCCGGGTGGGAACTGCCACAGCACTGCTCTGGGGACGCGCAGGGTGACGGAGGCTGCGCCAGACGGAGCCTGTGGGAGAGCTCATGCTGCCGAGGTCCCCCTCCCTGGGGTGCAGAAGCCCTGGCTCTGTTTTACACCCCAAGGATCACTTGAGGGCATATCCTGCCCCTCGTGGTGCAGCCTCTATTCCAGGAATATCTGCGGAGCCGGTGAAGATGACGGGGCTGTGGTGGCACAAGTCCCCCCAGCCGGCAAGACCTGGGGCAAACACAACCCCTCTGGCAGAGCTCCCCCCTTGCTCTGAAGTGTTGGTTTCCAGTTACAAGAGAGAGGAAGACACCAGGCTGCTGAGTCACGAGCGGGAGCCCACATCTGGCCCAGCTGCCGGAGCAGCTCCTTCGTCAAATGGATGTTTGGCCCCGAGTCCCACCCAGAGCAGGATCTCCGGGATCTGCTCCTCCCACTGAGTCCCCGTGGCTGGTGGAGCAGGGCAGTAACCACGCACATCTCCCCATGGGGACATCCAGGGAAGGGGAACTGGGCAGCCCCATGAGCAGGTCCGAGGGAGCAGGACCCGGGATTTGATGGGGAGGAAGAGGAGGGCCAGGCCTGCCTCCTCCCTGTTGGCTAGGGAGTGAGGTGCCGGTGCAACTTGTGGGGGGCAGCCAGCTGTGCTGGGAGACGCGCAGTGGTGTTTGCGCTTCCCTCCGCATCCGGACAGGCTGGGTGCTGGATCCTGCGCAGCAGAAAGGCAGCACCGTGGCTCGTGGAGGCTGCAGGCACCACCCCCGTGGCACTGCCGCTGGGCACGGCCTCCAGCACCACCATGCAGCCCTCCAGCTCCTAGTCCAACCCCTGGGGCTGCTGCAAGGAGACACACTGCGTCCTCCAGCACAGCCGTGCTGCTGGTCCTGGCTGGGGAGTTCAGTGGGGCGGGGAGGTGGATACACAACCGGTTAACGTCCGTCCATCCTTCCGTCCCGTCCCGGCAGATGAGCCCGAAAGAGCCAGAGAAGGATCTTCTGGGACCCGGGGCCGAGAGAACTGACTTTGGGGCTGGAGCCCGGTGACGGGCTCTCCCTCCTCCCCCGCCCCGCCCC
>VYZM01002864.1:695397-728593 GCA_013398915.1 Dromas ardeola
GGCCGCTCCGCGGAGCCCCGCCGGCAGCCGGGCCGCCTCCCGGGGCGGCACGGAGGCTTGTCCCCGTCCCCGTCCCTCCTCCCCTCGCAGCGGGGCCGGGGGCTGCCGGGGGGGGGTTTTTTTCCTGCTGTTTTCTCCGCTTTCTGGTAGGTTTCCTCCTGTCCCGCGCCCGCCCCTGTTCAGGAGCTCCCCCGTGTGTTCCTCCTTCCTCCTGCCTTCAACTGAAATGGGGGAAAACCGTGGAAACAGCGCACCTTGTGGGGCTGGGTTTGGGCAGGAGAAGGTGGTGCAGTTTCTTTTTCTTTGGAGGCTGGGCAGGGGCAAGAGTTTGCCAGATGTTGATAGTGATTTTGAGGATGAACTGTGCCTGAAAGGGAACAGAGAACTTCTTGGCTAGTGACCGTCTAACAGAAGAGAGAGCAGCGCTGGGGCTGGTCCTGTGGGGTGGAGGCGTGAGGCGTGTGGGTGTCTCTCCTTCTCCTGGAGCCCCTCAGCAGATGAGCTTAAGGGCTGCCAGGGACAGCAAAAGGGGAAGGCATTACGGGGCACAGCGGCTCAGGGTCCCCTCTCCACCGTCGGGGTCTGTTCTTTCATGGAATCGCTGTCAGCTTCACGCTCTGGCTATTGCAGCCTCCTCCTATTTGTGAGGAGGTGTCTCAAGCATCTTAAATTGTCCGTTCCCCCCCAGTGCTTGTTCTGCAGACTTACTCTGCACCGGCCGGACCTGCAGCAGGCCCGGTTGGTGTGGTGCTCAGTGGAGCTGCTCTGCTCTGCGCGCGACAAGAATCCAGCCAAACCCATCTGTCCTCTCCAGCCCTACCCTCACCTTGATGGAGAAGATGGCTACTACCATCTTTAGTGCCATTTTGTGTTAATTCCCATGGAATAAATTAGATTCGGGGAAATAACTGTTAACACAGACACTGTACAACTTTCGGTGTTCTGAGTTTCGAACACTGCAAACTGCTGGCTGTGTCCCGTTGCAGTCGCTGTTATACATCTTGAGAAACCACTGAAGAAAGACGGGGAGGAAAAATTACGGGGCTCTAAGACTGTTAAATGTCACTGGGGTGTTTCTGTGTTTCCTAACAAGATTCTTCTTTTCTCCCCCTCCCCATCCCCCGCCCCAACTTCTAAAGGAGCTCAGCTGGGAAATCTCTTCTTCAAGCCCCTGCCAGTCGGCGTCCGGGTCGGAGGCCTTGTGTTGCTCTCCTGCGACAGCCAAGTGGTGGCAGCTTCCTTCTCTGCTCTATTTGTGGCTATTTCTGTGTGTTCTATTTGTGGAGGCTCAGATCTCCTGTAGATTTGAACTGAAACAAAAATCCTAGCCTTCATCATGGGAGATATCTGGCTGGTTGGACTGATGGTACTTGTGAATGTCTGGTTTCCCAAGGCTGCTGCTCAGAATCTCATAAAAAACCCCAGGGACCAGAAAACAGAGCATACCCTCTTGATTAATGAAGTCAATGCTGACAGCCCGGGAGAGGACACTTCTGAGTTTGTGGAGCTCTATCACACCAGCGGTCAAACAGCCCGCTTGGATGGCTACTATCTAGTCTTCTACAATGGCAATGGAAACCAAGCCTACAAAGTTTTCAACCTCCAGGGCAAAGTTACTAACAGCCGGGGGCTCTTTCTCGTTGGCTCCTCTTCTGTGAACCCTGCTATTGTTATTCCTAAGAACACTATCCAGAATGGCCCTGACGCCATTGCTCTCTACTATGGAAAAGGGAATTACAAGGAGGGCATGGGTGTCACAAATTATGGACTAGTGGATGCCTTGGTCCATAAGACTAAGAAGACGGACAGAGCCGATACGCTGGTGAGGGTACTGACCCCTGGGAGAGATGCTTTCCTGGAGGACTCCACCTTCAGGACCACGGATGAGTCCATAGAAAGGTGCCGTGGGGCAGATTCCCAGTGGGTCTTCCAAGTCGCCATGCCCACCCCAGGCACAGACAACCACTGCATCCTAACTTCTCAGCTGAACACGTCTGCTGTCCTGATCAGTGAGGTCCTTCCTGCCTCTTCTGCTGAGGAGTTTGAGTTCATAGAGCTTCAGGGTCCCCGCTCCACCGTGCTGAGAGACATCGTTTTGGTGCTGATCGATGGTCGGACCAAAGATGTTTATTTCACCATGGATATTTATGGCAAAACCTCACTGGATGGGCTACTTCTGATCGGGCCAGCACAAGGCAAAACCCCAGGTAAGGACTAAATTTTGATGACTACCTCAGAGCTGGGGGAATGATCAGCCAAGTTTGGGGCTGGAGGATGCTGTCGGGTTTTATTTTTGTTCGGCATTCTGAGAGATCAGTGCAAATGTGACTGAGAACTCGGTGGCAGATAGAAAAGCAAATCAAATGTTAGTAATTATTGGAGAAGGAATTATATAAAGCATATTAAATATAAGGCATTATTAGGAGGAGAAGAAAGAACGGAGGCCATCTTTTATGCCACTGTTTAAATTCATGCTTTGCTTTTATCTTTTATTTTATCTTGTGTGGGTCAGCGTGGATGGGTAGTGCTCTGGAAATGTTTCTACAGAAGAAATAACTAAGTATGCCTAGAAAAGGGAAAGCTTAGCAGAGCCCTGACAGAGGATTCAGAAATGTGAGTAGCCTGAAGAAAGTGGACAGGGATCGCTTGCTTACTCTTTCCACTGGTACGAGAACTAAAGGGCATCAAAAGAAGGTAGAAGGAGGTGGTTTGAGGCCAAACAAATGGAGGCCATATGGCTCGCAGCTGTGGTAGACCTGCAGAGCTCCAGGTGAGGGACCTCGTGGAGGTCAGAAGCCCACATGTGCCTTTGCTGCTCCAGAGGATGCAGTTCTGCGCCCAGTGCCATGGCCAGCCTGCCACGGGACCCTGACTGCGCCACATCTCCCTCAAGCATCTCCCTTCTCGGTGTGTCACTCGGTGGTCATTCACAGCAGATACATAGTCTCTTCTCAAAAAAGCACAAGGGCTTTTCTTCCGTCGGGCCATCTGTAAAGGTAGGTCACAGTGTGTCACATGCAGGCTGTGTGAAGCTGCGATCTAAACTTCCTCCAAACATTCAGGATTTCTCCCGGACCATTGGAGGAAGAAGAAACACCTTGTTATTTTGGGCACCTCAAAAGAAGATTTTGGCAGCTGGAGACGCTGACCCTGCAGATGTCTTGTGTCATTCACTGACTCGTGATTTCTGATTCAGGGAGTATATTCATCCCCTACAAAGCTGGTTCCCATAAAAATGAAAAGACTTTTGCAATTGGAACTTTTTTTTTTTTTAAAGCAGTTGAGCTCCTTTTTACAATTCAAACTGCTCCAAATACACTCTCACTGCAAGTAGAAGAGCTGGTTGTCCACTTGAGCTCTGCTTTTCTCACCAGGCAAGGTGCTCTGCTCTCACCTCGGGGTGGGCTGGGGCTGTTAGCAGTCAGTAAGCCGAGGGGGTTCAGAGAAAGCGATGGGAAAGCACGAGCAGCTTGCAGACTAAGCAGGAAATTTCTAAGGATTATGTTTAACTGTTCCTCAAGGCTCACTCAAGCCGAGAAGGTGACTGGAGATATGCTTTGGCATTTTTTTCCAATGAGGCTTTGTCAAGATGTCTCAAGCATACTGCATACACATTTTTGCGGAAGGTTTTTCCCCCTGCAAAACACCAAATGACACAGTGTGATTACATTTTAATCATCTTAAAAGGATACTTTCATAGTGACTCCACGCTGAGCACTCCGTGAGAATTTGACCACTTGGTTTAACCTGACCACTTCAAATTTGGGACAGGAGCTCTTAAAATGGTCCTGTCCATTAGCCCTGTCTTTGTAAGGCTTGTCTGCCTATCACTGCAGAGAACTGAAAGCTGTGAGAGCACCGGAACAGAAGTCCTCCCTTGACAGATGCCAGCGTGAAAACTTTCAAATGAATCATAGGATGGTTTGAGTTGGAAGGAAACTTTAAAGATCATCTAGTTCCACCCCACTTGCCATGCGCAGGGACATATTTCACTAGACCAAGTTGCTCAAAGCCCTGTCCAACCTGCCCTTGAACACCTCCAGGGATGGAGCATCCACCACTTCTATGGGCAACCTGGGCCAGCATCTTGCCACCCTCATCATAAAATTTTTCTTTCTACCTTCTGTTAGTTTGAAACTGTTACCACTCATCCTGTCACTACAGGCCTTGTTAAGAAGTCTCTCTCTCCGTCCTTCCTATAACCCCCCTTTAAGTATTGAAGAGCCACAGTAAGGTCTCCCTGGAGCCTTCTCTTCTCCAGGCTGAACCCCCCCAGCTCTCTCAGCCTGTCCTCCCAGCAGAGGGGCTCCAGCCCTCCCAGCATCTCCGGGGCCTCCTCTGGCCCCGCTCCAACAGCTCCGTGTCCTTCTGCTGTTGGTGCCCCAGCGCTGGAGGCAGCACTGCAGGGGGGTCTCCCCCGAGCGGAGCAGAGGGGCAGAATCCCCCCCTCGCCCTGCTGCCCACGCTGCTGGGGATGCAGCCCAGGCTGCGGGGAGTTGCTGGGCTGCCAGCGCACGGTGCCGGTGAATGTTGAGCTTCTCATCCACCAACACCCCCAAGTCCTTCTCGGCAGGGCTGCCCTCCATCCCTTCATCCCCCAGTCTGTGCTGATACTGATGATTGCCCTGACCCAGGTGTAGGACCTTGCACTTGGAACTTCATGAGGTTCACATGGGCCCACTCCTCCAGAGTGTCAGAGTCCTTCTGGATGTCATCCCTTCCTTCAGGTGTATCAACTGCACCACTCAGCTTGGTCTCATCCGCAAATTTGTTGAGGGTGCAGTCAATTCCACTGCCTGTGTTATTAATGAAGATATTGAACCGTAGGGACCCCTGAGGGACACCTCTTGTTACTGATCTCCATTTGGGCATAGATCTGTTAGCTGATAGATCTTTGGATTCAGCTGTACAGCCAATTCCTGATCTATTGAAGAGTCCATCCATCAAACCCCTATCTCTTCAATTTAGAGACAAAGATGTTGTGTGGGACAATGTCAAAGGCCTTGCAGAAGTTGAGATAGATGACAGCAGTTGCTCTTCCCTTATCCTCCAATGCAGTCGCTCCACCGTACAAGGCCACCAGATTAGTCAGGCAGGGAAAAAACAGTCCCCTGGGCAGGGATGCATCAGGGCTAAGGCACAGGACTTCCCCTTAGCATGCAGGTGCCTTGGTGGCACTTCTCAAGGAGCAACCAGTTCTTCCTACCCCTCTGCCTCTCATGTGGCTCCTCCTTTAATGTTTGTTCCCTGAAGCCATTTACACAGGGAGAAGTACTGAAATACCATCAGTCTGGTGCTTTTTAATAGCCTTAGCAGTTCCTACCGTGTGCTGGGGAAATAGCTCGTGAAGGGAACAGTAAATATGAGGAAGGAAATTGGGAAGCTCATGAGGTTGGAAAGCTCCACCAAACCTCAGCCTTAATTTTGTGTGCTGGTATCTTGACCCTTTGCTGAATAGCTGTGTGTATATATTGTGTGTGTATGTGTAGAGTGTGTTTGTAAAAACCATGGACTGTTAAATGCTGGAATAAAATGTAAATTCTTAAATATTTTTGTGTAGTATTAAAGCAACTGCTACCTGAACGGTTAGTGGATTTTGCAGATCTCTTTTAGAATTAAAAATTGACTTTACTGTAGGCAAAGACACATCAGCACTGCTTTCCAGTTCTTCTGCTTATGCATAAATCAGCTTCTCTGCTCACAAAACCAAAACAGCAGGGCAAACTCTGCTCAGATTTCCCCCTCCAGCCTCCTCCACACTGTGGATCTGGCCAGAAATGGGGAAATTCAGGCTGAGAAAACGTGAGAAATGTTAGTGAGCAAAAAGATGGGGCAGCAGATGCCAAATTTGCAATAACCAGACAACCTCAGCCACTTTCTGAGTTCACGTGTTGTTCATGTGCCACTGTTGTGCCACTCATGTGCCACTGTTGCTCCTTTCCTTGCTGGTGTGCAGTGGATCTGCCGTTCCCGGAGAACACCACCCGTCCTGTCCTCAGAGGTGGCCCCAGTGCCATTGCCCTCTACAGAGGCAACAGCAGCAGTGTTGTCCCAGGGAAGGTGCTGACGGTGACCAGCCTGTTGGATGCCTTCGTGTACACGAGCAACGAGGAACCGAACCCTGAGCTGCTGGAGACCTTGACCCCTGGCAGACCTGCCTACAAGGAGAAGCGGTGAGATGTTGGGCAGGGCTGGGAGGAAAATTTGGCACCAGAGTCGCCCTTGCTGGCTGTCCCAAACCCCGGTCAGGACTGGAAGACAAGTGCCACCTCCAGACCAGGGTCTCCTCATGGTGGCACTGAGTCCTGGCATTTTTCCGCCCCTTGGGCTGAGTTTGTAGGTGTCCCCCTCTTCTCAGCAGTCCTGGTGCAGCTGTACAGTTGTAGAATAAAGTACTTGAGGAGGAATTTTCTAACCAAATGATTGCTGGTTATTATTTTATAACTTTAATAATTTGTAATGTATTATTTATAAAAGTGTAATGGTCAACATAATAAATTTTCCAGTACCGCTTTCAACAATAAAAGATTTTTCTTAGGTTCAGGGTGGAATTTCAGGTCAAAATGAGGGCAAGGGAGAGACTTCAGTATCGCTTACCTGACCCAGGAGGAAATCCCTGCCCTGCTTTGTCCAGACCAAGGACTGGAAGCAGGGTTACTGTGCATTCTGGGTTGAGCCACTTTCTTTTTAAGCTTTGTGTTTCTTTTTGTCCTTGTGGGTTAGTAACCTCAGACTTTTGTGAGACATGAGAACTGTTTCCTTCACTTTTTAGGCATGGTCTACTAACAGGAGAAAGAGGAGAACAGAGTGGGTAAAGGACAGTGGAGCAGGCGGAGGAGCAGAGGCAGCCAGTTGCCACACACGTGAAGATGGGGTGGGGTGTGTCGAACCAGGCAATAAGCAAAAAAAAATCTGGGCAAGTTCTTGTCTATGGTTTTGATGGCAAAGCAGTAGATTTGACCTCTGTGTGTAACTGTCAACTAAATACCAATGTCCTGGCTCTGTAGCTGGAGGAAATTCAACCTTTCTGGACAGGCCTGTGAAAAGACCATTTGAGACTACCATTGGCATCAACTGCATCAAGAACAGGGTCACCACTCGTTCACAGCATACTCCTATTCCTTCCTTCCTTTCCTTATCTTCCTCCTTCTTGTGAAAAAGAACCTGCACGTATCCCATAAGGAAGCAGTCTCCTTCCCCGAGGAGCTCCGAGCAGCTCTGCTCTGTGCAGCTCCTCACAGTGGGGCTTCAGGGAATCATAGAATGGTTTGGGTTGGAAGGAACCTTTAAAAGTCATCTAGTCCAACCCCCAGTGATACTCTGCCTTTGAGCTGAGGGCCCTTGCTCAAGCAGTTTAACCTCAGGTGCTGCCTTTCAGTTTCTCTAGCTGCACACCACCATTCTTCCCACTGGTCCCAGGCTGAGTACGAGTGTATCTGTACTATCTTGCCTCTCTTCAGATCAGTCGAAAAAGCAGCCAGTGCTAGAAGAGAAAGGGTTGGATGAAGCCTGCTCTTCTCTCTCAAGATTTAGTTAGCTCTTGGGCTTTTTTTGAGACGAGGAGGTACTGATGAGGATGGTATCTCTCCAGACCTTGTGACGGGGGAAGACTGTAAGTGTATGGTTTCATCCTCTGGTGCAGGCAGGTGTGACTGGTGGGTGAAGAGCACTCAGGTCTCTGGCTGGCAGGTTGTGTTTTCTTTCATTCACATGTCCGTCTCTTGCAGGCACCAGCTGGGAGATGTGTCCATGAGCCAGTGCAACTGCTGCTCTGTGACCCGGGACTCCTTGTCCTACATCCTCAGCAGGCCCACCCCTGGCAAGTTCAATGATTGCCCCAGCAAACGCTTCAGCCAGGCTCTTTCCTTCTGCCTCCATGTAGCAGGTGGGTACAGAAGACTTCCCAGAGTTGTGCTGGGGCGTGTGAAAATAACACCAAAGCAAACACAGCTAGTACATCTGACAGTTTTTTGCAATATTTTTCTTCACGGCAACCCGTGGCTGAGCTTTTCCAGTTTTGATTCCTACACTCAACTGCTCGGGGTGAAGTGAAGCCTTTTTGGGCCCTCTGCGTGATAAGCAGGAGCCGAGCTGCACCCATCCCAAAGTGAGCTGGATCCCATGGCCGAGGCTGCACTGGCTGGGTAACAGTTGGCTCTTTGTTTCATAGATTGCCAGGAGTGGCTCCTGAAGACAGAAGAGATCCTGATGAGTCTGGTCCAGGCCCTTGATGAATCCTGCAGCTGTGGAGTCTCTGCTGCCTACTTCACAGGTGAGCAGGCCAGGACCGGGGCAGGACCAGGGCAGCCCAGGGACCACCAGTCATTAACACCCACTCACTTCTGATTTTCAGCCCTGTGATTCCTGTTGCATTGCATCCTCCTGGCTCGGATCTCAGCTAATTTGAACTTGGTGCTGATGACAGAAATGTCAGGTGTTAGGCAGAGCGTGGTCCTGCTCTTGCATGTTCCGCAGAGCGCTTCCATCTGCCGCTCCACCAGCACACATCAGTGCTCACCTGCAGACCACCAGCTATTTTGTCCTTGAGCATTTGCAGCCAGACAGATGTGGCAACAGGGCTGACATCTCAGCTAGGAGTTTCTTGCTTACCTGACTTTATAATCCATATGAACTAAGCCAAGTTGCAGCAGAAATGCAAGTGGCCCTACTGGCCTGGGTTGCTTTTCTGATATCCCTACTAGGTTAGTGCGCAAGTGTGATGAGCACATGCAGACACATGAAGAGGAGCCGTGACTTTGCAGCCTGCATTGTCAGCAGTGGTATATTTAGCTTATGTTTAGACACAGCCCAAAGAGACCGTTCTGTTCAGCATTGGGACTACGAGGCTTCAAAAGGATGAGCACAGTATCTGGGTGTGCTGTGTGACTTGGTCCCAGGGTGTCCTCTGGCACGGGCAGAGCTCACAGCACTGTGCAGATGGTAAGAGCTGCCCTGAGTCAGTCTGACCAGGAGGGCAGTGGTGGTAGAGATGAGCTGGTGAGCTCTGTGTCTCTTCCAGGAGAAAGTGGGTCTTTGGCAGTATGGGGAAACTGAGGCAGTTGTCTGCTTGCCTCTGCAGAGCCAAAGGCAGCCTGCCAGGACCTGGGGCTTGTGTTCACCACTCTGCTAACTGCTAAGTCAGAGGACCAGCTGAGCAGCCTGCTGCTAGCCTTCAAGACCTTCCTGGAGACGCCCAGACTTGTGAGTTTTGGCAGAAGGAACATCACAGCAGAAAGCTCCTGCTTCAAGGATATTAATGTGCCAGACTTGCCTCCAGGTACCGATCGTCATTCTTGCAGGTTGGGGGGTACGATGTGTTTGAGGGTGGATATGTGGGTCTAGCTCTCCTGGAGGAGGAGATGTCCCTCCCTCCATTTCCCCAACTCTGACAAAAATCCCCTCCAATTCCATCGCATCCAGTTACTCAAGCCCATATTGCTCAGTCTCTGTAAGCTCTGTTGCTACAGCTGGGATTAGCCAGAGTGTTGCCAGGGCTCTTCTAAGGCGTATGGAGCACACAGCTGATAAAAATCTGAGCCAGCATCCTCAGTCCTCTGCTGACTTTGTTGTCACCCCAGCAAAATAGTGTACAACATTGTGTTGTTTCCCTGGGGCTCTGTGCTTAGGCCCATATTTGTGACATTTTTTCTTTCCAAGGTGTCCCATCAGAGATACCAGAAGGGACTCGAGAGCCTTCTGCGCGTGTGGCCAAGCTACTGATCAATGAGGTGAACCCAGACAACCCAGGGGGAGCAGAGGATACAGAGTACATTGAACTCTTCTACACTGGACGGACACGCTTTGACCTCCAGGGATACTGGTTGGTCCTCTACAATGGTAAAAATAGCCGGGCCTACCGGGTGTTGGACCTGTCTGGACACCACACAGATAAGCTGGGTTACTTCTTGGTGGGGAGCAGTGCCGTGCGCCCAGCACCCATGATCAGGCTGCCCCCTAACACCATCCAGAATGGGGCGGACGCTGTGGCTCTCTACTACAGCAACACCACCCTCTACGCAGTGAACATGGCCGTGACTGCAGAGGGGCTGGTGGACGCCGTGGTGTACACGTCCCGAATGCCAGAGAAGGCACACCAGCTGGTCAAAGTGCTGGTACCAGGGCAGAGCATCCTGTACGAAAACGATTCTCACAGCACTGAGGATGAGTCTCTGAGCCGCTGCTACAGCCTGACCGCAAAGCTCCAGGGCAGCTTCCAGGTGGGTTGGTGGCGGATATCCTTTCTCCATCCGTAGTCACTGGGAGGGCAGCGGTCATGTTTCAGTATGTCCTTTATTTGGGAGAGTGGGGCATTCTGGTGAGCCACATCCACCTCCTGCCATTTGCTGATGCCCTCACCAGCCTTCACCTGCCTGTTGTTGGCCGGGTAACAGCTCCCTGCCCTGCGCAGCGTGGCTCAGAACCAGGAGATCTCTGAAGACAGCTCACATGCTGCCAACCCCAGAAAGGGGGAGTCCGCTTTTGGGCAGCATGCTGGACTGTCAAGTTGCCCCGAGCCAGATGAAGAGGAGCCACCTCTTCACCCCCAATTTTTTGGTGCCACTTTCAGGATGTGCGGTACAGCACGTCACGGCCCTGAAACCCAGCTTCCTGCAGGGCCAATGTGTGAAGGACGTGCCTCGACCATTGGTGTGATTGATTTATCTTAATTCGTCTGAAGTGTTCCTTTTTATTTCGAAACGTGTCATTTCAGATGTTCCCTGAAGGAACATGACAGAGTATGTATGCTTGTCCTGCATAGAGCTGGGTAAGGGAGGGCTTTGCTGCTCCACTGCTGATGCCTGCTGGGATTGGACCTCAGGTCCAAAACTGGGGCGATAAAACTGCTCTAGAAGGAGAAGAGGTCTGCTGGCAGGAGGGAAGTGCTGAGTGGCCGCCACAGCCACATTTGAAGGGAGGTTTGCAGTGGGAGAGGACCGCAAGGAAGCGATGCCACAGAGTGGAGACACAAGTGTAGAAGTGCTCCCGAGAGCAGGGAAAGAGAATTGTTCCTAGTCCTGAGGGTGGGAGCAAAGGCAGTGATGGGGATGTCTGATGATGGGACCCTTGCAGCCAGGACAACCCTGAGAGCAGCTGGTGTGAGGCAGAACTACCACGTCCTCTTCGGGCCTCACCGGGGAGTTGTGGGAGGCACCAACAAAAGGTAACACCGTGAGCAGCTATCACTCCGTCTGAAGAAATGGGAGCAGCAGTGGTGTCAGCGGCTTTTGTGTCTCCCCACAGGTGACCACGGTGACGCCGCTAGGGGAGAACATCTGCAGCAGCTCCTCGGCGCTGGTCCCTCCTGCCGTCCGCATCAGCGAGCTGTGCCTGGCTGGGGGCACTACCCCCTACCGCTTCGTTGAGCTGGTGGGGAAGCCTGGCACCATCCTGCGGGGGCTCAGCCTCGTCTTCTTCTCAGGAAAGGAGGGCAAGGCGCATGCCAGCGTCCCACTGAGGGGCACCATCGGAGCCACGGGGCTGTTCGTGTTTGCGTTGGATGGAGGGCACAGGCATGGTGAGGCTGATGGCACGGACCTGGCGTGTGGTTTGTCTTCACACAAATGGTCAGGTGGTTGAGCAGATTTGAGGAAAGGGATGGAGGAGGGTGCGTGACATGGGGAACATCTCTTCCTTGCCTTTCCTGTCCTTTATTCCTGTTTTTTCTCTCTTTGTTCTGCCTGGGCTGTTTCGTCACGCTCCAGCTGAGAAGGTACTTAATCCTCCTCCGTGCCCTGACTGATCTCCCCGTGCAGGGCGGGGGGACCAGGAGCACTGAAAGCTCCTCCTGCCAGTACCAAGACAAGGGGGCTTTCAGGAGAAGCAGGGTCCACCAGGACTGTCCGGTCATTCACTGATGCCATGGTCACTGATGCTCACTGAGCCCTGCAGTGCTGCTGCCTCCTCCTGGTCCTGAGGTGGTGTTTCCTTTGTTTATCTTGATTTATTTTTTGTTCACCTTTAAATTCTGGCTGAGCTGCTTGAAGAGGACTCTGCATCTCAGAGGAACCTTGATCTTTTTGGAAACCTGTGTTCACAGCAAGCAGTTGCTTCTTTACAGCTTTACTCGGCCGTAGTCACCACCATTATTTTGTCTTCCGTTTCTGTTCTTGGAGTTCTCCGTGTTACCAGCTTGTCCTGTCAGGCTCAAGACTCAGCCTAACACTATCTAGATGTTCACGCCACTTATTCCCCTGGCATTTCCAGATGGGACAAACCTGACTTTCAAGGACATCTCTGCTGCTAATGAAGGCACCAGCGGTATTGCTGTGTACAGCACCAGCTTGATTCCTGGTGGCACAAAGGCAACATCAGAGAACTTGGTGGATGCCTTGGTTTACACGTGTGAGCCCAGCACAGCTGGAGGACACTTGGACTTCCTCGGACCATCTTATGCTGTGCCGTGCAGGGTTGGCAGGTGAGGTTGCTTCTCTGGGAAAATGCCTTTGGGTTCCCCGCACCCAGCGCCTCCGGCTGGCACGTCCTGCGTCCTGCATGGCTGAATGCGTTCACCCGCACTGTGGTGAAAAACAGAGAGGTGGGTAGCACGTTGCCATGGAAAAGGTTTCCCCACCCTTGGCGTAGGGAATTGAACTTTGTTCCTCCACTGCCCAAGGGATAAGTATGGCCTCACATGAAGAAATGCAGCCTTTACAGATAGCAGCTGTACATGCCTCTTTGCCAAATTTTTTCTTTTAAAAAAACCCAACACAAACAAAAGAAGCAAAAAAGAATATTCCTGTGAACAGCAGAACAAAACACAACCCAACATGCCTTTTGTTCATAGGCAGACTCAATAACAGTGGCCTAAGCCTTTCTCTTGGTGGGAATACTGGCAGAGTTCCTCCTGTCCACCACTTCACCACTGTTAATTAAATCTGTCTTCCTCAAGTCCGCTGCTGCCCTGTCCCATCTGGTGTGACAGGAGGTTCTGCGTTCGTAGCCTCCCCTGCGAGCGCCCATGCACAGAGTGCAGCCCCACGTGCACGGTTTTCCTGGGAAACAGGTCTCCGGCTTCTGTCTGGCTGAAACGGTGCACTGAACCCTCAGCAGGGTGGTTATTCCCAAGCTCAGGGCAGCGGTTCGGTGGGAGAGCTCCCATGGGCTGACACCACTCAGACTCTGTCTGGACCCTCTGTCCAGGTCCAGCCCTGAACAACTGCAACCAGAAAGCTGGTTCCTCACACCGTGACCAAGCTTCTAAGCCCTGGTGTGGGGAGGGAGGCAGTAGGTCAGTGAAATGCAGGGGCATATATTGTATGGCTTGGAAAACTCCTTATCCAGGAGGACAAACTCTAAATTTTGGGAGGCTGGCTGTAATGAGGCAGCAATCTTACTCCTACAGAAGCCAGTCAGACCAAACAGGTGTGCTCCGGCCAAGCCCAGGTCTTCTTCAGCTGGTGGGGTTGGCTGGACCCATCTCTGTGATGGCTCTGTGAGTTGATTTCAGCGCCAGCTCCAGCAAACTCTCCATCATCCCCAACAGCGTTGGGAACTGAGGCCCGGGAGGGATTTGTGGTTGGAGGTGGAAAGAAATGTGTGTGACGTGTTGGTGAGCTCTGACTCCTCTTCTGGGGACAGGCCCGTGTCCCTGAGCCGTTGCGCTGGTGGCAATGCCAGCGCAGAGCTGCAATTTGCCGTCTCGGAGCCTACCCCTGGTCTGCAGAACAGCTGTCCCCAGGACGCCTTCGCGGTGGATCTCCACCTCTGCTTCCTGACATCCAGTGAGTGGAGCTGGGTGTCCCCTCTGGTGGGGGGTGGGAGGGCTGGGCTGCGGGGGGACGGGCGGCTGACCCCGACTTCCCATGGCACGGGAGGGGGATGCTGGTGGGGACCATGCTGCCTCCCAGTCATGAAAAGGGACATGCTGGGGGAGGGCTGGTGCAGACACCCATGTGTTGATGTGATGCCACCATCCCAAGAGGGCAGCCTCGCTCACAGCTTCAGCGTCTGCTTGTATGAAGGTGGCCACATACTTAATTTGAGATGTCTCTGCTGAGACTCTGCTCTTGGGATTTCTTTCTGCAGCATTAGATTTGCAGCAATGGCAGGAAAGCCCCCCCCCAGATCTCTCGTGGTGGCAGGACACTGCCAGCAATCCCTCCCATTTCAGCCCGTCACAGGAACAAAGCGGTGTGACTCTGTCCTGACCCCGGAGCCAGGAAGCAAAAGTAGGGGCGTCTCCAGCCCCTGCAAAGGCCATGCTTGGATCAGCTCGGGGCAGTCAACATCTGGGTTAAATGAAACAGAGGTTCCTCTTCCTCCTCCAGCCTCCTGAGAGGGGCAGGCAGTGGACATCTTCCTGCTCTCCCAGCACAAGAGACCTTTCTGTACTGGCCCATGTCGTGGGACACGTGGGGCATGCCTCTTCCCATTCCCGTGGGAGGCTGGTGAAGGAGTAAAGCTGGTGTACATGGTAGAAGGCCAGAAGTGAAGACCCACCCTGCAGGAGGGGGGCAGAGGAGGGTGGGATGCAGGCTCTGGAGGAGCTTTGCTTTTGAGCTCAGGTGTGAAGCCAAGTGTTTTAGAAGGGGCACACAGTTGGGAGCTTATTAACAGCCCCAAGCTGCACTCAGAAGAACGCGTCTCCTTTTCCTCTAGACTGTTCCATGTGGACCCTGCACCACAGGAGGATGCTGGAAAGCTTGGGAAGGGTCTTGTTGAGCTCCCTGGAGGAGAAGTGCTCCTGCGGCGTCTCTGAGCTCTGCCTGCAAGGTTGGTGCCCTGCTCTGCTCTCCTGGTTCATAGTGCCCTCCTCCGTCACCCATCCACAGCTGCTTGTCATCAGGTGGTCCCTTCTCAAGCCAAACTTGCAGGCTTGCACTCGAGTGAGGGGAACTGGAGGAGCAGTGGTGGGTACATGGGATTTCAGCAAGGAGAGCAGGAGAGAGCCTGACATGAGCTGCTTGCTAGAGGAAGGGCAAGCTAGAGGGACCATGAGCAATGGGAGCCTCTGATGATGCCTTGAGAAACTGCCAGATAAACTGAGTATCCTAAACCCACAAAGCAGAAAGCCATTTGCACTCTAGAGGACTCTGGTTCTCAACTCTTTCTCTGTCAGACTGCTTCAGTGTCCTATACTTATTCAAAGTACTTGGACCAAAAAGCCACTTCTGGAAGTCTTACAGACTTAGAGCTCTTAAGAGATGGGAATAAATGTCTCCTATTTTTTAGCTGGTGAAGGAAGTGAAGACTTTGCAGCCGTGCTTTGTCTCCCTCTCCCAAACACCTTTTTGACCCTGTAAACAATTTCAGACAACTCTCACCAATGGGTAGAGATCGTGAAGTTACGAAGTGCAGTACAAAGTATTCTGCTGGGTTGGGAGGACAACTCCAAGTCCCTTTTGCAAGTGAAAGAAAGGCTGAGCATGTGCTCAAGTTACTTGTGAAACAGCATGCCAGGGTAATTTCAGAGCAGTGGGGAGAAGAGGGTGAAGAGCATGGGAGCAGGAGGGTGTTACTGGAGCAGGGCATGAAGTCAAGGGAGAAATGTGTTCCCGAACAGCCGAGGGGTTTCTGACCACCCAAGACCCACTGTCGTTTCTCCGCAGATCTGAACCTGACATGCGTGGGCTCCCTGGTGAAGGTCTGGGGCCGGGTGTGGGCTCGGCAGGCAGAGCAGCAGCAGTCCATCGAGACCTGGCGCCAGGGCTTCCTGGCCAGCCCCCACCCCTTCTCTGTGGATGGGAGAGTGCTGAAAACCAGTCCCGAGTGTGTCGCCCCAAAAAATACACTGTCCGTGTCGCACAGCAGTGGTGAGTAGGAGGTGAAGATAAGCATAGTGATCTGCTTCCATCACAGCGAGTGGGGCTGGGGACAGGGTCAAGCCGTGTCTCTGTGTGAGGTGGGCAATGCAGGGCAAGCCACCAGGGACCTCTGGTGATGCTTCCCAAACATGGCTGCCTTCTAGAAACTGGAGGGTCATCATGAGAGAGGTAACGACGGTTGGTTCCTCTGGTGTGCTGGCGTAATCAGCCCTATCACGCCAATACCACTGTCAGTTTGGGTATCTAAATCTTCTCATGAGACTGAGCTTCACCGGGGAGCCCCTTGCTTTTGGAGCTGTTGGACACACAGCCCAGAAGGCCAGTTGCTCGGAGTAGCAGCTGGCAGCCAGGCTGGAGCCGGCCAGAGCCGGCACACCATGGGGGGGCAGCCAGGGGGTGGAAGAGTGGCTCTCCAGATCAGGAGGCTGAGACAGCCCAATCTGTTTTTTTCCAGAGAAGTTGTGGGTGTCCCATCATTGGAAGTGTTCAAGGTCAGGTTGGACAGGGCTTTGAGCAACTTCATCTAGTGAAAGATGTCCCTGTGTATGGCAGGGGGTTGGACTAAATGGTCTTTAAATGTTCCTTCCAACGCAACCCAGCCCAGCCCAACCCAACCCAACCATCTGTGACTCTGTGATTCTGTGACCTCCTGGTGGCACCCTGTGCTGGCAAGGGTCATGGCTACAGTGGTCCGTCTCTACCTTTGCACCCTCAGCTTCCTTCCAGGGCTGGGAAATTGCCTTGTTTGTCGTGGGATGTCTCCTGCTTGTGTTCTTGTTGGTCAGCCTGGCATTTTACTTCATCAAAAGGTGAGAAACCACCTTCCCATCTGCCTTGCATCTCTCACCCTCTCCTTCCCCAGTGCTTCCTCTCCCATTGCTGTGCGGGGACCTGCTCCTTCACTTGGGTGAACACCTACATTCAGCTGCTGCATCCAAAGCCCCTTTGCTTTTGATGTGGCAGATTCCAGGTTCTGCAGGAGGTTCAGATAACCACCAATAAAAACCATGGATAATGCTAGGCATGGCAACGGGCACAGTGTAAAGGCCATCAATCTCACTTACAACGTGCCGTGGTGGGAGAGCAGAAAGCTGAAGACTCGTGGTACACAAGGGACAGTGAGATGATGCTTTGGCCACAGGGAAGAGCTCTTGCTTAGAGTGGGGTGGAAGCAATGGACAGTTTAGGATTACCTTGATGGAAACAGCTTCCATGTTATAACATGACACCACTTTAAATAATTACTTGATGTTCCCTAACGTTGTCAGCAGGCAAAGAGCAGCTTAACAGTCAGGTTGCATGTTTGTCTGAAATAAATGTTGCAGTGCATGGGTTATTTAACCAGCCCAGGGGATTTATTTCCATGAATTTTTTACTGATTTTACTGACTGGTGTGCAAGCATTAGAAATGAGGAAAATTCTTAAAATACATTTGGGGAATAGGAAACTCAGTATGTATTTTTTTATAGGAATTTAAAAAATACCGTAAGTCAGGTTTAGGGAATCTCTTTCAGAAATGAGGGTGGTTTTAGGTTGATGGACATGTGCCAGGTGATGGCAGGTGTTCTGCTCCTGTTTTTCCCCAAAACATTGAGACCTCAGTAAACTCTGTGCCTGCTGAAGGCGGGTCATCCAGCCTCTTCGTTTTAAGTGCAAAGATGAGATGCAGATTAGTTGCCTTGTGCAAAAGAGCAGAGCGACTGATCTTCCATTTTTCTTTGTCTGTTGCTTTTCAGACATCCGCAAAATTACACCAACATCGAAATGAATGACCGCAGGGAGATTGCAGCAGACTTCTAACACTCGCGAGCACAGCGGCAGCGACAGGCTCTAACAGCACTGGGGCCAGGCGTGTGTCTAGGGGGGGCAGACTGGTTGTCCAGCTCCCCCGTCTACCGGGGTTGCTGCAAGGACCTACAAAATGCCCAGGTGTATATATACACATATGTGTGTCTGTGTGTTTATACAGATCTATGTATGTGTGTGTGTGTGTGTGTGTGTGTGTGTGTGTGTGTATACAAATACCTGAGTTATTTTTACACTTCTGAATTTTGACCTCAGACTAAAGGAGTTCAAAGAAACAGGCCGGGGACTTCTTCTAGGCAAAGTTTGTGCTAAGTGTGGTGGCCAGAAAGAAAGCAGCCTGTTTGGCTGATGCAGAGGAAGGATATGCTCTGTCTCCTCTGGAGATTCACTGCTGGGTGATGAACTGAGGCCAACCCCCAGCAGACCTTTCCACCCAGCAGGCGAGTCCGGTTTCCAGTGCCTCCTGACTCCGCTGCTGCAGTGAGAGTACATCAGCCTCCCCTGTGCCCTTCTTGTCCACGCACAGGGGTTCTGCGCGTGGTGCCCCTCCCTGCTTGAGCAGCTCTGCCCCACCAGCAGCCGGCACCAGGGAGAGCCCCTGCTGCTGGGGACCACAACCAGGAGGACGTCCTGCCCAGAAAAAGGGGTTAGAAGAGAGACAAATACGCAGCTCATGCCCAGGCGCAACCCTTTCTCGTATGGTCCTGCCCGTATCCTGGCCAGGCAGTGGGCAGAAGCAGTGCCAGACTCTAGATCTGTTGAGAATTTGGGGTGAGGAGGGTGACCTAGGTGGGATCTGCTCAGTAAAAGCTTGTTTCCTACACAAGGGTGATATATCCCTAATGGTGCAGTGGCTGATGCCAGGCCTCTGGTAGCATCCTTCGTGTGTGGAGCGGTGGTCTCACCTCATGGGTTTGAGCACCCTGCACAACTCCACACATGGTGGCAGCGCCCAAGACAGATCCAACCTGTTCGCTGGTGGGGTGAGGGGTAGGTAAAATGAAGAAAGAGATCCCACAATGTTTCCGAACCAGGGTGTATGGAGATTTTTACTGAACGAGGCTCTGCGGAGAGAGAGCACAAAGCATTTCTGTGACTGATTGTCATGGCACTGACCCTCATGAGAGGAAGCCTCGCTTTTTCTTTGAGACCCACCTCCCTGCTGTGTCCCTCTTAGTTGTATCTTCTGCTTGCAGGCAGCCTGTCTACACTGCTGAAGTCCGTGGGCCACCAGCCATCTCCAGTGTCACCCAGGATGGGCAGCACAGGAGAAGCAAGGCCTCAGCTTTCCATTGCCCTGCCCTGTGTGCCAGGCAGCCCCTTCCAGTCAACGGGGCTGAAAACATGAGGCACCAGTGGTCTTTGCCGCTGGGTGCTCCACATAATCCTTAGGCAGCTGCCACAGCCTCTGAGAGGTGGTTCTTCTTCACGACTTCATCCTGCCATCCACACAGTGCTGCTAGAGCACGCTGGCTTCATGTGAGGTCAGATGAGCTCCATCTTGAACTGGCTGAAGTTTGGCACGGTGGGCGAGGGCTCGGCCATGCTGCTGAAGGGGACACAGGGCTGGTTCGCTGGCACCGTGCCGTGACTCACGGTGGAGCTGAGCTGCTGCAGTGTCATCAGCACCTCCTGCTGCAGCCGCTGCTGGTGCTCCTGCTGGCGCTCCAGGTGGCATTGCCGCTCCAGCACGGCATGCAGGGCCTGGCTCAGCTTCTGGATCTCCGTCTGTACGGTATCCAGCTTTTCGGCAATGGCATGGGAGCTGGGAGCGGGGGGAAGCACTGGTCCACTCCAAGCAAGGCTTTGACTTCCTGGACTTGCAGGGTTCGGCAGGGCAGTCTGAGTGCTGACATCTTTGACCTGGAGTAGTGGGAGGCAGGAGAGAAGGGAAGGTGAAACATTATCAGATGCTCCTTTAATGGCGATTAGCAGGAGAAGGATTTATTCTGCACTTAGCTACGAGAAAGGCTGAGAGAACGGTTTTTGTTCAGCTTTGAGAAAAGGAGACCTGGAGAAGACCTTATCACCATGTTCCAGTATTTAAAGGGTGGCTACAAAAAAGATGGAGACTCTCTTTTTACAAGGAGTCACATGGAAAAGACAAGGGGTAATGGGTACAAGTTATTCCTGGGAAGATTCCGATTGGAAACAAGAGGACAATTTTTCACAATGAGAACAATCAGCCATTGGAATGATCTCCCCAGGGAAATGGTGGCTTTCCCATCATTGGACACTTTTAAGATGCAGCTGGACAGGGCGCTGGGACTTTTTGTGTAGACCTTTCTTTTGCCAAGAAAGGTTGGACCAGATGATCCTTGAGGTCCCTTCCCATCTGGGATTCCATGATTCTATGATTCTACAAGGCATGAGAGAAAGCCATCACCTTGTTGCGGACATCTAGACCTCACTGCACTTTGAGCTGCACTTCATCCGCCCCAGCCCCTGTGCGCTGCTGCAGGGACACCGCGCCACCCTGCTGCTGTCAGCACGTGCTTAGCCGCCCGGTGGGGGGTGCTGCTGGATGGCAGCCCGGCTGCCCGTGCTCATGCAAGGCCTGTGTTTGCTCTCTGAAGGGCAGAAATAGCGTATCCTGGGTTTTTCTTTCCAGCCTCGCCATTTCTTTTATTGCACCCAGAAGCAAAGGGCTGTTCTGCTCCCTGAGAGGGATCACATACTGGTTTTGAACCTCAGGGGAGCCTTTCTCCTGGAAAGGGTGTTGAACAACCTGTGTCCTCTCAAGCAGCTGGCAAGGGCTCTTGAGAAACACCTGAGTGGGCTGGAGAAGGCGTTTGCTGTGTCTAAGCAAAGACAGGGCCATGGATGAAGGCTCAGCTTTCATGGCTGTGTTGTGTACGCAGGACGTCATGGTGAGAAAGGCAGGTGTCCTACCGTCCTCCGTGGGGGAAACAGCATCTCCCGGCAGTGCAGTCTCTGGAGGTCAGAGCCTGCTCTGAAGGGGTAAACCTTGGGCACTGGGGCAGCCCCATGGCCATGCCACCCTGCTGGCAGCCTACCCAGGGCTGGTCCTGGGACTGCTGTGTCACTTATGTTTGCCCCGTGGCTCGCTGCAGCGGCCAGCAGAACTGGGCTTGGCCGTGGAGCTGGCCAGCCAGCTGCGTGATCACCGTGGTGGGCAGGATGGCCACAGGGACGTGGACCTGCTGGGACAACACATGCATGGCCGTGGCCTGGGGGTTTTGTGGCATGGCAAGGCGAGGGTGTACTCATTAGGGATTACGGTGGCTGGACGTGTCCCAGACCGCGGCCATGCTGGCTGTGTCACCCCATCCTGGCCTGCCACAGCCCTTCATCTCCTGGTGCAGCACCAAGCTGCTGGTGTCCTTGTGGTGGCTTGGGGAACCTCCTGAGCTGGTACCAAGCCTTAAAGAGGGGGTCTGTGAGGTGCGGGTTGGAGGCCAGCGCTGGCAGAAATGGGCATCACTGTCGCTAACATCGCCCAAGGGCAGCAGTGGGTGCTGGCTTCAGCAGGTGGGCAGCGAACAGAGGGGCTTCCCAGACGAGCTTGGCAAGTGCCACGGTCAAGCATCGCTGGAGAGTGCAGCTAGCAGTGGTCTGGGGGGCATTTCAGGAGACTTGCATCCCCAATGGCCTGTCCCATCTGCATGGGTTGGATGCAGCAGGGCGCTGTGCGGGGCCATCCCAGCGGGCAGCACCGCACCAGCTCCCGGCCAGAGCAAACGGGCTCTCCCTTCCCGCTGTGCGGCCTGGCATCCTACCTTTTTCTGCAGAAGGGTAGCCCTGTCCACGATCTTCTTCTTCATCACCAGGGCTGGGTTCCTGGCAGGGGGTGCAACCAGCGGCCCTGGGCTTGGCAGGGGCTCCGGGGGAGTGGCTGGCACTCCTGGAGCGGGGCAGCTCCCCAGAGCCAAGGGGACACCTCTGCAGCCATCATCGCCTGCAAGGGAGAGAGAGAAACACCTTGAAAGGAGGCCCTTGGAGGCTCCCAGCAGGGGACGGGGAGCCCTTTCCCTGGCCCAGCGCTGCCATGGGATGGCCATGGTGGTGACACACACACACACCCCCCCCCGCCCCAGGGAGCCAGGCCTTACCGTTCCTGGGGGGCAGTCCCACAGGCAGGTTCTCGACGAGCTGCCTGCCGTCCTTGCAGAGCGAGGCCACGCTGACGATCTGGATGTCCTCCTTGGTGTCCTGGCCACCAGCGGGGCAAGGCGCCCGGCTGCCTGCAGGGACCCCGCTGGGCATTGCTGGGGGCCGGGCACCCGGCGGCTCAGCCTCGCGCCCCCGCAGCGGGGGCCAGGACTGGTCCCCGTCCCAGCCAGCTGCTGCCGGCCCCGGCTCCACACTCTTCCGCTTGAGGAAGAGGTACACGGCCTGCGGCGTCACCCGGATATCGTCCAGCTCCAGCACCTTCTTGATCTTGCGGAAGCTCAGCCCAGCCCTGCGCAGCTCCACGATCCTCCTCTTGGCGTGGTCGTCCAGCCGGCCCATGGCTCCCAGCACCTCTCCTGTGCCCAGCACCTACATCCCCAGAGCGCGGCTGCTGCGGGGACACCGGTAGCCCCAAGCCCAGCGACGGTGCTCAGGCTTGGCTAGTGCTCTGCCGCCAGGCTGCTGGCCCCGGCCGTGGGTCCATGTGGCACCATCTCCAGCTTCCAGCAGTGACCTGGTTCCCAGCCTGAGAGGAGGAAGAAGGCAGCTCTTCTCACCAGAGTGACTAGGGACAGCCTAAGCCCTGTCCCTTGTTGATGCGGATCTTCCTCAGAGCAGGGGGTCCAGCCCAGCACCCCGGTCCACCAAGAGCACAGAGGATGGTAACAGGATTGGCTCTGCCCAATGTCCCAAACTGGACATCGATTCCCCACTGCCAGCAGCACAGTGAGGAATCAGGCGTGGTCAGGGTCCCGAGCAGCAGCTCAGCATCCCGGGGAGCTCAATCCAAGTCCTGGCAAGCGGCGGTTCATCACACGAGGCTGGCAGGTCCCTGCTGGAGCCTTGCGTCTCCTTGGTGGCCTGGAAGGTTATAGTGAGCAGAACCAGGGATGCCCACGTTGACAGCTACTGCGTGGAAGCTTGGTGCCACAGAGCCTGCCCTTGGGGTCTGGAAATGACACTGACCCTTACCTTTGGGAGAAGCAAAAGCAACCATTTATATACCAGTTGTAAAGCAGGCACATGTATAAACATCATGGGTGTGCCTCCTGTGCTTCCCCTTTCTCCCCATGTGTACAGCCTTGGCTGGTGGTGTCAGTCAGGGGACGGTGGCTCAGGACATGGTCACACTCGCTGTGCGTGCATGGGTGGCATAGCAGGGACCACACTGCCAGTACGGCCCCTGCAGGTGCCTCTCCGCTGGGTCACACCCTGGAGCGAAGCAACACGGCGGGACCAGCCCCTTGCCTTGCTGCAGGCATCACGGTGGGGCCAGGGCGGGATGGACACTGCTTGGAGTTGTGCATACGTGTGTATGTACGCCCACACCTACATGGGATATACCCATATATGTATATACATACACAGGTATGTGTGTATACAGCTATGGTGGAGCGGTTTTTCCACTTCCTATCAGCTTCCCTCATCTGCAGGCATTTCTTGGACACTCGGTGCTGCAGCTGCTGCCTAAAAGACATACTTTTGGGTTTCACCTCACCAAAATAAATAGCCTCCAAGAACTCCCATAAGAGAGCAAAACACTTTTCAGATTAGCAATGTATAAGAGAGGCTACCTCAAGTGGTCTCTGCCAAGCAGATGTGATATAGGAACCTGTTCCAAATCCCACTTCCCCAGGCACATGTGGATCTAAAAAAGGACAATTAAGTGTTTTGTTGGCCAAGGAAGCGCAGAGACTATTGTACATCAGCCATAGAAAGCCATAGGGAGAAATGGAGCCACTTAATTCAACACAAAAGTTGTGCCTCTCTGCGTTTTACTTCTTCCGTGGCAAGAGAGAGACATTAACTCCAGAGATGTAGACTGTACTTTGATCCAGATCTGTTTACATCCAAAGGCCTCCCCATGCCCTGCTATGTGTTTTAGGGACCTTTTAGGTAAGAGCTGGTGGAGTGGATATAGGAAAACGGACATCCCTGGCTGCAGGGACTGCAATTGCAGAGCAAGAGGAAAAGGTCAGAAAGACCCAACCTTCTCCACACCAAGGGGAGATGCTACAAGGAAACCACAGCCTTGAGCTTCCTGGGGCTGCAGGTACAGGGAGCTCAGGCCCTGGCAAGAAGCTTTGCCCTCCTCCCAGAGCATTTCAAGACATGGCCAGAGGACTCTAGAACAAAAGCAAAGCAGCGTAGCTATCTGAACAGCTGGTGACAGAAACACAAAGTTTGCATAAATGCCAGGAAAGCTAGCGCCCCACGCCTGCACCCTTCATCCAGCCTCCGCATGGGAGGAGAGATGATGAGCACCTTGGACATGCACTGACTACATGCAGCATCTCCCTCACCTCCCTCTTCACTGAAGAAGTGACTCGTTTTGTAACATCACCAGGTCCCAGCTCCTTCCTTCTTCACCTGCTCATCTCCTCCAGACGTTCCCCAGCGCCCCACAGACCTCCTACTTCCCTGCCTTCCTGGGCCTGGGGACGGCTCGTGGGAGGTACAGACCATCCCTGCCCCACTAACCCCGCATCAGCTCAGCATTCCCAATGCAGGGTGTTCCCCCGCAGCCCCCATTTGCTGGAGGGGCAGTGGGATGAGGAGTTTGGCCAGGATGGCTCCTTGCCGCAGCACATGACTCCACAGGATGGCTCCAAACCAGCAGCACGTGGCTGCGAGCAGCAGCTCCATGAAGCTATCATCAACGCCCCAGGGCTAAAGGCTACCTTCATCCAGTCTCCTTAGGCTCCAAGAACAGTACTTGTCTCTGCAGCAGGGCTTTTTAAAAATACGTACTTACTAAACAGAGATAGACCAAGACCTGGAAACCCATTTCAGAGAAGCAGTCTGTGGGTCAGAGTCCAGCTGGTGAGCAGGAGGTGAGTGCAGGCAGAAGGGCAGAGTGAAATCCAGCTCAAATCCTGCTCACTTACACCCTGAGGGCGTGCAGAGCGCACAGCAGCTACCTTCTACCCTGCCGGGTAGGAGAAATGGGTTGCCAGTGAAAGCAACAGTCGCCCCTCCAGACAGTACAGTATTCCAGCAATTTCCTCCAAGATCACGGCAGTCAGCCTCTCTGGCAGCTCGGGTCTGGCTCTATCTCTAGTTACGCCTTTATTTATCCAGGTCCTGTTGTGAATTTGCAGTTTCCCTCACTGCTCCCCATTTCCCCATCTGAGTCCATCACCTTCTCCTCTTTTTCCCTCTCCAGAGGGGATTTTCCCAATGGAGCTGCAGCCTGTGTCATTCACACAGTTTATGCAACACAGCTGCCCAAGTTACACATTCACGGAGACGAGACCTTTACACTTACCTAGCCTACAAGATGTTTGTTACTCTCCAATTATTTTTGCAGAAGGAAAAAAAAAAAACAATGAAAGGGAAAGATTCAGGGATTTTCCTAGACCTGTGATTTTCCATCAGGGACGGAATTCCCTTCATTTCTCAGGGCCAGGCTGGTGGTGCTGTGTTTCCTTTGAAGGTTTCTTACACCACTCGAGAAGTTAATTCAAGTGGTGCCTTTGCAGGGGGACAGGGAAAGGGAGCACATCAGTGGAAGTAAATTCACAGCACTGCAATCATGTGAGCTTACTCTCTGCCTTTACCCCTTTGAATTTCTGTGGATATCGGGAAAACAGAAACGTTTCATCTCCTCCGGAAAGTCCCTGGAACAATCTCATCTGGGCTGACTCAGCCTTTGCTATTTCTAAAACAGCGCAGCACGACAAAGTCTGTTTGGCTTGGAGGTTTCCATACAAAGCCCAGGCGCTGTGAGCAGTGTGTGGGCACCAGAAGCCCCTGTTCTGAAATCACAGCTTGCCTACACCTACTTGGCTATCGCATGGTGCAAGTCATTTTGCAAGCCGCATTGGTGCTGCAAGTCATTTTGCAAGCCCTGATTCTGCAGTCATGCCTGTCTGGACACAATATCCTTCCCCTGCGAGCTATGATAACTTCAGTGTGATCTCTCGGGGTCTGCAAGTGTCCTTCCCCCACCCACAGCCCTTGTTTTGCAGTGGGATGCAGACTCGCAGGGTTGAGACGCGGAGACTGGAACACTCGGCTTATGACTGCAGCCAGAGAGGGCTGTCATGCAACACCACGGGCTCCAAGTATCGCCCTTTGGTGGGCTGGCTTTCAAGACCTCACCCAGCCAGCTGGACATACACATTTCTGTGAGCAGCTGCATGTTTTGTTAGAGAGCCAGGCCTGCAAAAGGAATTTTGCTTCAGCCTGCCAATTTAGGCGTCTGTCCAAATTTCAGATCAGCCACCCTTTCTTCAGCTGCTGCTGAATCCTTGCAGTGCCTAAAGTCTTTAAGTACTTAGTTGTAGCTGGGAAAGCTCCTTTAACCAGGCATCACTGCTGGTAACGCTTCTATTCCATACCTGTTCCAATACTGCATGCAGTATTATCCACAGAAACACAGACCCGAGCCTGGAGCAACCTTCTCATCACTGGGACTATTTCCTTCGCTCTCCCACTCTCTGGCCAAGAAAATATTATATACAAAATGGAATAGCCTCAAGAGAGAAGGAGAAAGAAGGCAGCACTCATGCACGCCCCAGGGTTCCCTTCCGGGCAGTGCGGATTTAAGGTCTGAGAAAGAGGAAGAGCATGAATCCAAGTTTCCTACAACCCAGGTGAAGTTACCTAACCATTAGCCTTAGGGCAAGCAGCAGGCTTGTTTCTGTGCCAGTGCAACCCCCAGCTCTGGGAGGTGAACCCAAGGAAGAGGAGCTCCCCATCATCCGTGCTGCAAGTCCCGCGGGCAGAGGTCCCCCGCTCGCCTGCACACACCTACACCCACCGGTGGCATGGCCAATGGTTTCCCCCCCAGTCTTTCTGCAGCCCGGATTACCAGGGTTGGAATGCCAGATTCCTCAAGAGTTCAACATTAGTTGTGTGACCACAGAGCTGGCTCGTGTCTGTGAAAATTTACTTCTCCCTTCTCTCACAGCTGCGAGCCTGCTCTTGGACCAGGGCAGGTTTGGCCCTGGGGAGGTGCAAGCAAATCTTCTTCTGAAATTCTTCCTGAAGTGAAGCAGGGAAGAATCAGATCCCCGCAGAGTCTTCAGCAGACAGTGTGAAGCCATGCCACAGTCATGCAACCGCTTTACCCTGGGGTGGTGTTTTCTCAATGGCTATTTAAGTCATATGGGTGAGCTGCACGACAGCACGCCTGCGGCCAGCCTGGCCCTCAGGGGTGGAACAGCCTTGGAGAGATGCAGGCATTTATCTATGGATGGACTTAACCAGAGCAACAAGCTTCAATCTATCATTTCAGAAGCGGCACAGCCACAAGGGTAGCAGATGCCAAGGTGGAGAAACGTGTCTCACCAGTGAGACAAACTGCTGATGCTGAGAATGGCTGTGACTGAGGAAGAGAGAGGAGTGAGAGATGGAAAAGCTGCAACCCACGGAGAGCGAAAAGATGCAGCTCATCCCGTCTGGCCTCAGCAATTGAAAACAGCCACTTTACGTTGTTAACATCCCAATGCACATTGGACTCAAGAGCTTGCTGTGCTGCGGAGTGCAAAATAATTCTGCCCTAAGAAGGTCCATGTAGGACCATGAAGGACAAAGTTAGATACGGGTATATCCCTTTCCTTTGAACTTGAACTGCCTTTGTACAGTGCAAGGCCAGTGTACGAGGGCATGGAATGCAAAACAGATTGACTAATTCATAACGGCTTCACAAGCCACCCCAGGCTACGCAAAAGCATGAAAATAAAGAAAGGGAGGGTGTTAGCAAAAGGGAATTGATCCTCATGGACCTTGTAATGACCCACAAGACCAATCTGCCAGACTTCCCTTCACCCTGCACCTTGTGGCTGGTAGCAGCTCAGTGAGGTCCTCTTGTGCACCCTTCTCTTTGCCTCCAATTCCCAGCCCTCCTCAGATCCCCAGCATGCCTTTCGGAAGCTGGAGCAGCTGCAAGCAGCTGGGGAAGGACACGGATCCATCCTCCTCGGTTTTATTGCTTTCCCACAGCGTTCTAAATACCTACTGCAAAAGCTGGCAAGATGAGGCCTTTTTCACCCTGCAGCAGCTCAGAGGGGAAAACAAATATTAAAAACATCCTCCAGAAGCACAAGGTGGACAGTGCTGGTTTACGTTGGATTCACATATGGAAAGGAGCTTCTTGCAACCAAGAGAGCAAGAAGCATTTCAAGTAGAGCAAAGGCAAAGATGCTGTGGAAGGGGCAAATCTGTGGGGGGAACAAAGAATTCCTTCTCGCCCTGCAAAGTGCTATGAACACAGCGAGCCATGCTGGATGGGAGAGACGAGCTGGTATGGCAATGCTCCGCTTGGTTTCTCACCCTCGGGGTCCTATTTCAGAGCCAGACCAGCACAGCTTTGAAGGGACAGGGATAGTTCTTAGCCCTTTGCCTAGAGAACAGTTTCACTGCTGTACAAACAGACTGGAAATCCTTAGCTCCATGGAGACGGGTAATCAGAAAGAACCAGCAATGTGGTTTAATGGTACTTATCTTGGAGGAAGATTAACAGTATTAGGTGTCCTATGCTGAAATGTTGCCAAAGCAGGAAGATCTGTGCCAGAGAAGAATGGCTGTTTCTCCCAGGCTGCGATTGTACCCAGTGTCACTGCTTTGCAGGGTTTGACAAGCCTCGTGGAAGCAATAACATTATCTAACAATATCGACCGCTACCAGCCATACAGACTGCTGTATTCCATGCTATAGAGCCATGATTTTCCTTGCAAAATTGGTGAAGGAGCAGCTCTGTTACAGATTTTATTAAAAGGAGATGGGCCAGTTGAATTTAGATGGTGCTGCAGTTCCCTGAGCCGTGCCGGCCCCACCTCTGAAGGGATAACCTCATAAGAAGCTTTTTAATCAACTTGTTCTTCAGGCACCAGAACAACAGAGAAGAAAGAGTTGTATATCTGGCCCAGGATTTGGAAGTGAGCTATTTAGAGCCCAGGCCTCACTTTGCTCTGTCATCTTTGACAACTGACCAGTTCCTTCAGGCTCTGCGTTCAGAGCAGTTGAGGAGCAAGCCCCCTGCCCAGCCACACCACGAAAACTAGATCCTCAAAGGGAAAATGCAAAACTTTAAGGTTCTACTTTAAGGTTTGCAGTATGTGCAAACTGAAGAAAGTTGGGTCCCCGCAAGGTTTCATTAATGAACAGTTTGGGGGTTGCAAAAAAAATTGTGGGCAGGATGATACACATAGTTTGCATTTGACCCAGAGAACACCACTACAGCCTTGTGCTAACTGGGGAACAGGGCATAAAGATAAGGTGACAGGATAAATAGGAGTATATATACATGTAATGAGTACTGGGATTTTTTAGGGGCACAGGGTAACAGCAATATAAACATAGTTGTGGTTCCTCGTGTTTGAGGGAAGGAAAGGAAGTGTTTCAGGAATACGGGAAAATCCACCCTGATAGTCACAGAGTCCCAAGCCACACAGCACAAAGCACTGACACTGGATCAAATCACAGTGATGGATAGCTTTGTACAAAAAGGCTCTGCATTGGATCAGCACTCCTACAGCTCAAAACATAGGTCAACATCAACACCATATCACGTGGTCTGACAAATTCAGCGTGGCTGTGATGCTGTGCCTGGTAAAGGTCAGATTTGTACTAAGAAATGAACTGGAGGGTCCAGACCTGGTATTAATGACTGTGGAACCACAGCTTGAAGGAACAAGAGGCTTTCACAGACCACCTGGAAAGGCCTCGGGAAGAGGGACAGGCTGGATTTCACATCCAGGCTCAGAAATTCATCTCTGCCCTGGGACTGAACAAACTCATCAAGCTGAGCTTCATTATTCAGGCAAGAACAATAAATGCCAAGTACTGCGCTGCCCTGCCTTTATCTGTACACTCAGCATTAGCCCCTCTTTAAAGTGTTTTGCAGCTTTAAGTGTCTGATCTCCAAAGACGCAGCCCTTCCAGCAGGGAGAGTTGCAAAGGCTAAACCACAAGCATACCTTGAATTTCTAGTGTCTTTCACTGCCTGAAGAGGAAACAAATAAATCACTGCAAAGTATAACGTGTTTCACCACAAGTTGTTCCTTGTGGTGAAACCAGGAGGTCTGAGGAAGGTTAACACTGAGCAGGCATATTCCTACAGCGTTGGGGCATGCTTTGTAAGTGTTGCAGGAAAACAGAGAAAAGGTGCGTCATGGCACAGTTTTCAGGCTAAGAGCCCCAAAATACGAATGTGTGCAGAGGCATGTTCGGGTGCAGACAGGCCTGGAGTCTTGAGGTTGTCCATGGCCTGGCTGCCGGTGTCCACTGCAAGAATCAGCCTCAGACCGTGAGAGAGGGCAGGCCAGGTGTTCAGAGACTACTGCTGAAGACTTAATTCACCTAGAAGCGTTTCAGCTAAACTGCTAAATTCACCTCCTTCTGCAGATTAGAGAGAAACACCCAAAATCTCCTTTTTCTGCTGTCCAGTTACCGGACAGAGCAGCCAATGGAGACTGGGGCTAATCTCAATTCTCTGCAGAGATAGCCAAGGCTGTTACTGCACATTAGGATGAAAAGCTGCCAAGACCTTAGAAGACAAATCCCTCATCCTGCAATTCCTCTAACGAAGCCACACAGGCTGTATTCCTGAAGCCAGACACACATCTAACCTCCCTCTAATACAGGTGCAGAAGGAGTGATGGACTGATCCAGGTGACAGACCAAGGCTCTTACAGCACAGGGAAAAGAGGTTGCGTGCTGGGCCAGTGCTGCAGCGCAATCCCTGCAAGCACGAAGTAATGCCCGGTACGCAGCATCTGGCACCTCACCATGACAATGGAACGCCAGTGTTTTAGTGCTGCTGTTGGCAGAATAACCCACCGATCACCTGGATCTTCTGGGGCTCCAGAGGGAGAGCCCTCTGTGGCCGTGCCACCATGCCTCTGCAGCTCCACAACCCAAAGCCAATGAACGCGAAGGAAAAATGAAGCACCCAGGTGCAAGACGGTGCAACACACAGGACAAGCACTTTCAGCCTCAGGTGGCATTTAGAGACTCTGACTAATTAGTCCTGACCACCATCTACCACCACAAGCAAAGCTGTTCATCTGCACAGATGGCAGTAAATAGCAATGTTCTCATCAACAGCCCAGAGGTGCAGGAAAGAAGGGACAGAAAAACACAGAGGCAAAACTCAAAAGCAGCACTCATGGAGCTCCGTTCCTGCTCATCTGCGGTGACTTGCCTGGAGCGGCTTTGTGATTGTCTGCTGCCTTAAATCTACCACCCAGCAGCCTACGGACACACAGGCAATTTCTAAAGAGGGTCTGCACCTCTGCTGGAACACTGTTAGGCAGGTTTCTGAGTCGAAGAAGGGGCTGGAGGACAGCAGGACAGCATTTCAGATCGGACACGCCACTCCCGGCTGTGACGCTGAGTCTCAGCACAGCACCAGACCTCTGCATCCCCGCTCCGAGCACATCCCCGGTCTGCGTGCCGGGCAGCAGCGGTCCACTCCATCCAGACCCACACCCCGCTGAGCATGGGATGGCCATGGGCCACAGGAACTCACTGTCACCTCCTGCCACCCATCCCTGCCGCTCGCACCCCATCAAACTACCGCTGAGAGAAGTTTCTCTCCATCCTTCCCCGTCACACTCCCAGCACCCAAACCAGCTTAATGCACAGAAGTGAACAGGCAGAGCATCCACGTACAGGGACTAAAGACGACTGCCGGGATCCTCCCAGGCGACGGCACCGACTTGCTGCTGCTGCTGCATCCTCCGGTGGCCGTGGCCAGCCAGGGTCCCAGCACAGCCCAGCTCTGCAGCAGCCAACTTTTTGGGAGGCTGCTGTTTGAAAAGCTCCTGCCCTCTTTGTTTGGTTGGGGCAGAGCCAGCAAAGGCTGCCGGGAAGGTCACCCAGGAGGAGACTTATGTACAGGGAGGGAGGAGCCCTACTCTTAACTCTTTCGGGGCAGCCTTGCTCCAGGACCATGAGGAGCCACCTCACCTTCGCAGCCTCAGGGCACAGACCTGCTGTCCTGGACCACAGCTCACAGGTGGCCAGTAGCCCCTTTGTCAGAGGATGGAGGAGAAACCCCACAGGAGGCAGCAGTGCCATCCCTAGAGGTCCCACCCGGACCTGGAAGCACCGGCTCCTTGGGCAGGACTGCAGTGGTGATGGTGGGCTGCCTGCGCCAGGCTGATGGCTGGCGTGGGGCAGAAGGTCACGGCGGTGCCGTTCGTGCTGAAACTGAAGCAGACTCATGCTCTGACCTGTTCTCACCTCTGCTTGTGCCCCCAAACGAGATGTTCAAACATCTCTTCTTGCTCAGGCCTGGCCTTAAGGCTTAGTTCTGCCGATGGCTAGCAGGCACTGAGAGGAGGTCAGACCCCCCCACACCCTGCCACCGCTGTCCTGGGGCTGGCCTTGCTGCCCACAACTCTGCAGGGAGCTTCTTCAGGGAGAGAGCTGGCAGGAAACTTTCTTTTTTTCACAGTAGCATTACTTTTCTGCTGGTTCAGTGAACTCACCTGACCTCCCCTGGAGAGATGAGAGCCATTATGAGAATACGGGGGCGTGTGGCTTTGGGATCAGCCAGCCATTATGGCTGTGCTACAGCCAAGAGAGGCGACAACTTTAAATACGTTGCCCTAAGCCTGCCTAACAGCAGTGCGCCCAGATGAGTGGAAACAAGCCTGGCATCCCTCCTGCCCGTGGAAGCATGGCCTCTCCCGCCAGACCTGCTCTCCGCAGCAGTCCGTGGGGTGGAGGCTGTGTTGGGACTGAGCGCTCAAAGGCTGTCACTGGACCCGCTGGAAGCCACAGGTCCTGCAGGTAAGGCAGGCTGAGACTTCTGGCTTGTCTTTGTGAGGCCTAATCTTTAGTTCATATTGCCATTTATTGAATCAAGATAGCGGTACTTGCCATCTTTCATAAAGTGGTTTTCAGATTTGCTGCTAAAACGTGGTATAGAAGAGGTTCAGATGTACCATGTCTTACTCTCCAGCTGTGGCTGCAGTTGTTATCTGACAGGCATATCCATTAAGTATTCCTTAGCCCAGTGGTTGCTCTAAGTATGGACAAAAATGGGCAGCACAAGAATCATAGAATCATAGAATCATAGAATCATAGAATTGGAAGGGACCTCTGGAGATCATCTAGTCCAACCCCCCTGCCAGAGCAGGGCCACCTAGAGCAGGTTACACAGGAACGCGTCCAGGCGGGTTTTGAATGTCTCCAGAGATGGAGACTCAACTACCACTCTGGGCAGCTTGTTCCAGTGCTCTGCCACCCTCAAAGTAAAGAAGTTCCTCCTCATGTTGAGATGGAACTTCCTACACTCAAGTTTGTACCCATTGCCTCTTGTCCTATTGCCGGGCACCATTGAAAAGAGCCTGGCCCCATCCTCCTGACACCCACCCTTTAAGTATTTGTACACATTAATTAGGTCACCCCTCAGCCGTCTCTTTTCCAGACTAAACAGACCCAATTCCCTCAGTCTTTCCTCATAAGAGAGGTGTTCCAGTCCCCTAATCATCTTGGTAGCCCTATGCTGCACCCTCTACAGCAGTTCCCTGTCC
>VYZM01002867.1:0-38907 GCA_013398915.1 Dromas ardeola
TCAAATCTAGTTTAAAGACCTATTATGACTATTATGATTAATTTGTTTCCAGTATTTTCCATTGCTATTTCCCTTGAATCTCTCAAGTCTGGTTTCGGAACTGCAGGCGCTGACAGCTCTAGGAAAGACTACCTGCTTTCCAGTGCATCTTTATAAGAAAGGCTTTTTCTAGGGAGTGAATAATGAGTTTTCCAAGACAAGAAGAAAAGAGTACATAAAAGGAGGAAAAAAGCAAATCAAGATGTTTGTTTAAAGTGCACGCATATTTCTTCTGAAGTATTCAACTGCTAAACAGCTGACAGACTTGCTGTGACTCCTGACCTTTCAACTATTCTTTACTCTACAATCCTATACTTTAGAAAATCACAGTTTGAGGTATTTCAGTCAAGCTATGTATATTTTCCTTTCTTCTCAGAGAAAGAGGTATCATGGGTGACTCTAGTGATATTTCAAAACCAGTTAGCTCTTATCTTTTGCACAAATATTTTTGAGAGTGCCAGAAATTCTAACCCCACAAAGGGACGTTAAATAAAACGCATAAAAGTCTTTGTGCTCTGTCAAGAACACACACACACCCCTTACAGAAACACATATCACAGGCCAAAAAAGCAAAAGGAAAAAGGAGGGTTGCATTCAATTCAGAAACAAACCTTAGTTATAGAAGAAGAAAACCTGTTGTCTTTATTCCCACAAAGCTGAGTCTAGTATAACAGTACAACCTAAGTTTCAGGGAAGTACTTCTCTGGTTAGTATAAGATGTCAGAATGCAGGAGTTATATATGTGTGTATATATATATACCTGAGTGATACAGGATGCAACAGAGGAGAAACGTAAATCTTAGACGCATAGTAAATGAAAGGACACAAACATTTTTCTACATGCCTCAGCCTGGATTTGACCCTGAAGAAAGAATATTGCACCAAATCAATATTTAAGAAAGAAGATCAGCACTGAGCACAAAGACTGCACTTTCCTCAAAATGTCATCAGGGTAATAATTCAAGATAGCACTGGGATACTTTCAGAAATTAATTCCAAATGACATCGCCATATTGAAGATGCAGGCCCACACCATTCCTGCAGGTTGCTTATGTTCACTAATGGTGTACTTATGAAGTCCATAGGGGTGCTCACATGATGCCTCATAACAGACGGGAGGCAAGGTTTCTAGGGAGAGATACTATTTTTCCTTAGCCAGCTGATGAATCTGGCATTCGAAGTATTGCATGCACATTTTCCCTTTTTTATACCTGTCCAAGCAAATAAGCATTTGCAAGACAAAATTCTAATAACATGTCAGATAACTTCAACAAGGTTAAAAGACATAGACGATAATTGGAGCAAGAATTCCCAATGTCCAGATGCGAGTTTAAGAATGACATGAAAAAAATTAATTAAGGAACATATGACCTCAACAAAACCAGGATAGAGTGACAAGTATGTAATGTCAGTATGTAACCTAACTACAAAGGCATATTAAAGATACCTGGCAAGTACCTGGAAGGGAGAAGGTTGTTATCTGAATCAGACTATTGCTGATGACATTCCTCAAGAGAGAGACTTTTAGCATTTCAGTCTGGTTTACCTGTGCAGATACTGCTAAACTGAAGGATTAAACTAGTTCACAGAGCAGCTCTATGGTAGGCGTGGACAGAGTTTTCCCTTCTAAATCACTTTGGGAATTTAAGAACCATAAAGCACTTCTATGCCTGCGTCTGTAGAGTAGACATTTTATTTTCTGCTTTGATGAACAAGTTTCTCAGAGAAATAGAGGCGAAGGTTTTTTGGATCCAAACAGCATATGAGAACAAAGGGATGAATAGGATGCAAAGTTTTTTCTTTCTTTTGAGGAATATAAGGTTACACTGATACAATTTTGGGCTGCTTTGTCTTGGTTCATCTGAGTATAGCACAAATGAAGAGATCATATTTACCTGCCAGAAATAGTAGAATGATTTTGCTTCTTTTCTTTTGGCAACCAGTCCTTAACTAAGCAATCTCACGAAATAAATTTTGAGTATTTTAGAAAATTATCTAATTGAATTCACTTTGGCTCAGCATCCCACATAACAATACTGAAAGAGACCAATATGATTGCAAAAAAGCTCCAGATGGATAAAACAGTGAAAAAGGAGCTACAAGTTTTAGTGGGGAAGGAGAAAACTTCCATGTGGAGCCAAACTAATACAAATCTTTCTGTTTATTCACTGCAGCTAGAATTAAATGATTTCATAGGCACATGGGTTGCAAGGTGGAAATATTCAGCACAGTAAAGATGTCCAGATAAAATAGATTTGACAGACAAAGACATCACTCAAATGTAATTACTTATTTTGGAGATCAGATGGCAGCAACATTAAAGTATGTACACACTGTACCTCACAAGAACAGTTGCATGCTGATGCTTTATTAAGACCTAACATTCTTCTTGATAATGTTCTAGAAAAACAATCACACTGTGCCTTAAAATGGTGCTTTCTCTGCTCCACAGCTGCTAGTAGAAATAACCTCCTCAGAAGTCTCTAAACCCAGAGGCTTTTCACCACCCTCAGAGGAGTTTTATTTTATATAAATAAAAAAGCATACATCATCCTGCCAAATAATATACATTTTTATTTATCTGTATTGATAGGCAGCCTGGCACAGTGTTCAACTCCTTCACCCGTCTTGCTTTCTTCCAGGGGAACTGGTGTCATCTGCTTAAAAACTGCAGTATAAAATTATTAGCTAAGTGGAAATGCTAACTTAGACAAAGTATTAAAGAGACAGGTAGATAAGAAATCACAGAAACGCCATAAAACGATGCATAAACAGACACAGGCATATAATTTAGTTGTTATTATATTGAGATAAATAATTTAATTATTATGTTGTACAATCTTTTATGTGGAGACTGTACTTTTTACCCTGCTCTCAATGGAAAACAAATATGTACACCTTGTTACTACTTTCATAAAAGAATCTTCTTCTGGTGTCAGATAATAATAGAACTTGGGGTGATCGTGCCTGAGCTGAAATCAGTTTACAGCCTCCTTTATTTGTTTTTTTTGTGGCCTTTGACTTGCCAGCTTTGCAGTACATTCAGCAATATGGTGTTGAGGACTTAATTGAAGTCAGCTTGGATGATGGGCTGGATGTGTAAATCGGTCTCCTTTGTTTAAGCTGGCCTCTGCAATGGGAGGCACTTTCAGCTGTGAAAGGACAAGGTTGTGCTCAAAAGAGTGTGCAGCCATTTAGACTCTGCCCCAGTTACTTTGTCCTGAAAGAATCCATCCCACTGAATGATTGCTGCTCCCTCAGAGTTCTGCTGCATTATATCTCAAGTGACTCATGCTGTAAGCAGCACATCCAGCAGGCCAGGTCAGGGCAGGTGGGATATTCCCATTCAGTATTTTCTTAAAGAAAGTCCTAAAATGCTGTTGAATGCAGAGCAGTATAACATTATCAACAAGCCTCCTTCTTACGGTAGGTGGTTACCTGCTGCTTCTACCACAATTGTTCACTACAACGCACAAAACAAAGATTATTGTGGCAACTAACACTGATTAACTCAATCCCTATGGTTTAATCAGTAGTGGAATAAACCTCAGTGACGGTTGTGCTGTAGCCTCAATGACCTAAAGAACCACACAAAATAAAGTTTTTAGGTAAGTGTTTTGTTAGGTTAATTGCTATCACTGAAAGAAATTCCTTCTCCAGCTTGTGGGCCTCAAAATCTTCCTTCGGATTGTGGCTCTAAAGCTGCCTATTTTTTTGTCTAGTAACAATGGATGTTATTCAATCTAATAAAACACATCCCCACCAGCCACAGTTTGTCTTGTAAAAAGAGTCTGTGCGATATTCTTGCTTATGAAACTCCCTTGATTCTTCCAAGCACTCTAACACCACAAATATCACTGGAGTACCTTTTGAGTTTCTGCTAAAATAACATACTCTGTCATAGTGAGACCTAGTTTACAGACATAAGGTAGCATCTTTTATTGACTGATCAATATAGCTGAGGAAGAATACTAACTACAGAGAGGTTCTTTGGCATGCAGAGGTTGCTTGGGGTGCCTATGTTGATAAGTCAGATATAACGTGATCCTTCTACTTAGGAAAATGATTCTGAATGCACAACCATAACCACTGTCACTTTTATTCAGCTATCGGCTTGTCTCAGTAGTGCTTGGACTGACTACATCAATGCATCGTTGGTGCTTTGGTACACACTCTCAAAGGGAATTTTGTTTGAAATCCTCATTTCTGTACTATTCTATTGGCACATAATTGGTATTTTATTTATATGCACCCTCAAACTTTTTTCTGAGCATCTCACAAGCGTTTACCTTACAGCACTCCAAAGAATATGGAAAGTAGTTTTACTATTCCCCTAATCACAGAAGTAAAGACAGAGAGATTCATTAATATGCCCCAAGTCACAACATAAACCCATGACAAAGCTGAAAACAAAACCTATATTCTCCTGGCTGTCTCTCCAAGTCCCTAGAGACATGTCATTAAGGCTCCTATGCAATCAAAGGTATGATTGCAGCAGGAATAGAAACACACAAATTCACTTTAATCTGGTTAAGAGGTCTAGGAACACCAGCATGAACTTCAGCAAAGGCAATGTGAGTCAGCTATAGACTATGAGTGGTTATTTGTATTGCTAGCTTGCACCTGATGTAAAATCCATGCTGCTTATAGAAAAACAAGCAAAGCTAGGTCTGTAAGGGCTGAAATTACCCTTCTGACTGCGGTTATACATAGCTGCAGTCCACTCCTATGTGGTTGATGTGTACCTTACAAACAGAGCTTGAGATGATCTCTCCCCCAAGACTACTACTTATTTTCCATACCACTCTCACAGGAAGAAGAATGAATCCATAAAATTGCTTTTTCAAGCACTGCCCATTTTTCAAGCACGCTGTTCCTATCACATCCCAATCAGCATTACAACAACCAATTAGTTCATTATGGGTGATCTGTGAAAGGCTGTTGTTTAGTATCAGAGGGACTCTATGGCAAATCCACCCAGTGAACTACTATCTGTCATATGGGCTGAGAACACACCAATTGCTTTGCAACTTCTCTTGTACCATTGCATGTAAAAGCAGCTGTAAAGGATACAACTTCGTGGAAGAACCGTCAGCCAGGAAATTCCTGTACAGAGAAAGCCCTGGACAGGAAAGAAAGTCACAGGCAGTAGTTGGGCAGAGGAAAGAGTCAGACTGACCAGAACTGAACGCATTGGGCTTGCTCACCTCTCTGCCGGTGTTCGTTTGTGTTTCCACCATTCGTTTTCTCAGTGAGGATACTCTGGAGCTGCAGCTGAGTGCTGGAGCCAGGAACACATTCCAGGTGAGAGGCTGCAGGCTTCTTTCTGTCAGCATTCAAAGCACCACTGACAACATAATTCAGGTTTCAGTGCATATCCTTCTGTTGCCTTGCACTTCACTCTTCAGCAGGAAGCATAACCCAAGAAAGGGGATGGGTGTTGGAGATATTTTCCTTTTGCATATTCATCCATCTACAACATCAAACCCTTTAATGGATAGCTAGTCAGAGCTGGATGGCTTTGCCTTTGAACTAACTGCTGGCATGCCAAAGGATTTGTTAGATGTTTAGGTGATTTAGAGCCTTTCCTCCGAAGACCTCATGTGCAGATCCTAATTGGAATACAAATGTTTGAACTCTGTTGCTTTTCAAGCGTCCCTGGTATGTAGAGATGGGGAAGGAAAGAAGAAAGAAAGGAAGAAGTGCTGTGGTGGTGGCAGAAGAAGGCTGGGATCAACAGTCAAATCTCTTTTCATTTTGTCCCCCTGGTCATCTTGCACATTTTTATCTCTTCTGACAGTGTAAAGGGTGGGAGTCACCATTAATTTGTAGAGCCTAAAGGAAACTCTGAACTCAGGTCAGACTTACTAATGTTAGTGAAACTTCGGCTAAGTGATTTGAGCACAGGGGGAAAATGTCCTAAATAGCAGTTTCTTCATGATTTCACATTTTTCAACCAATGGCACCATTAACACTGTACCTACCAGTTCCTTCATGTAGCACCCTCAGCAGCAACCAAGGCAGGCCCATAAAACGCGGTATGATCATTCAGAGCTAGAGCTAATGACACATAAGCAAAAGAGGATGCTATCGAGGGAGTAAGCCAGACACTGCCACCAAATAGTTACTGTCAATTTACTCACAGATAAGAATTTCAGTGAGGAGACGTAGAGCATAAATCATGACCCTGCTGGGAAATGACAGCAGAAAGAGCAGGGTGAAAACTTACTGTTTCTTAGCAGAAGACTTTGCTCTAGGCTGCTCTTGATATTATTCCTTCCCTAATGTAGGATTATAGATGCATTAACAGCAAAATTGTAGTTCATTCAAGTCTCCCAATGCCTAGGAATCATTTTAAGTGTAATTTGGGAATGTGTTGACGGCTTTATGATAGCATGGTACCCATTCAAATTATTATTAAACTCATACTTGCAGAGACTTGTGAACAGAGAATAGTATTCTTCTGCAAAAGAAGATGCTTGTGATTGTTCCTTTAGCAATTATTCATTTAGGAGCATCTTGCTGTGCACTAAGGCATCAAATAAATTGGCGCTCACTAATTTGGACTCTATTGAGAACTGAGCATTGAGTAGCTCAGACTATCATTATGTCCCCTTTGATTGGGACGGGTTTTGTTCGCACATGGTAATGGGTGGTTGTATTCCTTGAGGAGAGTGACACTATTCAAATGTTTGCTGTGATGCAGAAGTAATTTCCTTTCTTTCTCAGTTACCTGTTAACCCTGTTACAATGAATCTCCAGTCTGATTTTCGTGATAATGAGCAAACGCATCCAATCACCCCTCTGGCAGAAATGGTGTTACAATGGGAAGAAAAACCTCAGCTTTATTAAAATGTCAGGGTTGTATGAAAGCAACTCCCATGGTGTATTGGCTCCCAAATCTGTTTGTATAAATGGCACAGCCAAGTCCCATACTGGAGGACTTCAGGTTCGACCACAGCAATTCCCCATTGCACAACAGAGGATTTTTAGATTGCGGTTTTGTTCTGTCCACCAGCCACTGGAGAAGACGTGAGACAAGGTTTCAGTGGTTGTTGGCATCCCCCAGACACAGCCAGCAGATGTGCTGTGTGTACACGCTGAGCGCTCACAAGGCTGGTGCCTATGCCCAGATGCCTGAGATTTTTAAGCAAGAGCTTCATACACAAGGCTCCCTTTGGTTCAGGAGGAGATAGCTATGTCTGCTGCTCTTTCAATGGAGGGTTTCTCAGAGCCTCTGACGTCACGGTGTTTTGGAGGAATGGAGAGAAAAAGTGATTTCTGCCCCAAAGCAGCGCTCTGTGCACCAGCCCTTCTTTTCACCCCTACATCCCTAAGAGACGGGAAGGGCAAGAGCAGGGGAGGAGGCTGCATAAGCCTCAGAGCCACATTCAGCTGAGGCAGGCTTATGCGGGTTCCTGACATGGGGCATGGTGGTCAGCACTGCCTGCTTCTCCGTCACCTTCTCACACAACCACTTTCCTGTCTATCTCAGCCCAGCCTCTAAGTCTTGTATGTCCTTCCTGAGACAAAGCAGAAGGTCTTGCCCTCTCATCCCCAAGATTTGCCACCAAACTCATCTGCCCACACACCCTGGAAGTCAGCTGAGCTCACAAACACGTGTTGTGGCTGCCTGTTACTGCTAGCATTCGTCTTCCCCACCTCCATCTTCACACCCGTCTTTGAATGCAACCTCCCTGGGGCATGTACAGCCTGTCCACCCTGTTTAAAATGTGTTTCACACTACACAGCGTCATGAACAGCCTATGCAAGTAGGCTGAGGGAGAGCATGGACTTACTATCCTATTTATCTATGTTTATTTTTATTTTGTTTGTATTTGTTTATTATTCATTTCCACTGAAATTTTATAGCCGCCAGCTGGCTCCCAGATTGAGAGCCAGCAAACATCCTTGGGGAGTTTCCAGCCTCACTTCTTCAAGCACGTCTTCTGCCCTGTACATCAGGAATTTTTTGAACAAGGTTTCTCCCAGTGCATAGCCCACAGATAGACTGGGTGAGGCACGTGGGGAACAAATCCCTCTCTCCTGATAACAGATTTGAGTTTGTTCCAAAGAGTAGCTCATCTTTGTGCTATTACTTTTAAGGTCCCTTCCTTCATATGGAACTGTGAATACGGTGATAACACTTCCCAGTGCACGCTGCCTTGCTGGCAAATGAGAATCATCTTGCTATTTCTATTCAAACAGATTTAATTACATTATTACAAACTGTTATTAGTAAAAGGCCTCAGAAGAAAAGCTTGACACTTCCGTAAGCTCCACTCTAGCACCGAAGCTACTCTTCTAAGCCTACATTACAGTGGATAGGAATTTCGCATATCTAGACTGCGCTGTGCAAGACTTTCACAAGTGGAGAGCACAATAATTCAAATACCCATCAACAGTGCAATACAGTATATTTGAAGTATGGTTCTGACCAAGTAACATTATACAGTAATTTTTGTCCAGAAATTGAGACTGGAAATGCAATCACTTTCCCACTGAAACTGATCACAGAGAAAACATTTATGTGTTAAGAGGACAATTTTGTCAGGAATGCATCACTAATATTGTCACCCATACTGTGTGTTCAAAAACATCAGACCATGAGGGTTCTTGGTAGGAGCTATGCTGTATAAAGCACCATCTTCACTGGCAGAAGTATATATACCATCTGAGCCCTATTTATGATTTTAAACAATTGGGAAAGTTTGTGAAAACTCAGGTGCCTCAGCCATTTGAGGTTATATTTAGGCATCAAAAAAAGTAATCTGACTTCTAAAGGTGCTGAGCAAAGCACCCCCAACTGCAGTCAATTAGTGCCATATATAATTTCAAAGCGCATCCTGACCACACACAAACATAAAAATGCAGTTGGCCAGATTGTGAGCTAGCACATAAGCTATATACCAGTTGAGAGCCCACCCTGATATTTCAAGAGATTTTTCTGTAATTATGTATGTTTTTAGGTGGATCTCAAGCCCTGCTTGCATTTTTGACTGCCTTCTTTCAAGCACAGGACAAGACCATCATCCAGAGGAGCTGCTTGTCCATTTTTCAGCCCTGGCTTTGTTTTTAGGCAGTTTAAATGTTTCAAGCCTTCAGCACTCCTGAATATAAACTGGTGGTAGTGTTTTCATGTGCATGCTGTAAGCATTGTCATTCAGTGAGCTGAAAATATTACCATTAAGAAGAAAAAGAAAGGATCTTTGTGTGATCTAAAAGCACCATAGCATGAACAGAACCTGCACTGGGTATTCCAGAAACACAGGGAAATAGGACTCTCCAGAAAAATTACTTCACCAGTCATGAGAGAAATAGGAACACCACAGATCTCTTCTTAAAGCAAATCTCTCTGTATGTGCTTGTTCATTGTTTATCTGCAGAACAGAGACATGGATAAATTTCAGAGACGTTATTTCAGTAGTCACCTTTGGAAAAAACAGTTTCTAAAAACAAAATGAAACATACAGTTCTAAAAATACATTCCAATATGGATGGTCAAGGTGGACAAATACTACTTTTTTTTTTTCCCACAAGGAACTTGTGAGAAAAAAAAAACCCTACTACCCAAATCTGGTTTTGCAACTTATAGCTTCTCCTATATTTAAAAGTCTTTTTCAGCTAAGCGAACAGGCTATAAGAGAAAGAAATTATTTCACTTACACTGCTTCAGCATCCTCATGTAGACATCCACCTGTACCACTTCAAGCAAAGAGGATGTCGAGGACATCCATCTACCCTGCAGAGCCTCTTAGCTGAAAACTCCTAGCAGTTTTTCTCTTACAGCATTCTAATAAAAAATAAGAAGGAAAGAACACTAGCTATCTCACAACACCATATTTTCTTCAAATTCCAAACATAAAACATATGTAGCTTCTATTGCTTCCTTTTCCTTTGCATTCTTTACAGATGTTGTATCTCTAGAAATACTCCTCTCAAAATAGTCACTCTGTTTTGATTTTTTTTTTTCAGAAATGTGTTTTTAATTTTTATCTCATTTCTCCTGGATTTTAAAGGGAAGCATTAAAGATGACCTAACATAATGACTGTGTGTTTTGTAAACATACACAGAGGGAGGAAAAAGTGTTAGCAAATAACAATGCAGGCTGCAACAGAAATAAAAGTAAATTTAAAACCAGTATAAAAATACAGTTACAGCTTCAAAGAAAAGCAATCAGGGTTAAAACCAAATTCCTTTCAAATACTGTTAAATTTTTATGAGTTTTATTATAATACTTTCTTCAGACTGACATGCTCCATACGCACAGCAAAAGCGTATTTCCAAACAGTTGAAGGAAATGGGATTACTGGAAGACATGTGGAAATGGTCACGCTGAGTATCAGAATCTGGTAAAAGACAGGGACTATTTTAGGGAGAAGAGGTCCCACTCCAGATTATGAAGACAGATGAAGTGGGGAAAAAAAACATATTAAGAATGGTTTAGAGGATGATAATTTTGTTCTCTGCGAGTCATCAAGTTTCAAAAGCTATTTTTCTTAATTGGCACAGAAGTTAAAACCTTTCAAAAGTTTTTGTGAAATATAATGGTAAAGAAAGTTGCATTTTCAGGTAGAAAATATCAAGTGTTTGATTCAGGTCCCTCTGCTGGTTTTTGTCTCATCAGAAAGAACCAATAAGACCACCACCTCAAAACTCTCTGTTGAACATTTGATCATAAATGATGGGTGTAAGTGTTCATGCTTTAAAAAAATTAGCTTTTTAGAAAAACAGAAATACACTGTCGAGAGTACAGTCTGCAACCCATTTACAGAATGGAAGTGAGGAACAGAGAAGGCAAATGGCTGCTCAAGGTCACAAAGGAAATCTTTTGAACCCAAATCTCCAAACAATACAAGGCTTCAGTTACAAGAACAAACATCTTTCCACTATCCCCCCAAAACTGATGAAGGTGCTGGAAGTACACATCATTTTTCTCAAAAGCTGCCAAGTAGTATAAGAATTATCACTTGCTGTTAAAGTGTTTCAGGTCTCTCTTCAAGAAATGTTTCATTTATGCTCCACAAGAGAATTTATTGCTAACAAGAGGGTCAGCACCAAAACTGTACACCATCAAAATGCCTCTGTGAGTGTGAGGAAAGATTTCACCATATATATTTCTTGAGGGTACAAGGACATAAAGGTAGAACTTGACCTCAGCAGTGGTAATAGATGGGAAACTTGAAACAAATGTTTCCTTACCAGGCTGTCTAACGACAGATACCTTGCTGAGACAGTCTGATTTTAAAGTATGCTGACTTCTTAGGATGAAAAATACAAAGTGTCCCAGATACAGGTATCTTTAACTTGTCATTTGCCCGGCTCTTGAGGTGAAGTCTAGTAAGATTTTTTTCCTAAGAAGAATAAGTAGGAAGCTTTTCAGCCAGCTAACTTGGAGTAACGAATTATTTTCTTCTGCCTCACATCAACATGGTAGACTTACCCAGCAGAAGGGTTGGGGTGCGGAAGGCAAACCCTCAGTTTAGGGCTGCACCTCAGACCTGTGTGAGGTTGCAGGATGATATCCCTGCCTGTCGAAACCTGGGCGAGGACAATGGGCTCACAAAACAGCAGTCCTTACAGCTGAGCCTGCACTCTAAGAGGTAGAGAGGTGGAGCAGCCGTCTGCAGACAGAAAGGCCCCTTCTCCACAGGACACAATGCCTGTGGCAATCCCAGCACCCCAGGTCCTACCCACAGCACCGCATCTGGCATTGCCAGCTCACTGGACGGAGTCAGGCCCAGTGACTCACAGAAAGTCACAATCAAACCAAGGATTTGTTAATTGACAGAACTTCCCAAACTGCAACAGAAGTCCCAAATTCTCAGTGCTAGTTCCTTCCTCTTTGTTCCCTGGCCATGGTCACTCTCTCTTACCCATTTCAAGCCATGCAGGTCTAGACACCACTGGGTTTCAAGAGCAAAGGACAAACATTGCTAATCAAACTTCCCTTCTAGAAATTAGTTTGCTAAGTGGCAAAGCCTCCTTCCTTATTCCTAAGAGACCACCTGTGTTTCAAAGGGCAAACAAGTTACGAGATTCTCCACCTGTCCACAGGAAACATGTTAAATCCTGTCAGCACAGATTAGAACCAATACTGTTGAAATATTGGCAGCACATCAGTCCATGAAACTACTGGAAGCTCTGTTCTCCATCTTAACCATGTATTTGGTCACCTCATTAAGAGCTAAGTCTAATTTTGACAGCTTTAGGCTAACTACATTACATCAAATTTAATTGCCAGATGTAAGAGATCTAACTACGTCTACTCTTTCTGTGCATGTAATACTCTTTACCTGCATATAATTCTGTCCAGGGAGCGTTTATGAAAAGACATATAATTCACTGTAGCAGTCCCATCCACTATGCTTTCCCCAGCCAGCCCAGCACAACAGCAGTCCTCAACTATTCTTCTTATCTTACAGAAGCCCTCGTCATGTTCCACCCCAAATCTTGCAGTTCAAACTTGATGACATCTCCCACTGAAATCACAGTTGTTTTTACTGAACAAAGGTTATAGAGTTTGTCCCAGGTTTGCAAAAACATCAATAGTTTATACCTGAATTAATTAGAGGAAGTGTTAGTGTTTTAAATTAGTGTTTTAAATTGCCCCTTAATGATGGCATCTCCTCCAAAATGTTTACCTGTTTGAAACCCATGTAGCTTTTATGTTTTTGTGTACTAAGGTATCTGTTCAGCAGCTGGGATTGCGGCCATTTTTTGAAATTGGGTTCATGCAGTCAGCTACAAAAAAAGAAAATGAACGGGTTCATGGGAACTTATTTTAGTTTAAAAGAAAACAAAGACGTAGCCTTTAAAAGACCATTCCGGGTTCTGTGGGGGCGGGAGGGTGGAAAAGAAGATGGCTTTTTGTATGCAGGAAAACCTGATGCTGTTTTCTTTAATTTGCATGAACAACACATCATTTAAACTTTTTTATCTCCTGGCAGCTCTGCAGAAGACCAGACCTAGGAAAGAAATCCATCCCAGCAGGCAGAACACCATTTTGATCGCACAAAGCTGATTAAAAGCAGAAAAATTAAAAGACTCTAAAAGCAGAGAGAACCGCAAAAATCAAAGCAAAAGAGAAAAATGTTTTGCCACGTTCTTGGCAATGAATAATGTCGCGATTCTTAGTTCAGGATCAGCAGGCAGTCAAGGTTTGAAAAGTGAGCAAACCAATAGAATTCGATCTTTGTTGGAGACATGGACAAGACATACAGAAAGACATGGAACCATGTTTGAACCAGGCTGATGTGTGTTTCTCTCATGAGAAAGTGGCACAAAACAACAGAAGTGTCATGAGATCGGCTTAGATTTTGGATTGAAATAACCGAACAACTGCTGTTATTTACTGGTCTTTACTGGTTTTGGAATCTGAAAACCCAGGGGGGCACTGAGAAAGCTGGGGATATCGGGGATATCGGAATTGGGATTCCCTCATTCTCAGCTCAAGGCTTCAAGGGCATCAGAGGCTCTGGTTACAAGACAGCAGAAGCCCTGGCAGATCAGGGGCAGTTGGAGATTTCATTTTTAAGCCTTTCTTGTCTTCCCTGGCCCAGCGGCACTTGCTGATTATCACCAATTCACATGGGCTCATGTTTATGCCTGTGAAATAGCATATCACAAACTTTCTTATATTAGAAAGAAATGGCTGACTTGAGGCAGTAGAGAGGACATCTGTAGCCCATCTTTCTGCACCGATTTTCTCTCATGGCAATTCCGGATAGCCACTGTGATGTCCCAAAGTGCTTTGCAAAATAGGTGGTCTACCATTGCTATAGCAAAAATCGTGTTACTAGTAGCATTACGGTTAATTTCAGCCATGAAGCAACAGTCACTGTAAGGCACAGATTCTTCCTCATCCCACTTGCATACCAGAGCAACAATGAGCAAAAAGTAAAGCCATCTGTGCCAAAGGAATTCATTCATAATTGCAGAGTTACATGAATTGTCCTCTGAAATTAGTGGTGGAAATCATTCTGACTTTGCAATCCAATTTGTCAAAACTGCAGAGGAAGCACTGTGACTGCGGTTGCCAGAAAAGGGTGTGGGGGGTGTGTGTATGTGTGTTTATCTGGCACATGCACATATATGTAGTGTGGAAGATGCCTGGCTTGGTGCCACCATATGCTGTTTACCTTTGCAGGGGCTCACACTGGAATAGGCAGCAGAAAAGGAAACAACAGCTCTCTAAAGAACTAAACCTGTTGGTGAAGATGAACGGATGCATAAGGCATATTTCACCAACTCTGGTAGTCAAGTTCACAATGCTGAGTTATCTGCCATGTTACAGAATTTACTCTCCCTTGCCCTTCACCCAGGAGAAATGACCAGGTATTTCTTGAACTATGCTCATCAAAACAAATGCTGGCAAAAGCATTGCCTTCAGCTGAGGTGCCCAGCGCTTCTGGCATTAAAATTGTTCTGAAACTTTAAACACACTGCAGATACTGACATTAATGCAAGCCTAGAGCTTGCCTATTTGCTTCTGTGTGATGACCAGCAGTTCTGATGCAGACCAGCAGTGCTGCTGTTTGAAGAGGCTGGAGTATGGCAAAAGATGACCTAACAACTCTGACACACATGCCTGCTGACAAGTAATAGATTCAGCTTCTTTGATGTCAACCAAGGTTTGATAGACCCCAACTTAGCTGATCAGACAAATAGTCACCATGTGTATACAAGATAAAAATGTGCATTTGGCAGTGGGAGTGGGGCTGCTCTCTTGTAAATTTCTGAGTAGGTTTTCCTGAAAAAGGAAATTTACATTTTTCCCTCAAGTAAATATCACAGTTTGTCTGTGCTTTGTAATACAATATTAATATTGCATTATGCTATTCTTCATGTATTAAATGAAATGAGTCCTGACATAAAGCATTCTTCAGGGAAGTTTCATTTTTCATGGTTACTGAAGTGCACTTCACAAGTGTTAGACTCCCCCCTCCCTTAAACTTGCACTGCACTTTCTCACAAGTAGTAAAGTGGGGTTTTTTCCACCCAAATTGCACGTAATAAAAGAGAGGCAATTGCGCTTTCACAAGAAACTGTAAACACACTGTTAATACAAGCACCTACTCCTTTGAAAAGCCTGCTTCTTGGTAGACGCACTCTGCTATTTTTGCTGAGTGTTATGTCAATACGGAGAACCTGAAGTATTTCCAAGAGGTGGTCCAGAAGAGGCACTAAAGCTCAGGAATGAGCACCAAGACATTTTTCCCGCATTTGACACAATCAAGAGAGCCCCGGCAACTCCAGACCTGTAGTGGATGGCAATTGACATACTGTGGCTAAGGAACCACTTCCAGGTTTTGATGCTGATTGTCCGTTACTCAGACATTACTTCTTCAGCACTGTGGGTTTGTTTTTTAGGGCTGGAGGGGTCATTATTGCCTCCAGCATCAGCTTGTAACAGCCATATACATTGCAAAAACCATGAAACACAGGCAATACTCTGTATCAAGGTGCCCATCTCTAGAAGGGACCCTAATCCAGTGAGCTTTTATGATGGCTAGGCAGCCCTGTCTGATGCTGTTACAACTAAACAAAGCACAGTTTGCCATGGATGACACACAGTAAGCATGACATTTTCTTAATGCCACAACTGTTTTAAGGTCTGATATTGCAAGTCACTAGCACATGAAGTGACAAGTGCTCATTCAGCAACCTGAAATTAATAAAAAATTAATTACTGCTTGTCAGTATGTGAGAAGAAGGTGACTACGCTAGCTGGGCAAAGGAAGAAACTGAGAGGTGAGATTTTGTAAAACCAATTTTTAGCTAGTTAAGTAATGTTTGTGAAATTTAATGACACTATTAAAACTGTCTGGACTTGAGGGTGCCATAAGGTATACGTATCACTTTAATCTTGGTTTTGTTTTGATAGCCAGAAAATGGGTAAGTGTAATTCAGTCATATTTATCATTTTCATCTTATTTCAAATTTGATGTTATTTGCATTTTAATATTTTGGGAGGTACATATGTAAGATGCTGCTTGTACTGTTTCTTTTCAGTGAAATGACATCAAGAAAAACTGGGTTTTTCTGCACCAAAACTCACATCAAAATGAAAACCAACTCTCTTTAAATTATTTTCATTAAGGTTTACTTTCCATTTAACACCTGAACTTCAAGATTTACCAGATAATATGAAGTAACATTTGCATACTAAGGATTTGTTGGCTACTTCAGCTGAAAAGGTTCACTAAGCTGAAAGAGTAACACACAAATTTCCCTTGCATTTAAAGGATGAAATTGTCCCAGAGAGAATGGACTTTGACTGATCCCGGCTAATGCCTAGGTCTGTCTTTATTTATGAAATGGATTGGCATTTTTCAGAAAAGGCCAGTCATAATAGCATGGCTACTCACCCTCATGATTATAGTCAGGACACTGATTTCATTGATTCATGCCACACCAGCAGCATCAGACCCAATGTTTTGGAATTGTTTTGTGTCCCACCAACCACATTTTTCTCCCATTCACAAGTAGCTTTTCAAGACAGCTATGAGGCAGATTTCTTTTTTCTTTTTTTTTTTTTAAGCTGTCCTTCTTCTAATTAAATTTGGCCTTAATGGAGGAGAAAAAAGCAAAGGGAGAAAAATAATCTTTCTTGGTGCTTCTGCCCGCAAGGTACAACATGTTTTTAGAATTTAGGATAAGGAAAAGCGTGCTGGATTGATTCCAGTTACTTGACTTTTAGAGAGAATATCCATCCCCAAAATAGCTTTCATGGTTGTTACTTGCCAATTGACACAAATTAAGAGCAGATTGTTTTTCATTTGATTTCTTCTTCTCTCAGGTCTCTAATTTCATATTCCTGCGACAGCTTCCTCATCTTATTCCCCACCTCCCTCACTTCCTTGCACACTGCTATAAAAAGGAGCATTTTGTTTCTTCTTCAGTGCTCAGAAGCTTGACTCAGAGCTTGAGTATGACTAATAGAAAATAATGTTTACAAATTTAATTGAATGAAGAAAAGTTTGGAAAGGATTTTCAACATACGTACTTATGTTTGTTCTGATGTGGCTTTGTGTGATTGTTAGGGAATATTTAGCTAATTCTATAGGAAATAAAAAATTTGGTTTTCTGTAGCTTTCTGTTTACGAATTAAAAAAAAAAAAAAAAGGAGTTGAATGTCATCAACATATTCACCTTCCACAACTAACTGCAAGTATGAAAAAGAAAAAGGAAAATACTTGGTAGATCTACAAAAAACAGGGTTTTTAAAACAGAGCTAGGTGACATCAACATACTTCTGAGTAAGAGGATTTGTTTTTAAAATCAGACACCAGGTGTGTAAATAAAACTGGTTTTGTTCCATCTTCCCTGCTATATAAAATTAATAGAAATTCAACTCATCACATTGATATCTACTTGATCTCACATGCCAGGAGGCCTTCCTCTTCATTGCTCTCATCCTGGCAATAAGGGAGGTATGTGGACTGTAAGAGGACATAGATTTACAGAGGAAGGAACACATGATGGGAAGTTCAGGACCATTGAGATGAGAGGATAAAGAAGCCATTGTAATCACTCATGTGTCACTTAATATTTTTTGACAGCAACTGCTCCTCTCTGTACTTGAACGCTTTTCATTCTAAGTTAACCAGGTTTTCAACATGGAACAGCTGGAACAAAGAGCACACATACTAGAACTTGCAGTACAGGATCCCTGAAAGCCTCGCACACATAGTTTGTAAAGAAACAGCCTAACTCATTTATTTCTCTATGACTTCACAGTTTAAACAAAACATATAAATAAGATTTTTAATGTTCAGTGGTAGTGAACAGCCCAAGCTTGCTCTAAGACAAAGGAACACTGCAGGCCTAGTTCTGTTGATGGGCAACTTAAAAAGTTATTCCGAAATCACATGTATATAACAAAATAAATGCATCAAGGTAATGCTCAGTTATTTTCTAAAATGTTTTTGAAAGTGTAGGATGAGAGGGGGAATGTTGTGGGCTTGGATTAAACAACAGCGGAAAGAAATACAAACTGATATTCAGTAGATTTAGCAAACCATTGAGCAATGGCTTAGAATGGTTTGGAACTGTTTAGGAATGGATACTATGGATCTTCGCAAGCCGTTAAGTTAGCATAAGCCATAATGTCAAGAACCTTCTGTAAAGAAGCCTATAGCAGTTTCATAACCGTGACCAGATATGGCTTGTATTTAATAGGCAATTAGTTACAGCTTAGTGTGACAAGTATACTTTTGTCTCTAGATCAAGCCTCCAACTTCTTTCATTTTATTTTCCTCATTACAATTGATGAAGAAATAAGAGAAGAATTAAAATGCAAAGGGACAAGCTAGGTACAATTGCCACGTCTGCGCCATGCTGGGTTGAAATCCCTCAGTGGACTGTCTTGCATCATATAAGGTATTTGCATGTCCCTAGAGTGTCATTTATCCCTTAGCCCTTTATGTAAATTAATGCAGTTGTTTGGCTTGTGAACAGCATGCTGTTAGTTTTTATAGTTGTTTGCGGGGTGAAAGAGTGTTATATTTAGAAATACATTAACGCCACAGGAATATTCTCTGGAGCTATTGTCCACAGCTAAAATACTGATATGAGAAAGAAGGGGACTGAAAAAGCCAGCCCTTTTTTTTAATTATTATTATGACAATGTGTAGGGCAGAGTCAATTTTGTTCCAGAAAAGACCCTAACTGAGACTATTTATATTAGCATTCAGCCTTTGTTGAACATCTCCCTCATAAAATTGGTCTATGTCTGCTTATTAATAAAGTATTTTGTTTCTCTGGACTCCTCATTAAAGCAGAAGGAACCAATCATGCCCAAGAGTTGCATTACCGCTATTCAGGTCCCACCTCTCTTATTAAGTATCCCCCAGCCACCAGGTCTGTGGCTAAGTAACATTAACATAAATTTTCCAGGGGAAAGACTGCAGCACAAACAGACTCCTGGAGAGAAAGAAAGGTGCCCTGGCTAATGGCTAGGCTTACACACTGTGTCCTGCAACTCCTTCCATATTCAGGGGACTTCACCAGCTGCTGAAAACCTGTTTGCACGAGGGGCGGTCTTGGGGTTAGAGAGGAATCTGCAAAGCAAACGTCACGACACCTTTTGGCAGAGATAGTGCTGGAGGAAGAAGACACAACCTAAGACTAATCCAAGTCAATAGACTTAAAAATACTGAACAGCACTGGTGAAAAGCCTTACAACTGTTTTCTCGGGTACTTGTGCAACCTACTGAGGGAACTGTATGCTAAAATGTCTCATAAAATGCAGGTCTAAAAGCTCAGTCTATCTTGTCTGTCTCTGGTATAATAACCAGATTTTATTTCAGTGTGGCTCCTTTCTCAGTCAAAAAATTGGAGATCTTTACTTGTGCCTATATCTGCTTTCAGCAATGACTTTCCATGTACTACTAATACGCAGTGTTGAACAGACACTGTCCAGCCCCAGAAACAGAAAGCATATAAACTTATCAAGGTGCTGCTGCTGCACCTGAGCTAATCAGTAGTAGGCCTAATGAGCGCAGGCAAAACCCCACATTAATTCAGTTTTCATGCTGTTAGGACACAGGCGAGCACGTCTGCAGCACACCTCTGCGGTCTGCTCCACTGCGGGGTACGAAGGTGTCTTCTGAGGACATTCTCCATCACACCTATGTGTTGTAAGCTCTCGAGATAGTGGAGGGGTGGGAGGAGCCTTCTCCTTTTGTGTCCCTGCAGAATTGAGTTTAGAACCCTTAAAATCTTTGAGGGATTTTGTCTTACAGGATTACAGTAAATAACCGCATAATGGCATAATAGGGAACACATTTATGTCATACAGACAAGTTCTTGTAGTTGTAGGAAGTATTTGGAAAGCAAAGTATGAAAATGAAAGGGTGCATTTTTACTGAAAACCTAATTTGAAAGTTATAGGTAAGCAGTCTCCTAAGTGATAGATAAAAATATGCAATTAATGTTACGAATAAAAAATAAAGCCCTCCCCCACATTCAAGGGTAATAATTCTTTACATAGCTTAAAAATTGTTGGGGCACACTTGTGGGGGGAAGGAGAGAACAAGGGAAATAGCAGTTATTTCCTTCCTCCAAACTCTTTGCCATGCAAAGAATTGAGCTCCAAGATTCCCAAATAATTTTCACCTGTTACAGGGGGTTTGCACGTCTCCGATGGTCCTCTGGAGGCAGGTGTCCCAATGAGCCAGCCCTTCGCACAGCAGCGCACAGGAGCTGCAGCTTCTGATACAGCTGCAGCTGGGGCAGTGAATGGGCTCCTGTAAAATTTTTGTCATATTCAGGCTTTGCTCTGGTTCTTCTTGGTTGTCACTGCTCAAGTAAGTTGCTGGCCTTACATTGATGGGAATAGGTGCTGCTCACCCATAATGCGTCCCCGAAGGACCCACAATCCAGGTAAATAGAGGCTGATGGACAGTTTTATGAAGGGGGAGGGGGGGCTGAGGTCTGGGGCAGAGCTGGAAGGTGAAGGCAGGCTTGCAGGCACCGAGCCCTGACCCCAGTCACCACCTCTGCCTCCCCAGCACAGCCACAAGCCTCCAGCTCAAACAAAAGCTGTGGGTGTACTGCAGCACACTGCCAGCTTTTTGGAAGCCAGAGCATCTGACTGCTATCAGCACACAAACCCCGCACCCCACCACCTTCTTCTAGGTGTTCTGTGACCTGTCCAAGTTAGGCATTTCCTCTCATGAGCATGAAAACGTAGAAATGTAGTTTGAGAACATTCACTCCCTCGCCCTAATGCCACTGTTCAAGGTGGGGGTGTTGAGACAGAAGAAAGAGAAACTGACATCTTTGAAGAAGTGTGGGCTGGGAGTGAAGCTGGCAACTCCAGACCAGTTAAGGTGTATGATGTTCACAAACACTTCAGTGGTGAGGGCCAGACATGTGGCAGGCAGCAAAACATAACGAAAGTGTCAGTGGAATAAAAGAGTGACATTTAGATTTGTGGAGAGTCCTTGACTTTCTTGAGGCAACATACAGTTTTGCAGCTTAATATACTATATGTAGAAATGTGTCTCTTTGTTAGCCATCTACTTATCACAGGTAAAGCTTAAGACTCCCTAAATTTCATCTTATCAGTGCATCAAACACAGTTTTCTTGTGCTCATAAGCAGAAAAATAGTCTGACGAGTAGAAAAGCAGTTAAACTCATATGGTAATGTTCCTGATGTGAACAGTAGAATGAAAGTAACTGAGAAGTCGCCCATATTAAACACAGGCAAATTCTGTTTATCTGTGCTTATCCTCTGTCATACTAATGACTCCATACCAGAAACCTATTATATTAAAAAAAAAAAAAATTAAAAGAAAGGAAAAATGTCAAAGAAAACTGGATGAATGCCAGTCTAGGAGTTATAGACATTCAAAACCAGTTTATTCAGCGTTTCTTTCCCTTCTACATGGAGGCCCCATGGCACTGCCGGGAACTCTGTTCAGTAGCATACTTTGTACTTCACTGACTGGGATTTTCTGTGTCTATGTTATTAATGGTAAGTAGTTGGTAAATGTGTAAATCATTGCACATCAAGATAATACAGAACAGTACCCGCCGTGGTATTATAAATCTCTAAAATTGATTCTTAAACTAGCTGAGATGTAGTCTAGGGTTGCTTGTTCAGGCTTAATTTGACTTATCAGCTATGATACCATCTGTATTTGAAGAGAAACAGCTGCATTTTCAGCTACTAAAGCTGACTCGAGCACTTTATAAAAGAGACCAGTTGAATCAACACAGATACAATCTCTTTCATATTCATTAACTGTCCCAGCTGAAAAATGTTCCAAAACAAATAAATGAAGCAAAACCAAGCAATAATACAAGTGTAGCATTTCAGTGAATGGAAAATTTTCTGTTTCTGAAACCAGTGAGAGCCTTCCCCACCCCAGTGACAGAAAACTTTTTATCCAGGCATGCAAGTGACAAATGGACTCCTAGAGGTCTTCTAAAGAAAAACGCAATTCCCTGTATCTGCGCAGTGCTTGCTGCCACCCAGACCTCCTGGGGCACAGGCTGGGAGCCCACCAAAGTACACTGGCTCTGCTCGGTCCCCTCAGAAGAGGCTGGGACATGGAGAAGGCAAGCGGTGCCACGCCACGCACCACGGTGCCCACCGGGACCCACCACGCTGATGGGGAGGGACCGTTTCCCTCTTGGCTCTCCATCCACATGAGCAGGACCAGATAGTACCCAGGCGCTTGGTTCTCTGACAGCCTTCCCACAGCAGGCTCAGGACTCCCCATCCAGGGACTCGGCTCTCACCTTTAGGCTCTCTTGAATGCAGCTTGGCTTATTCTAGACTGGGCTTTTTTAGGGAGAAGCCATTAGTTTGAGATTTCCAGAAAGAACTGCTCTTTCAACTGTTGCATTTGACTGAAAGTTACATACCACTAACCCCTCAGAGAGGGCAATAAAAATCCAGGCCCAGAAGAGGCAATTTTGCCTGCTGCTGTTTTGGTCTTTTGCCCATTGGAGACTGGAAATCCCTGGGGTGGGGTCTCACACTTGCCTGAGGCTAGCTCGGCTCCTGGCAGCCCTGCTGCACCTCTTGGGGGATGGACTGCAAGATCTCACGCAGAACTGCAGCAGAGAGAGACAAGAAGGGACTGGCCTTAAAGTTAAAAGCCCTCTGATGCTCAGGAGGCTGGAGATGTGACCACCCTGGGGACTCCAATGTGCTTTTCCTCCGAGCAAGAGATCTGTCGTAAGCTTAACGTAAGAAATATTAAATCAATTAATTTTGTTGTTGTCCCCAGTCTAAGGTACCTTGGCCAAAACTAATCATGGTATCAAAAAGAGAAGCAAGTTTAAAATTATGCCTGAACACAGGCTTGGAAATCACAGCCAGTCCCACCCCATTGTCTACCAAGTGACTTGCAGGCACTTCAAAAGTGTTGAGGAAAGAAATCCTCTTTATTACTGTATTCCACTTTCATTATTAATGCTTTTGCCTGTGGTGAAGGGAGATGAGGGAGATGATTAACTCCCTGTTAGCTGAGACCCCTGGGCAAAACCCTCCAGGTAGCTAGCCAGCAGCTGCTCAAAGATTTGCATGCGGTGCTGACTTACGGCACAAGCGACCTGAATCCATCTTTCCGTAAAACATGCTGCAATAATGCAGACCCTCTGTGGGCCTTTTCCGAGCCTGGATGATGCCTCAATACAGCCATCTGCATCAGTCCACCTCACCACAGCACGGAGCCCAAACAGAGGGGATGAGGGGCGTTTTTGTTTGTCTTCTAAAGACACCTTTCATCAAGCACTGAACACAACAGACGCACTGCCAAAGATCCTTCCTCCAAACAGCTTCATAGGATGAACACATCCAGCTCCCCAGGGAATTAAAACTTTCAGTAATATTTTTGTGTCTTACAATATGCGGAGCAAAAATCCTAAATAACGAAGTGTCAAAACAAGACAAATAAGACAAGCTGTTTGCTTGAGCAGGGATAGGCAGAACGGAGCCTTCCATGCCGTGAATGTTACGAAACTAACTAAGTGTAGCAGTGCAGCCTGAAACCTTGCTCCTCTGCACATCTGTCCTTCCAAGGTGTTTACCTGGCCTACTTAAAAACCTTCCGAAGTTGCAGTTTTGATGTTGTTTTTTTTTTTTTTTTCCTTTTTAAATAAAATGGGCAGAATATTTTCTCCAAGGAAAACGTAGATAACATAGCAGCATGGTGTCACAAATGGCAGCGTGTGTTGGCAGGCTAGAGGCCTTAGAGGGTGTTATTTTCCACTTCCAGTCACAGGGCCCAACAGGAATTATATGAAGCATACTAGCAAAGCTGAGCGATGCCTTTACCAAGCATTTTAATTCAGTATCCTCATTTTAATGAGGCACAGGGGAGAATCCTTATTTTGCAAACCTGACGTATTATTCAGCTTACAATATGAGATCCACACCCCGCCTTTAAACTCAGCTAAGCAGTAGAGATTGACTGGAGAACAGCGTGTAAATGCACTGCTCATCTGGAAATCTAGAATTTTTAATAAAGAAAAATAAACAGTGTTTCTATATATATTGTATCTGTTTCATATAATACACAGCAGAGCATTATAAAGGAAATGAGAATAATCAATTGTAGCTTTGTTTATACAAGCAATGTAAGACAGAAGTTTACTTTCCATGCAGACACTCCAGTTGGAGAGTCTTGTAAACTATTTATTACATCCAGTAGAAACTGATTTCTAGTAACGTTTGTGGTAGCTACTACATAGAAATTAGAAAGGGGTGAATTTAAGTGCACAGGTAACTGGAAAATATACACATGGTTACGAGAAATGGGTTTGAATTGAAAAGGGATGCTTCTCAGCTTTTGATTAAAGCATTTTTGAATGTGTGTTACTACAGAGGAAGCATAATGAAGCCTGATGAAGAGAAATTGCAATGGATCATCGCACAACTACTTCTGCTTCCTGCTACCTACTGGAAGAATAGAAGTGACATCTCACGCGACTCCTGACAGACCAGAGGTGACACCAGTCATCATGTCAGCAGAGAACTCATCATGGGCAGCTGAGAACTCCAGCTACCTAGAAAACCAATGTCATAAGATGACCCCTTACGTGGTATGAGTGGCTGCAAATGAAAGACTGTAAGGAAATTACTTTGTGCATGTTGTAGCTGTGGCACTTAGAGTCCTCATACAGAAAATGTCTTCTCAGGTAAAATCCAATACTTGGACACTGATGTCCCTAGCAAAAGCCAGTACACCAGGCAGAATGGCAATGAAAACCAATGTGTTGTTGAGGTGGAAGGGCGCACAGGTCAGCTGCCAGGAGAAACATCTTCCTTCATCACTCCTTGATCACCTGTTAGGAATTTATCACCAATGCACTCCCGAGACTCTCTGGACTGCTTGTGCCCTGTTGGGTTGTCCCTCCAGCAGTTACCAGAGTCGCTGAAGTCCTCTGTGAGGACCAGGACTTGCAAATGTGGGGCTTCTTGCAGGTGTCTGAGAAGGCCTCATCTACTTACACTCCCTGGTCAGGCAATCTGCAGCAGACACCCACTACAACGTAGCTCAGATGTTGGTGCACTCACTAATCCTGACCCGTGAGCTCTCAGCTGGCTCACTGCCCATCCCAAGGCAGAGCTCCATTCATTCCCACCGCTCTCTCACAGAAAGGGCTCGCATAAACTCCTTCTCCTCGCCTTCCTGACTTGTCCCTCTAAAAAGCCTGTATTCACCCACGGCAGGAATCCTTCATGTGGACTATCCCACCACATCTCTGTGATCCCAGTGAGACCATAAACCTGCAGATGCAGACAGACATCTGATCACCCCTGTGTGTCCCCAGGGCTGCAGGCATTAGTGTGCGGGCGCTTCCGACAGGCACCCAGTCGTGCCGGTTTCCCAGAAAGGACATGGTAGGTTTCCTCACAGTGCTATGGTATTTAGGCTGAAAGCCCTAACGTGCAAAGGTTTTGCTGATGCAACATATGCTGTACAGAGTCATTCAAATCAGACTGTTAACATTTTCCATTTTAGTAATGGAATATTACTCTCTAGCAAACACACGTATATATGCACACACCTATAAAAACAAAAAAAATCACATATTAGCCAGAAATACCAATTCATAATAATGGCAGGCAGCACACTAATGAAGACCTAAGTCAGCTGCCTCCAGTAAGATTCAGTATGTCTGTCTGAACAATAAATTATTGTTGCTTTAGTGGCTGTTTGTTAGAAACACAATGCCCTTTTTTTTCCCATGTGTAATGATTTTGGGTATTTGTTACGGTTTCGTATTATGAGAATGGCTGCTCTGAAATACCCAGCTGATGTATGTTACAAATTCCCAATGAAACTAATGGTGCACACAAGAAATAAATCTAGTTTTGTATTTGCAGCAGGAATAATTTCATTGGGTTTGTTGGTTTTTTGCTTTCCTGGAAATGGCCAAACACCTGCCTGCTGATGGGAAGTAGTGAGTGAATTCCTCATTTTGCTTTGCTTGTATACATGGCTTTTGCTTTATGTGTTAAACTGTCTTTATCTCAACCCATGCGTTTTCTCATTTTTTCCTTTTTGGGTCTCTCCCCTACCCCACTGCGTGGGACTGAGCAAATGTCTGCGGGGGGCTCAGCTGCCAGTTGGGGTTAAACCACGACAGAACCATTCTCTGTAATGGGTTTTCCCTTTCCTGATCCAGCAAGGGCTGATATATCTGGACACAGTTAAGGTAACATGGTGATTTAATTGTCTGACTCCACCTGCAAATCAGGTACATAGACATCTGGGGTCTGGTGATGCAATCACACTGCACCTGCACCTCTTTGCTTTGGCAGCTTTCCAGTACACATAAAAAAAAGATAATAATCCAGTTTCTAAAATCTGTCTGTAAAAGAAACACAAAACGATTAGAGAAGGGTCACAGAAGACTATTTCTGCTGGACCTCCAGAACACAAAGAACAGACTTTTCATTCACCAGCCAACTACACTACATTCAAAAAGTGGGAAACAGAAAAAATCCAGACTTCTGTAATTCCCAGTTATGGTCAAGAAGGGTCAAAAACTAGAACCCAGCAGGTTTAAATAACCAGGGATTAAAACAACAATGTCCACTGCTGTTCAGTCTAGCCTAATACATTTTACGAATACATCCCATCCCTTGCTAAGGCTACATAAGTCTTAGTGATTGTTAGAAACTTCAGCAAATGTGTCAACTGCATACAGAATCTGACAAGAAATCTGGAGAATAAAAAATCATCTAAAGAAAAACATATCCCTTACATTTTCTGGATTTCACTTTCAGAACATAGAAAAGTTTCCACTTCTAAAGAATGTTATCAAACATTTTCATATTGAAAATGAAATTTTGATTAGGCTGAAGACATGGCTGCACATTTCAGGAAACACTTCAATAACATTTGTATGGTTATAGTCAGTAAACAGTTTGATGAAAACACCACAAAGTTGATGCAAAGAAAGGGGAAATACCAAAACAATATTAATTTGTAGTTTGCAAACAAAGGAAATCCCCACAGTCTCTGCAGCTAGCTGAGTACAAATGGACATGTTAAAAATACGAGCATTAGTTGCATTAAAAACATGTTCTCACAGTTCATGTCTTCAAAACAAAAAGGATACTCAGGTTGCTGTGATTGTCGAAATAAAGAACAAAAGCACAAAGTACGCTATCATGATCACTAATAAAGTCTTCTATTAGTTTCATTATCTGAATGTCTTTTTATATTTCTGTTGTTTTTCAGGGCCATCACCAAGTGATACTAGCTACACTTAGCTAACACAAGGACTATTTGGTCCTGGAATAACACAGTAGGAAAGTTGTAGACTGAAAAAGTTGTATTTGCAAGAAGAAATCCAAAAGATAAAAATTTTGGCAAATAAGAGATCATTAGTAAGTTATTAGCAAGAAGTTAAAAGACTGTCCCCACACTGCTGACACCATCTATAATGTGACATCAGCCTGTAAGACGGTGAAAGGCAGTACATCTAGCAGAGTTCAAATCATAAAATATGTCCAGTTATTCAGAGATTCTATGTGAGATATTTAAGATTACAGTGTAACTACTTTCTAGAAAACTGACTGATGAGATGAAATTCTTACTGTTTCTTTCCTCTCATGTAATATTTTTGGTTCTCATGTATACAAAGAAGGGAAAGAGCTCAACAGATAAAGTACTCAATCAAAAGCATGGAGCATAGGATTAGGATTCCCCAAATCCTATATTATCTGTTTCAGGTTCATTTCTTATCACGGCAAAGTTAGCAAAAGATTTCTACCTCACCCTTTCATTGCCTTCCCCTCCTTGTCTACCAACCTGATCCTTCAGTTACAACAGTTGAGTTATGCCGGTAGAAATGTTTGAGGAAGCCCAGCATGAACTCACCTTGCCTTCACATAAAAACCTTAGGCAGGTAGCAGAAGTCAAATTTTGATGTTTACACAAGTCCAAGCACAGGCACCTAAAAAAACATCCTGTCTTGAAGAGACAATTTGTTCTCTGGGGAAGTCAATTCTTCTGTTTGAGACTGAAAAGGAATTGGAAGAAAAACAATAGTTGTTACTGATACTGCTTGATAAATCCAAGACTATATAATCATCCTCATTCTGTTTACACTGAAAAAGGGGCCAGAGAATTTAGCCCAAATGCCTTCTGAAAACAGGTTCTGGAACAACTTAAAGCACCCTGCAGAAAATTTGCTTTGAATTTGAGGTCCTGCCCAGTAACCATTGCCATATTAAATCCCCACAAAGAGATCCCCAAAACATGCACCCTGCTGGATTTACACGTGGTAGACCCAGTGTGCAAGAGGTAAGTGATGAGATGTGTCATCTCATCATCCTATTCTCTTCAAAGGATTTTAATTCACAAGATAAAATTGACTTAGCTGACAACCTGGAAATCTTTTCCTCTGTATAATCTTCCATCTCACAGAAAGGCAAGCAGTATTTTTCCTAATTATTTTTGGTAGAGGGAAGAATCCTACTGCCTTTATCTAAAGCATGTTATCTGGAATATGACTAAAGAGTAAAACTTCAGGACAGTGTTGTAATAAAATATAGATTTCCCCCTAGACTTTCAGTAATTTTTATAAAAGTAACTAAATTTTTTCAGTTTCCATCACTATGAGCTGCTTTCATGGACTGGGTTTCTGTACACTTCTCTGATCTCTCAGCTGCTTCCTGCAATCCCTGGGTAACAAAGCTCTTACTTTTTTCCTCTCTAGTCTCTCCATTGCACTGAGACATCTGCAGACTTATGCTTCGTATTGCCAGAAAGGCATAAGAATTCTTCTTCTCTTCTGCCCACTGTCTGAATATTTCATTTGGACTCTAAAATAGTCAAAACATTTATATATCCGGCTGAAAACTTTCCACTTCACTGAAAACTTGAAAATACGTCAAATACTTTTAAATAATCCATGTATGTGTCCGTATCATTGACAAGACTTTTCTTATTGCAAATACCCAGGCAAAAATTTCAGCAAAATATTGAGGACAGCTTGGTAACCAGTGAACACAGAGGTGAGAAATGAACAATAATTCCTGTGGAGAAACTTCTCTGCTTAGCCTAGCTAATTATTGCTTGTACAACATAAATTCTCCTCTTTCCTCATTTGTCCATTCCTGTGTCCTTGGGATCCGGTGACTTAGTGAAGCTGGGAAATGCTTCACCTTACTTTGAACAGCATGGTTTTCCAGGTGATGGGCAGAGATCACAGCTAACCACGTTATCTTTCCAGTGAGCTCATCGAAAGGCTCCCAGTATCACTTCTGACTGTTCGACTCTCAGAACCTAGAAAGAGTTTAAAGACACAAACAATCGCAAGTTGCAACTCTTTACTACTTAGTCTCTCAGATTTACCAGTGCAAATGTTGCTGTGTGGCTTGCCCTGGGCAGGATTGCCTTTCTTTCTGAGGGATAGTTAAACGGCCCACCGTCCTGTGAAAATTTGAAGACTCATGGCATTGAAGGAAGACCTCTCGTTACTAGTAGAGCAATAAACCATCTCTTTCACTGTGCATGAACCACAGCTGATTACTAAGTGATACTCGAAGGTAAAATCTGAAAGTGTTTCAAGAACATATAGATCTCAAGACTCGTGCCACAGAAAAATGGCTATGCCCACCTTACTAAGGCAACTGTTCTTCTCTTTTGGGAATTATGTGACAACCAACCTGTCACAGAGTCTGGATTTAATCCTGTAGTCTGGATTATTGCAATGAAAACCAGCAGCTTGTTAGTAGCAGGTGTCCAAGTTTAGGCATCATTTGCAGTGAGCCAGGCTGTGGAAATATTGGTGATCCACCACTCTAGAAAACACGCTGCTGTCTTCAGACCTGCTAGAGAGAGCACTAAGGCTTGCATTAAGACTGCTTTGCATCCTACTTTACCAACAGAAAAAAGGAGCATAAATTGCTACCTGTTCGAATATGTGCAGCTACTCCGTGATGTCCTAGATGATAATCAACAGAAACAATCAGATTCTAATGAGCATTTGATATCCTCATGAAAAAAAAGAAAGAAAAGGGAGCTTTCCTGGCAATAGCAGTGATGTAACTGTGCTTGCACACAGCAGAGATCTGCTCAGAGCAGATACGTCCCATCACAAGGTATTTGTCAAACCAGCCAGCATTCAGCCGAAAGTAGACTTGGCTAATTGACACTGTTGTCAGCGCAGCCTTCCTGCTCCCTTATACATTTTACCCTTTTCATCTGAATATTGCAGAACATGAACCAAACCTTTGAGTGCTCAGAAAAATTTCTACTGCACATACAGAGAAGAAGAAAAAGTCTCAGAGATCTATTCTTTTATTAAAAGCAGCAAATAGAGGTGATTGCCCCTACATTTTTGAAGAGGAAATGCAGTCATCACTGGAACTTGCAGTAATTTTGATGTGTCCACCTACATTCAGAATTTTGAGTAGTCTAGCACTGAGGTGATATTGTGACATACGGGTTCATATGGATTTGCTGGACAAAAATTCAAAACCATAATCACTAGAAAGAGGAAAATTTCTTAGACACATTTTTCAAGTTATTAGTAATTACACTGTGGGGTTCGTTTTACAAGACAAGTAGCTCCATCCGGCCTATGAGGCTCATTTCTTTTGCCTTTATCTGAAATTTCTGACCTTTAGTTACCTAAATAAATGAGAAGGAGGACTCAGAGAGAGTAGGAAATAAAATGTAGTTATTACAAATATGATGCCTATTGATCAACCTTTAAAGATTCAAGAATACTTGAGAGGTATGATGAGACAGGAAAACCTGAGCATTTTGTCCTTAAAGTTCTTGAACTAGAAGGTTTTGCAAAGCATAGCGCACTTGTTCTGAACTTTAAGGTTAATTTCTTTTTCAAAATGTATTGATATTTGAGACTTGCTTATGCTTTTCAATACAACCTTTGTACTCTCAGACCTTGGTTATTCTGTGAAGACCAAAACTCCAATACCAACAATGAAGTTGTCATCTATTGTAAAGAAGTAAATCAACAATTTCAGGCTTCTGGATCTTGGCAACAAGACTAATCCGTCATAGCAATCCAGGGGGGGGAAAATCCTAGGGCAAAAATGTTTGAAAACTTAGTGCTTTCAGTGAAAAAAAGGAAGAAAATACAAAAGTCAGTGCCCTCCCATGAGAAATTCAGAACTTTTCATTAGTGTTGGTTTATAGGGAAGCCTTAAAAAGCAATGTTAGATCTACCTCCGCCATGAAATTCATTTGACGTTATGAATCTTACGGATTGTTGGAGCTACCCATTTTGAAAGATCTCATCAAAAGGAAAGCTTTTAAAGGCTTTACATTTAGCATAGCATGATACTTCCTTTCGATAGCTAACAATGAGCTTGACCAGAGACCTAAAGAGTTTGAATACTACATAGTCTCCTTAGCACCCAAAGCTAAATCCTCTTTTATCTTCCTAAGTAAAGCTGCTGCCGAATTCAGCTTTTGATACAAGTGACGTACTCCTAAAAACTCTTCTTCAGCTTTCAATGCAAGACCTGTGCTCCTAAAACTCAGTTTCCCCCTAAATATGTGCCCCAAGAAGAATTGATTGACCAGGAAAAGGAGAAAGTGTTGGGTTCTTTAAAATACTATCAAAACGGGCAGTCCTACCCAGTGGAGTCTCTGTGGGTCTGGAGAGGGTTAAGGTCAGACGAGCTATGGTTTAGAATTAGTGATGGTTGCAAAAGGAGAACTATGAAGCTCTCTGGGAGGAATTACTGCTTAATCACAAGCCCTGCTGCGCAGCAGTGATACAGGTTAATTCATTTCACAGCCACACAACTTCCCGTGAGATCTTCTGATGGCTCACAGCTGTGCTAAACCACAGTATATCCAGCACCAGATCTCATGCAGGGAATGAAATTAACTTATGTGTCACTAGTCATCACTGTGGGCACATCATCTTACACTGCTTTAACTCCAATTTTTTTGAGTGTGACTACTCCACTTTACACTAGGGGATATCAGAATCAGACCCCACCTTTCTCAGAGTCAGTCTCACTCATGCACATGAACATGATAACATGCAGGAGAAGGAAGACTAGGAAGGACTTCTACAGCAACCTCCCTTGAATCACAGTGACTGCCACAGTGCAGGATAGTAGGGATTTAGTCTTGAAAGACTTAGGGGAAATCCATTCCTTTCTCCTTTTGTTCGTGACGCTGGCCAACAACTTTCATCATCATAATGATACCATTCAGAGGTCACACGCAGAGAGCAGAAAGAGCTTTGCTCACCACATGGTGCTCATAAAGAGTTTACCTCACCCTTGTTTTCATAACTTGGTTATAGCACTTAAATGTGTACCCAGATTGAACTTGTGTGCTTTGCAAGTCCTACAATTGTTATAACTAGGTCATACAGCTAGAGAGAGGAGGGGTGAAATATACTTTTAGTTTCTATTCCAGAAGAATGGTGATACAAATGGTCTTCCAGCAGTGTATGTACTTGACGCTGCTGGTCCAGCGGGGCAGTGTAGACTGCAGTGTCCAAATGCAGTGTGCTACCATCCTCTGTCTATCCAATCTGCTGAGAATCTCCACGGAAGGAAGAAACACAATTAACTGGTGGCACACTACAACCAATAAGGTTGTGGAAGGATGAAGAAAAATGGAATTGAAGTTTCCTGGTAAATAGAACAATAGAATAAATTAAAACAAATAAATATGGCAATGAATACTATCCAGACAGGACCTCATAAAGAAAAAGCTATTTGTTCTCTTGTGATTTGTATGAGATGACACTCCATTACATTGTCTACTAGACTCTCAGTTTGTTTTGCTGGGAACCAAAAATACATTTCAAAGAAGACTATAGCACAATCTAGTGCACAAGTCAACCCTGCCCAGTCAGCCTTTTAAAGCTGTGGACTTGGCTTGTAAATTCACATGACAGAAAATAATATTTACAGAACTTTTGTGTCAAGATATTGTCTATATCAAGACAGCACTGAGGAATAACAGACCTTGTGGAAAGGGTAATACTTCAGTCTTTTGACCAAATCAGCATCATTAAAATTATTTTCACATCTCAATGAATAGTTCCCTTTCTTCCTAAAGCATTCTTGACATTCAAAAGCCTGGTGCTTGAAACTAGATTATGCTGTATCACTACCTGGTAATATGAAGTTACATACACATATTTCTACCTATCTCCTCTTTGCAGAACCCTTTCTTCTCGGCAGGGGTGGCATTGAAGGACATTTCCCATATAGTTGATTAACGCTGTATTTTCTCTATCAGGCTGGGATAACATGTAGCCAAATTTCCCAGAGACTCCATAAAAAAATCACTGAGGAAGAAATGCTGTTGTTCACATCTGAAATTTCTGTTCATTCTTAGAAGATAAATCAAACACTATGTCCTTTCCCATCTAAAGAAAAAAAAACAATCTGAGTTTCACATTTCCCCTCTCACCTCAGATCATAATTTGCCCACAGCTGTCTCAGTTTCTGATGAGGTACACATCTGCAGTTGGTCTTTGAATCTCATCTGTTCCTCCTAGAAAACACAGCTCCTATGGTATATGTTTCCAATACTGTACCTAAAATCATAGCTGGAAATCTACAGACAAAACAGAAAGCAGGTTCTTTGTGGCAATGCTATCCCCTAGAAAGGGGGCAAAGTGACATTTCAGCTGAGGCACTGTAGGCAATTATGAAGATTTGGGCAAAAGCAGTTCCTATCATTCTTGATAAACATATCAGCATGTCTGTTTGTTTGTATGTTTTAAACAAAAATCTCTATGATAAGCACACAATTCAAGTGGAAGCTAGTCATATTCACCTAAAAAAGAGTTGAGCTCTTGGCCCTAGATTTAATGGAAAAATTGATTTGACAAAGCCATAAGAGTTTCTTGGCAAAGCTGTGAGAGCAAGTGGGAAGTCTAAATTACTCTAAATTTCACCATATCAGTGCACACTTTCCCAAGTTGTACAATATACACAAGAGTAAGAGGATGGAACATGCATTTCTGCATAAAAAGCAGATGATACTCACTGATTATGTGTGTTAGTGTATGAGTTTCCGACACTGCAAACATATACAGGCACCTTACTTTAATTTAATTTATGCAGGCAGGATTTACATAGAATAGCAAGAACATATACAGGTACTGAACAACTTCAAAGCTAAATAGTTCTTACATTGCTGAAAAAAACAATCAGTGGAATATTTTAGCTATGGCACAGAAGGCACATGTTGCTTTTTAGCATGAGTAGCAACTGTGACCTTACCCCTGCTTCTAGTATGTCTAGAAAATCCTAGAGATCTAAGACAAAGAAGGAAAGGTTTCTACAGAAATTCCTATAATTTAGACACTTCTAGGGTGAGTTCTCTTCTGCTGAATTCAACTGGAACATTATACCATAGCTATTTTTCATTTAGACTAACATCTTATGAAGTTTAAGACCAGATAAATAATTTTTAAATAGTTCACAAACTGATAATGGTGCTTTCAGCATTGATTTTTTCTTTATATGAGGCACCTGCTTTTCTTCCTGTAGTTGTAATATCTAAAAATGAGCAAGATGATTGAGAGAAATTGATTCCAGACTTAAATTTTTGGTCTGTGTAACAAATTCTGCCTTCAGCTGCATTCGTGAATTCCCTTCATCTCCCTACCTCAATGCATTGAATCTATTTGTGGAGAGCAGTGAAATAGTCTCATAGACAATAGAAAGCCATTCGACTATACCCACTGAAGTCTGTTGATGTCCAATTGCAGGGCTGTCAGCAAAAATGCAACCCAGAAGCTCGGACATGATCCGTGCTCACATTTCAGTTTCGTTCTTTGTAAGTAAGGACAGCTATTAGAGATCTGGGGGTTGTGGTTGTATCTATTCCTGTTTGTGCATTTTTCAGTGGTATAACAGATGGTCCACCATACAGGACAAATGATAGAGAAGAACTTGCATGAGTGAAACTTGATGGGACAATTCTCAGGCATTCTGCTTTCACCATTTCAAACAAATCCCATACTCAGAAATCGAAAGCGCCTTTCTCCACTTAAATTGACCATTTTTGAGATTAAGGAGCTACAAAGTTATCAGGTAGACTCCCCTCACTTTGCACTATTGTTTACCTCACTTATTTTTACTGCTAATTCTACATTCATCTGAAACGCATGAAATCCAGAGCTTCAAAAAGACAAGAGCAGGGAAACAGGGTGGCATTCATGACTAAATACACTAACTAATGTGATAATGTTTAAAAGCTCATTTGCAAAGAGTCTTTCAAAGTCTTCCATCTTCTCTGGAAGGTGGAAGCACACTTCCCAAAACAGATTGAGAGACAAAGCCAAGAGTGTTTTTTTCATTCCTAAACTTTTTCCACAGCTCTTTGTGTGCCCTTTTTATCTGCTTCTTATTTTCAGGAGTCAATTTCTACTCCTTCACTTTGCATCAGTCTCATCAGCTGTGAGCTTCTCGGCTGCTCCCATGGGGAGCGTTTTTCCAGAACTGTCCACATCTCCACGACTCTGTGTTCCTCAAATCCATTTTGATATACTATAAAAAGTAAGCATCTAGCAGGTAGCTGTCATGAATTGTGCTTTCTAGCTGCGCGTTATCAAGGAACAACACACGAGCAGCTTTTAAATTTGCAACATGGCTTCTCATTGTCCCTCTCTTGTTCCTTTTCCTTGTGTCCCAGTAAGCTTTGATACAGCAAAGCGCTGAAGCTTGCAGTTGACTTTAAACTGTGGTTTTAATCCCCACTGAAGTGGCTTCCTCCCTACCATGGACACACATGTGTACACTGCCAGTGGCAGCTGCTGTACACACGAGTGTACAGCAAGACGTGTGTTTTGCTGAGCTGGGGCCTTGCACTGTAAGTTTTCTGGGGAGGCACCACTCTTCCAATGCATTTGCAAAGTACTTAACACCAAGACTTAAGCCTGTATGGACACTTTAAGGTGCTACTCAGTGAACAGCAATGAAATTGACAACAGCTGCCAGCTTTCATAGTTTGGAACTTAGTTCCACATGGAACTAAGTGGAAACCCAATGATGTCTTTATACATTGAAGAGATTCACTGGGGAGTCATAAATGTTAATACAACAGATTTGAATATAGATTGGTATATGGTAGAAAGAAGGCCCTCTGAAACCTACTATGTTCCCTGTACCAGAGGTAGTATGGTCCCAGCTCATTCCAAGCATCTGCATCTTCCTCTCTGGGAAGTAGGAGACATGGCAAAATGGCGTACGTTGTCGGATTTGAAAATCCTTCTTCCAAAGGAAGGCAAGGGTCACCCTTCCAAGGTGCACAAGATAGCAAGTGGCATGAAAATATCTAGATGAACTACCAAGATCCCTTAGCCTTCTTTGGAGGACAGATGAGTCTAATAGAGATAACATGCTTACCTTGCTAATTGAGAGACTCCTTGTCTCTGTGGCTATGTGTAAGGATCATACAAGTACTTTAACCTGAGATGGTCACAGCTAGTAGTCGGTAAAATTTGTCTAATGAGACAATAGTTTCTGAACTATCTGTGTCAATGTCCCCCTCTGTATTTAATTCACATTAACTTAATGGATTCGCATGTGCTTGCTGATGTGAGCAAAAGACGAGGTTCATTTTTGAGGGCCTCATTACACATTTTTGAGGCAGAGTGCTCCACATGTTTCCCATCCTACGTACAAATACACAGATAGTACCAGATGTTGTCCATTGGACAGAAGGAAGCTAAGCTTCAAGTTGACAGCTGTAGCTGATGAGGTCATCAATACAGTTTAGAGATGGAAAGAGTTCACTGGAAAAAATCTTGTCACTTTTTCTTTTTCTCTTGTTTGAAGTCATTGAGCTTCAGGGTTCAGGGGAATTGTTGCTTTGACTTTATTCTTCTGTAGGCGGGTGGCTGCCTGCCAGTGGCAGCTGCATATGGGATCATTTGCATTGCATGCGGAGTCTCTTGTTTAAAGGGAAGCTCTTCCTTCCCTTAGATCATCTGCTTCTTTAGAGTCAGGGCCACTGTTTCACACAGATTGTATTCTTCCTTTAATCTTTTCTCCCTTCTTACTCTGTACTCTTTAACAAGTATCCCAAAGCCAGGTCTAGCAGAGTCATCTGGGATAGCTGAAAAAGGCAGTCTATGGACAAAGAGGGAATTATTTGATATTCCTGTGGTTACATACTTATACGAGAGGATTTTTGCAGTGCACATATGCTCTCCTACATCACCAAGCTACAAGCAGGAGTCTAAAAAACTGTCATTTTCTGCACGCAGGACACAAAATGGATATTAAACCTGTCTTGGGAACAGTGTTCTATATTTGCACCTCATGCAGACAGTGGAGTACCCCTCCCAGAGCCCCACATCAAACAACTGAGCGACTTTCATCTCCAGGAGCAATGCAACTCCTTTCTTTTGCACCTGACAAATCAGGAACAATTGACTATTTTAATGGGTTTTGTTGGGGGAGTAAAGAGTGAGGGAGAGAGAAAAAAAGTTCCCATAAAATGACCTTATAAAAGCTGTGACTAACATATTAGCAATTTGGCTTCATACCCTGCATACAGGAGAGTGCCTGAAAGTAAAATAAGGTGAAGTGACTATGATACAGCTCAGGCGCTCAAGTCCAAACTTGCTGGATGGTTGCCTTTTTCAGAGCTAAGGCACACACTGTAAACGCACTCATTTCCATATTTAGGATATAAATTGTCCTTCTATCCCCTTTTATTTCCTCCACCTCCTCTTACTTCCCTCACAGAACTTTCAGTATGCAAGAGTAGGTATGTCCCTTTTGTCTGACACAGGTTTAAGACTTGCTATGCATGGCCTCTCTAAAGACAGCCAGCAAGACCCATGCACAAGTAATGGCTGCCTCTGAATCCCAATCTGTACAGTAATTTTGCCTTCAAAAGGGAAGAATCTCATAAACTATAAAAACAAAAAAAACACGAAGTGGACAGACCTAATTAAAGTGCAATGGCATTTTAATATACCGCATCTCATAAAGCAGAGCAGACATGGTTTTAATAAGATTTTTCTTATTGTAATCTGCTGAGTTGATGAGCAAAAGAGGGGAAAAAGTAGACTTTTAAAAAGTCTTGTTAACCTCCCCTCTGTTTTGAAACTCCTTTGCCCCCTCCCAAAAGAAAGGAAAAAAAAGAAACAAGGAGAACAAGCATGAGAACATGCCGGACAGTTTGCGAGTTGACTGTGTCTTTGCTGGATATACACACATCAGTGACTAACTAGAAAAGGGAAAAGGAAAAAAAAAAAAAAAAAGGCAGCAAGAGGAAGCATGTCCAGGCGTCTAATCTTTGGGAAGCTAGCCAGACTTCATTTATAGCCAGCCAATTCAGATTTGCCAGCTGAGACTCTCTCCCTCTCTGTGTCTGTAGGCTGGTCCAGACATGGTGAGTCAGGGAGTTGCAGTGAATTGCTGTGGAATACCAGGAAGAATAAAGTGCTGTTGGCAGTAGTTGCAACCGAAACATATATCAAAGAGCCACTTTTTGATAGTGATTTGTTCTAAAAGCAACACCTATGTATCAGAGGAAGAAAGGAGGGTCTGATTACTGCATGTTTTGTAGGTGGTTTCTTCTTCTTCTTTTTTTTTTTTTTTTTTGTTAACATAGGCTCTGTTAAACCCCTGGTGTATAGTAACTGTAGATTCCAATTGGTTCGTTCCCTTTGAAGTCCGTTTTCTTTTGTTCTTTATCTAACTTGATGCCATTTTCCACAAGCTAATTTGTATGCAACCCTAGTCATAACCTGCCACCCAGAATTCTGTATGGGACTTTACTGTCAGGGTGAATGAATTTACTGTAGGGATAGAAATGGATTTTGTGAGCTTGTGTGGTTGGAAAGTTGGGGGTAGAAGGAATACAGAAAAGTGCACAAGAAGAAACGAGGGAAGGGAAGGAGGGAGGGAGGG